>JAWDJD010000005.1:255267500-255635000 GCA_035047305.1 Bradypodion pumilum | reverse complement strand
CTACATATTCAGTCAGCCAAACTTGTTTTGCTTCGGTGCACAGTCTACGCTGGAGACCTACAGTCTGTCTCTTTTTTGGGGGGCTGTTGGGTTTTCTTGAGGGAATAACTGTAAAACGCTCTCATTAAAACATCTTCTGGCCCTTTTTCTTTCAAATGTCTGCACACTAATGGATTACACACACACACACCAATAACAACTGCTCACTTGACCTGATCTTTGCCTGAGGCGGCGGCGGCGGCGGGGGGGGGGGGGGTGCAGTAAAGGAAAACAAAAAAATAAAGTACTGTATCATTAAATAGGCTTTGTAGACATGAACATCAAACAAGTCTGTTCCTCTTTTGGAATCCAAAAAGCTGGGTATTGGCAGTAAGCTGAAGGACCAGAAACCAAGTACAATGAATTATGTTAAATATTATTTTAATTATGTATGTTTATTCATATATGGAGAAAGGGTGTGTGTATGTGTGTGTGTAAGTGTGAGAGAGGGTGGGAGAAGAAACATGTACACCAATTTTTGGAGGGATGCAGTATCACTGGTGGAACTAACTCAATACCTTTATTTCTTCTTCTTCTGTACTTCATCTTTTACACCTTTGAGTGCATACCTGTCAAGTATCCCGTTTTCCCTGGGAAAACCCCTTATTTTTATCCCTCTTCCCACCCCCTCCCATTTTATTAATTTCCCTGTATTGAGTGTTAAGGGAAGACTTTTGCTGTTAGAAGCAAAGGACAAGACAGGAGTTTAAGTTCCATGTAGGAATTGAAAACAAGAAGCTTATTTTGATGGTTATTGTAGCAGAGCATTCTACTGAAGGTACCAGTTCAGCAGTCTAGCATCCTGTGTAGACCTGTATATTTCTTTCCTCCCATACTGCTCATGGTGGCTATCTTGTGGTGCCTAATGATAGAACTTGGCTATAATTATGGATACTTAAGGACAAACTCGGGGTTGGAGAGATAGGCAGGATATCTCTCAATGCCATTTCCAGGGAATCCTAAGCAGGTGAAGGCATCTCCTTGGGAATACCCTGAAGCAAATGGTGAGCCACTGTGTGAGGGAGAATGCTGGACTGGATGGGCTCCTGTGGCCTGTTCCAGCAAGGCTGTTCTTATGTTCTTATGAACTTGCCCTCATAAAAGGCTACTAGTCAATATGACCAAAAGAGCTCCATTGGTGGAGTGGCTAAGCTGATCCTGAAGAGCTCAAGCTTGACTCAGGCTTCCATCCTTCCAAGTTTGGTAAAGTTTGTTGGGGGCAAAATGCTAATTACTCTGTGAACCACCCAGAGAGTGCACTAACCACTATGGGGTAATATATAAATGAAATTGCTACTACTATAACTCTGAAAGCTTTTTGTCCCTGGAGGAGAGGAGGAAATAGATATTTGCTTTAAAGTGTGGAACCCTCCAGATAGGTTTGACTATAACTCCCATCATTTCAAACAGAATGGCCATGGTTGGGGTGATGGGCCTTCCATCCTTCTGAGGTCAGTAAAATGAGTACCCAGTATGTTGGAGGCAAAATGCTAATTAACTTGTGAACTTCCCAGAGAGGGCACTAAGCATTATGGGGTGGTAGAGAAGTGTGATTGTTTTACTTTTAAAAAGTTGAGCAGCTGCTAAGTGCGTGGTGGGTGGGAGGGAGGCCTGGAAGTATAGCTATAATTCTTTTGAAAATAGTTTTCCAGTTCTCAGTTATATGTGTAAGTGGTTCAAAGTTTGAGGATGAACAGGTTTAAACTGCCACCTTCTGCAATACAGACATGTCCTCTGTCAGCAAAAAGCTGTGTTAAATGGTTCTAAAGTATGAACAGTAAATGTCACTCCCGTCCCACTGGAAATTCATGTGCCCCGGGGACTTTGCATGGCAGCCAGTTTGATAGTGCCATCTGAAGTCCCTGCCAGAGAGATAGCGCCAATAGTTAGAGGGTAGGGTATGAAGAGAACATAAGGCAATGCACATTAGGGCCAAATCTCTCTCAAGGGACTAGTTAATTTTAAGTTTCTTTGTTAACAGTTTCATAGTGTATTAGTCTTTGACCTTGCTGGGTTCATCAGAGACTATCTTATACATACCCTCTGCTCTTCCTTGCTCAATGCTCTTAATTTTCTCAGAGATTAATGAAGATGATGAGAGGCCCTGTAGGAATTAAGGGTCATACAAAGCAGGGAAAAAAGTTTTGTCCTTTTAGAATCACAGGTTATGGATATGCCAGGTGGGAAAATGTGTCTCAGAATCGGATGGCGAAAGATGGAAAGGTAAGTGGGTAGAATGCTTTGCGGCTGGTCCCTTAAGGCAGTGGGAGTCTGTGGGACAAATTTGGCTCTTGGATGGTGTGATAGGGTTGTAATAAGCACCCCTTGTAGGTCGTCTCTCCCTCACACAGCACCCACAGGAAGAGAGACTGAAGTGCACACATGGGGGGTCAAGGATGGGGGTCAGGTCACAAACAGAGTCTCCAGGATGAAGGGGGAGGAGACGGAAGGAGAGGAGAGGGGGAGAATGGAATAGGGTGATGGGGGGCATCTCAGGAGACAAGGAATGGGGTGGAGCATAGGAGGAGCTGGACCCTGTCCTGTGCATAGCCTAGAACAGTGGTGGCGAACCTATGGCATGCATGCCAGAGGAGGCACTCAGAGCCTTCTCTGTGGGCATGTGTGCCATCACCCCTGTACAGAGTTTGCCTCACCCCTCTGCCCAGCACCCCAATGGGAGTGATTCCTCCCTCCCCAGCACAGAGTTCACCCCACCCCTCTGGCCAGCAGTCCAATGTGAGCACTTCCTCTCTCCCCTGTCTTGGGTAAGGTGTGCAACTCACATGTGGTGTGAGAGTGCGGCGCGGACAGCAGCCTGTTGAGTCAATGGTGAAGGTTTGCCATCTCTGGCTTAGAATACACCCTCAAACAGGATTTCTGGGATGGGTCTTGGTTGGAGATACCTATAGTCAAGGAGAAACGACACAGCAAAGCAAAGCAATCCCACTCCCTGTCCTTAGTCCCCCCCCCTGTCAAAAGCAGCATCCTCAGATTTCATGGAGGCCACAGCAAACAGTGCCTGAGCTGCCAACAGACCAAGCCCTCTTTGGAGGAGGTGGGATGGTTTGAGGGTATCTTGAAGCTCCTATGCCACCTCTGGTCTGAAAATGCAAGTATCAGGAACTAGGAGTCGGGAGGAATTTGGACTGTCTCTGAATTCAGTTTCCCAACAGTATTCTACACCCTGCTCCTTCATTAAGTTCATACCTGTCAAGTTTCGGGAAATTTCTGTCAAACCCTCGTATTTTACACTCTTTCCCGCCGTCATCCCGTATTAGTTAGACTGCAGTTAGACTGGAGGCCAGCACAGGATAAGCATAGCTGTCCAGTTTCCTGTTTTGGCCGGGAAATTTCCCTTATTTGACTGAAATTTCCCGAAAATTGACAGGTATGATTAAGTTAAAATCCAGTTTGGGGAGCTCAGACATTTTGGAGTTCATGGAAACCCTCAACGATGGTGGCTGGTTCAGTTGCAGCCAGCCTGGGAGGGGGGGGGCATTGTTCACAGAAGGCCAACTCCTTAATTAGTGGGACTTTATCTTGTTCCCTTCAAGCACACATTTTAGAGCAGGGGAGCCCAAACCATCCGGCCCATGATGCCAATTCATCCAGTCCATATGGGCATGTTTTACTTCCGCTTCCAGGAGCGATGAGGGTGGTGTGGACCAGATGAATTGGCATCAGGGGCCATATCTGGCCCATGGGCTGTAGGTTGGGCACCCCTGGTTTAAGCAAATAAAATGGCAGCTTAAAATCTATCTCCTCCTGTTGCAAAACAGATTGCAAGGCACACTTTACTTCCGTTTCTGGTGGGAGGAATCACGTGAGTGGCCTGCTGAACTACGTGACTGGTCCATGGCCCAAAAAGTTTTGGCACCCCTGTTTTAGAGCATGCAAATAACAGCACATTAAAAACAATGCTTTATGTTAGGCTCACTGGGATCTTTCTGATATTGCAGATTTCCTCTCTCATGATTCTTGACCATCGATTATGCTGGCTGGGGTTTGAAGGTAGTGAAGTGCAGAACATCTGGAGGAAAAATAAGATGGATAAAAACAGAGTTCGGGCCTTACCATTCTAAGCAAGGAAAATAACAGAGGGAAATACCAGTTTTTTCCCACTGACTTGGGACTTTACTGGGACCCATCTTTAACTCTCTATTTCGTCTTAATAGCTTGGCAGGATGACTAGCCAAGGTATAATAAAAAGCCATTGTCTTTGTGCTTTACAGGCCTAATTTGTTTATCATCTCCAGCAAACAATTAAGCTTCTGGGTGGGTCAAAGGGTAAAGAATCCACATCCAAACAACTCATCTCTGAGTTTGGTATTAGCTGGGATCAGCGCTAACAAGAGGAGCATGTCTAAAATGGTTTCGTTTGTTGCTCACCAGTGAAAAATTAAGTTCATCCACAGAATTAATGGCATTAACAATTGATGGAGAATTTATTGTCGGCACAGTTTTCAATTAACAAATTGTAAGAAAAAGAACAAAACGGATGGAAGTGGGTTTGGAAGTTAAAGAGAGTGACATCCAATTAGGTGGAATTTCAAACAGCACTGATTCTTGGGAGGGATTTTGATTTCTTTTCCCCCCTTTTTATTCTTTCCAGAAGCACACACCTCAGAAAGGTCATGCTTCTGACCAAAAGAATGGCAACCGCCTATAAGGTTCATGATTCTTAATGAGCATTTTGCCCAGCTTCATTAAAAGTGTCTTCATGCAAAGAAACTAGAACATTCTCTGGTTAAGCTTTGCGTGAGATTTTACTGTAGGTGGGGAAGGAAAAGTTTCACAGTCTATAGTTTTGGTTCATGTTCTTCATCAAATATTTGCTACTAAGGGAAAACAAGAACAAAATACACTTGTGTGGGCTGATTTGCACATTAATATCTTAACAGAAGAGTCCCCCATCAATCAAAGAAGTAACTACGGTGAGGTGATTGCTTCTTGGTTCCATGTCAGAAAGAATGCTTGATTCTTATGGATAGTTGTCAAAGGACTACTAAGCTAAATGGATGCATGCTCTGGTTGCATTTGTTGGCTAAATGACTAACATTCACAGTCAGAAACTGCCCAATTGAAGCCACCTTCTTGTCTTTGTCATGGGCCAAATTTAAATCCTCAGTGTAGGAACTATCAGACCAGCAAATGAGCCAGATTTTGTATCTCTCCACATTCAGTACAGTTAGAGAGCCCCTCCAGTCCGCTCTGGTTGGATGGACTGATGTTCTTGGGGTGATGTGGTCTCCTAAGTATCCTGGCCCACTACCATGTAGGGCTTTAAAGGTCATTACCAGCATCTTGAATTGCACCTGGAGGCAAAGTGATACCCAGTGCAGCTCTCGGAGCAGTAGCGAGGCATTAGCATAATGCCCGCATCCCATCACCACCTGGGCAGATGCATTCTGGACCAGCTGCAGCTTCCGAATAGTCATCAAGGGCAGCCCCATGTAGAGCGCATTCAGGGTCCCCCAAGTGACATAGGGGAGATAGAGTTTCTCAGCCATATCCTCTTTTAACATTATTCCTTGTTCAGTGAGCTCCTTCCTTCATCTTCTAATTTGGTTTTGCTCTTGCGTACCCTCTAGAATGTTTGTTCTTGCCATAAAGCTTTCCCTGGATCTGAATCAGATTAGTTTTTTCATCATCCACTGCTATTTCTCTCCTTATCTCAGGTGGAGCAATACCAACAAGAAGATATATTTTCTCAACTGGTATAGGTTTGAGGCATCTTGTCACTATGCACATCTTTGAGAAGACTCTTTCTGTTGTACCCCAGATGAAAGGAAGTCAGAAAATAATATATTATAATTAAAGAGATTGAAAGAACTTCAAGAGTCAACTTATCTAAAATCTCTCCGTGAAGGGTATCCACAATAAAAGCAAACCTGGCCTCTCTTGAAAACATTCCAATGGAGAAAGGTCATCTTCTGAGGTAAGCCACTGTTACTGTCTGGAATTGCTACCTAGCTTTTAGCTAGAACTACCATTCTTGTTAATTAGAATCCATTGTCAGTCCTATCTGTGCTATGCGGTGTCCCATCTTAGAATGGTGGGATGAGATATCTCCACTCCTTGGGGGCACAAGGTGTTTCCACTGACAGGTTGTTGGATTCTCGCAAGAAGTAGACTAGCACGCAGCGTGTGGGTTAAGCATAGTAATCCTTTATTCAGATCGGGAGACAAGACTGAGGATGTGGGGGAAATATGGTATCATATATACAGCGGTTTTCCATTTCAACAACAAGGAAACATACCAACGGACAATCACAGTTTATTACCCCCCATTTGGTCACCAGCGCCCCTTTGATATGGGGCGCCCCTCTGGCGGATCGCTTCCTCGCAGGGGCGCATCGCTTCCTCGCTTTGATATGGGGCGCCCCTCTGGCGGATCGCTTCACTCGCTGTGTCCCTTTGAAGTGAGTAACACTTAGACATAACATCCCTCCCCCCTCAGTGAGAAACAACCTTTCCCCAACGGATGGGTGGCCCACAAACTCGTCTGGGCTGCCCGTGCGTCCCAGGCACCAAGGTAGGCTCAACGGACACCCCAACTGGTTCTGAAGTGGGGGAAGAGCTCAGAGTGGCCCCCCTGCCATTCCTGCCTCTGAACTCGGGGTAGCCTCCCCTCCAGCCTCGGGCTCTGGGGAAGACGTGGGCAGGGGGTCACTGATTAATTCCTACTCCATATCACTCTCCGTATCTCCCCTTGTTTTCCCTTGTGGCTCCCTCCCTGGGCCAGAGTTAGAGTTCTGACCCAGGACTCGGAGCCGCATTTGATCGGTGTGTCTCCTCCAAATCGCACCATTCTCCATTTGCACTCTGTAAGACACCGGGCCAGTCTGTTCCAACACTTCCCCCCCCAACCACGGGGGCCCGTTGGCATAGTTCCGGCAGTGGACTGGTTGCCCAACCTCAAAACCTTTTAAAGTCGGAATGTCTATATTTAGGCCCCGATCCTCTTGGCGCTGGGGATCTAAACGGTCAAAAACAGTCGGCAGCTTCCTTTTCATTAACAGTTCGGCTGGCGACAAACCAGAGGCCAATGGGGTGACTCTGTAGGACAGCAAAAATTGGCACAACTG
This sequence comes from Bradypodion pumilum, assembly GCA_035047305.1. NCBI lineage: Eukaryota > Metazoa > Chordata > Lepidosauria > Squamata > Chamaeleonidae > Bradypodion > Bradypodion pumilum. The sequence goes on along the minus strand of JAWDJD010000005.1, from coordinate 255,627,873 downwards.
CAACTCCAAATCCCCTGGTCCCATGCGTGAGAGCGCGTCTTTGACCGTCCGCACCTGCCTCTCGGCTTGACCGTTAGTGGCAGGGTGAAAAGGAGCGGCCGTGATGTGCCTAATCCCATTACGATTTAGGAAATCCTGAAATTCTGCTGACATGAAGCTCGACGCGTTGTCGGTCACCACGATGTCGGGCAGGCCTAGCCCACAAAAGACCCGCCTTAATTTGCGGATTGTGGTGGCAGAGGAAGTTCCTGACACTGGGATGACATCTACCCACTTGGAAAAGGAATCTACAATAATCAGAAGTGTTGTTCCCCTGAAAGGGCCAGCAAAATCTATATGAATCCGAGACCAGGGGCCTCTGGCCGTATCCCATTCCCTACGGGGAAGACGTGGTTCCTCGGGCCTTGATGCCTGACACTCCCTGCATTTCCCCACCCAAGCCTCAATGTCCAGGTCCAATCGGGGCCACCAGAAGTAGCTTCGCGCTAGCGCTTTTGACCTAACAATACCTGGGTGGCTAACATGGAGTGTGCGGAGCACCTTGTTCTGAAGTGCAGATGGGACGACTACTCTGTCCCCCCAAACCAAGCAACCCCGCTCCAGTGACAGTTCGTTTCTCTTGGAGTAGAACACCCTGAACTCCTCAGGGGTCGGTGACGGTGGCCACCCCTTCAGAACCCACATGACAACTTTAGACAGGAGGGGGTCTTTTTTTGTTTGGGCCGCTATGTCAGCAGCGGAGATCGGGGGAGAGTCTAACACATCCAACATAAGGACCTGTCCTTCCGCCTCAATTCGACCCACATACTCAACAGGGGATCTGGACAGAGCATCCGCGTGGCTAATGCTGATACCTGGGCGATGTTGGAGCGTGTACTGGTACGCCTGAAGGAACATTGCCCAGCGTAACATCCGTGGAGACAGGATTTGGGGGGTGGGCTTGTCTGGCACAAAAATACCCAGGAGTGGTTTGTGGTCAGTGATAATCGTGACAGCCCTCCCGTAAATGAAATCATGAAATTTCTTCGTTCCAGCGATTATGGCCAGCGCCTCTCTATCAATCTGAGCATAGTTTTTTTCAGCCACCGTTAACGACCTGGAGTAATATGCGATAGGCGCTTCTTTCCCTCCCCCCATGTCATGGCACAGAACAGCCCCAACCCCCACTGGCGAGGCATCACATACAAGCAAAAGGGGCTTCTTCGGATCGTAATGTGTAAGGACAGCATCCGAAGTCAACAGCTCCTTGACTTCCCGGAATGCCTTTTCCTGAGGAGGCCCCCACTTCCACACCGCCTGTTTCCTCAGCAACTGATGCAGGGGCTCAGCTACAGTCGCCTTCCGGGGTAGAAAGGAGTGATAGAAGTTTAAGAGACCCAAAAATGCCTGGAGCTCCGTCTTCGAAGTGGGACGTGGGGCTTCCCAGACTGCCTGAACTTTGGATTCAGAGGGCGTGATGCCGGCAGGTGTGATTTTGAACCCCAAGAATTCAACCTCATGAGCAAAAAAACAACACTTCTCCCTTTTTACCCGCAACCCCGCATTTTGGAAACGCTCCAGCACCTTTCCCAGTTTAATGGCCAGGTCCCCCTTGTCTGTCCCAGATATCAACACGTCGTCAAAAAAGGTCAGCACCCCAGGGAGACCCTTCAATAACCTTTCCACAAGAGCCTGAAACAACCCCGGAGCCGTACTAACCCCGAACTGAAGACGGTTCACACGGAATGCACCCTTATGAGTAGTAATAGTCTGACACAACGCAGATTCCGGACTAACCGGCACTTGCTGATATGCTTGGGCCAAGTCCAGTTTAGCAAAACACTTTCCCCCATGGAGGGTGGCCAGCAAATGGCTAACCACTGGAACAGGATAAGAATTAGCTCGGATAGCCTTATTAATCGTGCATTTATAGTCCGCGCAGATGCGGATGTCCCCGTTTGCCTTGATAGCAGTGACTATAGGTGTCTCCCATGGAGCAGAGTCCACGGGCTCCAGGATGCCCTGTGCCACCAGCTTGTCCAACTCCGCTTCAATTCGGTCTTTCAGGGCAAAAGGCACCCTCCGTGGCTTCATGCGAATGGGTTGGACAGTTGGGTCCAGCTCAAAATTAACAGGGGCCCCCTTGAACCTACCCAGCCCGGGACGGAAAACATCTGGATAGCGTTCACACACAGCCTGAATGGGGTCGGCCTCAACCGCATTAATTCCCGAAAACCCAATACCCAGGGGCCCAAACCACTGCACGCCCAAAAGGTTATTCCTACCGGTCTTCACCACGACTAGGGGAAGCTTTGCTGAGATGGCCTTGAACCGCACATCAAAATTTCCGATTCCCAACACTGGAATGCGTCGACCCTGCACATCGGTCAGGTCTACCTGCAGAGCCCGCAGTTTCGGCCGGTCTGCTGGAGGAAGTTGAAAAAATTCCCTCTGTGAGATGATTGAGTAGGCAGATCCTGAGTCGATCTCCATGCGGACGGGACACCCTTGGAGGCGGACATCAACGAAGAACCTCCCGGACACTGACTGTACACCCGATGATGTCTTCCTTCCGACGCGGACTGTGGAAATTGGGTGTTCCGTCCTGCGCTGACCTCTGTCCCCGGGGTGACCTTCGGATCGCTGGCGGCACACCCGTGCAATGTGCCCCTTCCGCCCACACTTGTGGCATTCGGCCGTCTTGAACGGGCACCGTGAGCGGAGGTGCCTTCCCCCACAGCCTTGGCATGGCGCGATGTTGCTCCTTGAAGCTTGGGGGGTATGCTGGCGAACCCTCCCGACAGTACCCTCCTCTGACGCATCGTCAGTATCCACTGGAGTAGCGCACTGCTGCAGCTGGACGGCCGACTCACCACGGGCAGGAGCAGCAGTTTCGGCCTGGAAGATTTTTACCCCAGCGTGTGCAGCCTCGGACGCCAAAGCTTCTTCCAGGACCTGGGCAAAAGTCAACCTATTTCTCTTTATCAGCCGCCGCTGAGTAGCTTCGTCCCTGAGGCCCATGAGAAGCCGGTCTCTTAAGGACTCCTCCAGGTCATGCCATTGGCACGGCACGGCAGCCTGTCGGAGAGCCGCAACGTACTCAGCTACCGTCTCCCCCACCTTCTGATCTCGCCGGTAAAAGGCAACCCTGGCTGGGAAGATGGAAACGACAGGCTTGAAGTGTTCTCGGAGCACCGCCAGGATGTCGGTCAATGGGGCTTCCCTCAGTGCCTGTGGCAGCAGCAGATGCCCGGCCAGCTCAATCGTGGGCAAACCACAATGGGCCAGGAACAACGCCTTCTGTCGCCCTTCATCCTCGATCTCCCCAGCGATTACAAAGTTCTCGAACTGGATCTCGTACATGGGCCATGTCTCCGGCTTTGCAATGTCAAACGGTCCGATGGAAGATGCAGTAGCAGCCATATCCCACCTTCGTCGCCAATGTTGGATTCTCGCAAGAAGTAGACTAGCACGCAGCGTGTGGGTTAAGCATAGTAATCCTTTATTCAGATCGGGAGACGAGACTGAGGATGTGGGGGAAATATGGTATCATATATACAGCGGTTTTCCATTTCAACAACAAGGAAACATACCAACGGACAATCACAGTTTATTACCCCCCATTTGGTCACCAGCGCCCCTTTGATATGGGGCGCCCCTCTGGCGGATCGCTTCCTCGCAGGGGCGCATCGCTTCCTCGCTTTGATATGGGGCGCCCCTCTGGCAGATCGCTTCACTCGCTGTGTCCCTTTGAAGTGAGTAACACTTAGACATAACACAGGTATTGCTGGGTTGTGCATTTGGTCCTGCTTTTATTCACAGGTTGGAGTAGACCCTGACTTTGTGATCCTGTCTCTGCTCAATCCACTAATTTGTGGTGTGAAAGGTCTTTTGTTTGGGTCCTTTCAGCATCTGGGCATAGTGTGCTTCTTACTGACAACTCTACATTAAACCAAACCATGATTTCAAGCAAACAGACCCCATAAAGCAAGATGGAGCAGCTCAGCGGGGCGGCCTTGACTGTTTTGCAATGTCTGTAAGATAGAATGTCTTGGGAAAGACCTTTTTGATGGAAGCCAGTGATTCTGTTTCACAGAGGCAGTGAATCTGCTCCAGGTTTATGTCCAAATTTTGCATGAGTATTCCAAGGTGCTTAACCGTAACTCCCAAATATGTTCACTACCATGGATAGTGCATGAAAAGTTTGGATCAAACCCCAGAACTGACTTACTGCCCCCAGTAAGTTGCCTCTCTCAAATGGTTAGTGCAACCAGTCAAAGCTGGGCTGATAATCCTGAATTGGATCGGTAATTACTCAACATCCTATGCTTAAATGACAAATTGTTAGCCAAATAAAATTTTAGAACAGGGGTAGTCAACTTACAGCCTGTGGGCTGGATCTGGCCCACCGTGCCAAATAATCCACTCACCCACCCTCGCTGCAGTTGCTGCCACCACTGGAATCGACTGCAGACCCATTTACAGATGTCATAAATGTGTTTACAATAGGCATAAATGAGTCCACAAGTCAATATTTCTTTTATAGAAGATTTTTTTATTGAAGATTCTTTCTTTGAAGATTTCTTTATTAAAGACGATATAAAACATACATAAATTACCGATAATAAAGAACACATATAGCAACTGACATAGAGACTTTATACTGACTAAACAAAGAAACTGACATAGAGACTGTGTTTAAAGTGTGATAATATGCATGATAATATGTTGTCCTAAATGTTTTAAACTTTTAAAAACTGTGATAAAATGTATGAGGAGAGAAAAATGGCGTAGACACCGGCAAACCACGCCACAAATCTTGCCAAGAGAACCCTATGGACCAAAACAAAAGCCAAAACAAAAGGGCAGGCTAGGTGATACAGGATGCTTAACACCACAGAGGGGAGGAAGGGGAGGGACAGGAAAGGGGGAGGGGAAATGCAATGTTGTAAAGAGCAATACTGCATAGGGACATGGAATGTGAGATCAATGAACCAAGGTAAACTGGAAGTGGTAAAAAACGAGATGGAAAGAATAAGCATTGACATCTTGGGCATCAGTGAGCTAAAATGGACAGGGATGGGTGAATTCAGCTCTGGAAACCATCATATCTACTACTGTGGACAAGAAAACCTTAGAAGAAATGGAGTAGCCATAATTGTCAATAAAAGAGTGAGAAAAGCAGTAATGGGATACAATCTCAAAAATGACAGAATGATGTCAGTCAGAATTCAAGGCAAACCTTTCAATGTCACTGTGATCCAAATATACGCACCAACCACTGGTGCAGATGAAGCCACAATGGACCAGTTCTATGAGGACTTACAACACCTCATAGAACAGACACCAAGAAATGATGTCCAAATTATATTAGGAGATTGGAATGCCAAAGTAGGAAATCAAAAAGTGGAGGGAATAACAGGCAAATTTGGTCTTGGAGTACAGAATGAAGCAGGGCAAAGATTGATAGAGTTCTGCCAAGAGAATGCACTGGTCATAGCAAACACTCTCTTCCAGCAACACAAGAGGCGACTTTACACATGGACATCACCAGATGGCCAACACCGAAACCAGATTGACTACATACTCTGCAGCCAAAGATGGAGAACCTCCATACAGTCAGCAAAAACAAGACCTGGAGCAGACTGTGGCTCAGATCACAACCTATTGATCGCAAAATTCAGGCTTAGACTAAAGAAAATAGGGAAAACACGGAGACCAGAAAGATATCACCTAGACAGCATCCCTAAAGAATACACGGTGGAGGTGATGAACAGATTTAATGGCTTAGATTCGGTAGACAGAGTACCAGAAGAATTATGGACGGAGATGAGGGACATCATGCAGGAAGCAGCAAAGTAAACCATACCAAAAGAAAAGAAGAGTAAGAAAGCAAAGTGGTTGTCTGATGAAGCTCTTAAAATAGCAGAGGAAAGAAGGAACGCAAAAGCCAAAGGAGAAAGGAAAAACTACAATCATTTGAACACAGAATTTCAAAGAAAAGCAAGGAGAGATAAGGAAAACTACCTAAAAGAACAGTGCACAGAAATGGAGGAAAACAACAAAAGAGGCAGAACCAGAGATCTTTTCAAAAAAATCAGGGAAATTAAGGGAACATTTAAAGCAAAAATGACCATGATAAGGGACAAAGAAGGAAAGGAGCTAGCTGATGCAGAAGAGATTAAGAAAAGATGGAAAGAGTACACAGAGGAACTCTACAAAAAGGACCTCAACACGCCTGACAATCACAATGATGAAGAAGTAGAACTTGAGCCAGACATCCTGGAGAGCGAAGTCATAAAGGCCCTAAAGAGCACTGCAAACAACAAAGCTAGTGGAGATGAGGGTATCCCAGTTGAATTTTTCAAAGCTGTTGTGTTCTGTAAAGCAGTGCCTTTAACTATGTACCTGTACCATGTGTTATCAATGTAACCTTTCTGTGTGCAACATTATAACCATCACCTGTATCAATGTATGCTTAATAAGGGGACGCGAGCTAGTGACCACCAGAGGGCAGTAGCGAGCTCTAATGGATCAAAGCCACCTGGATCAGCAGCGCGGGAAGATTCCCCGCGACCTCCTCACCTGGTCAAGAAGGGCGTGACCCCCTACGACGTCACGCGGGCAGCAACCAATAGCTTGCCAACGAGCCACATTCAAATGTATAGCCAGCTGTATATAATGAGCTACCCAGCCGCCATTACCACATGTTCCTCCGGATCATCATGCAATAAACCTGTGTTAAGCCAACCCTTCGGCTGTTGTATTGTCTTTGGTCCCTTACACTAAATTGGCGACGAAGGTGGGATGGCAGCCCACGGGACCAAGACATGCGCCGGTTTCGAAATCAGGAAACCGGGCGACTGGGAGATCTTCGAAATGGACTTCCAGGCCGCACTGATCGAGTCCGAAGTTACGGAAGAGGCGAAGAAAAGAGCCATCTCCACCAGAATGCTCGGACAAGAAACAAAAAGGACCTTGGTGGACCTGATTGCACCGAGGAGGGTGAGCGAATTCAAGGCCAAGGAACTCATGCAGTTGCTGCGTGAGCACGTCCGGCCCGCCACGGCGATGTTTCCCACTCGGAGTGCGTTTTGGAGGCGAGTCCAAGCGCCCGGGGAGACGGTCGCCGCGTTCGTGGCAGCCCTGCGGCTGGCGGCCGGCCCGTGCAAATGGGAGAACGTCGAAATCACCCTCCGAGACTGTGTGCTGTGCGGCCTGAACGACGCCGAGACCCAGCGCACATTAATGAACCAAGAGCCGCCTCCCACGCTGCAGGAGGTCGTTAGAGCGGCCCAGGCCGCAGAAGCTACGAAGGCCGGGGTCCAAGAGCTCCAGAACTGGCGGCCAAAGTCGAGGAAAGCAGAGGCTCCGTTACAGGCGGCCCGGCGAACTTCGAGGTCGTCCATGGAGAGCAGCGACGACGAGGACGTGCAGAAGGTCCGGAAGGAGGGCTGACGATGCGACGGCTGTGGCGCGGCCCACGACCGCGTGAAATGCCCCTTCCGGAAGGCCGAGTGCCACAACTGTGGCCGCCGCGGGCACATCGCCAAGGTGTGCAGGAAGAAGCGCGAGTCCCGGAGGAGCTCCCCAGACCGTTCCGCGGGACGAGACCGCCCAGCGAAACCAAAAGACGGCGCCCAGGCCACGAGGAAGCAGGACGGCATGGGCCGCATCGCCGACGGCAGCGAGGACGACGCCTCGGTGTTCAGCGTGTCTACGAGACACCCCCGCTACTTTGTTGAGGTACTAGTCCAAGGGGTGCCCATTAGGATGGAAATTGACTCGGGGTCCTCATATTCAATCATTTCCCAGAGGGAGTTTTGTGGAATTGCCCCCCAAAAGCGGCCCAAGCTCAAAGCGTTGAGGGCCACACTACGGGACGTGCAAGGGAACAGTATTCCAGTGTTGGGGGTTGGAGAATTTCAGGTCAAATTCAAGGAGCACGCCGCGTCCCTTCCCCTGGTCGTGCTCAAGGGAGGAAACTGCAGCCTCCTCGGGACTCAATGGTTCCAGCCCCTGGGTTTGTTCATTGGGGGGGTGCATGCCGTGGGGATGCACGCTGTTGGGACTGACCCGATTCAGGAGGTGTGCGAGGCGCACCCCGAAGTCTTCAAAATGGGACTGGGGAAATTCAAGGGGCCCCCAGTGACTTTCGACCTGGACCCGGAGGTCCGCCCTGTTTGCCTAAAACCACGCCGGGTGCCGTTCGCACTCAAGGACAAGATAGAGGCGGAACTGGACAAATTGGTGGGTCAGGGGATTCTTGTGCCTGTAGATTCTGCGGAGTGGGAAACTCCAATTGTAACTGCTCTAAAGTCCAATGGGGAGGTCCGCATATGCGCCGACTACAAGTGCACCATCAACAAGGCGATCCGCCCGAATGCATATCCGGTGCCGGTAGTCAGCCATCTGCTGGCCAGGTTACACGGGGGAAAGTGTTTCGCTAAGCTCGACTTAGCACAGGCCTACCAGCAGCTTACGGTGTCTCCTGCCGCAGCTGCTGCGCAGACCATAGTCACCCATAAGGGGGCGTTCCAGGTGACGCGCCTCCAATTCGGCGTGAATTTGGCACCAGGAATTTTCCAGTCACTCGTGGAACGCCTCCTGAAGGGACTGGAGGGGGTGTTGCCTTATTTTGATGATGTGTTAATAACAGGGGGGAGTCGGGCTGAATTGGCCAAGAGGTTGGGGAAGGTACTGACGATATTCGAAAAGGCGGGGCTGAGGTTGCGAAAGGACAAATGCGTCTTCTTCGCAACTGAGGTTGAGTTCCTAGGGTTTTGTGTAACTCCTGAGAGAATAAAACCATCCAAGTCTAAGGTGGCAGCCATCAAGAAAGCCCCCCGCCCCACCTCCAAGCCCAAGTTGCAGTCGTTCCTAGGGCTGCTCAACTTTTACCACTCCTTCCTCCCCCGGAAGGCAGCGGTGGCCGAACCGCTACACAGGCTGCTTAAGAAAGACCAGGCATGGAAGTGGGGCGATGACCAGGAAAGGGCATTTAGTGAGCTGAAAAGCCTCCTGGCGTCCGACGCCATACTGACCCACTTCGACCCCAAACGCCCAGTAGTTCTGATCTGTGATGCATCTCCAGTGGGGGTGGGGGCAGTGCTGTGTCACGTGCTGGCGAACGGAAGGGAGGCCCCGATAGCATTTTACTCCAGGTCCCTGTCTCAAACAGAGAGAAACTACGCGCAGACGGACAGGGAGGCATTAGCGATAGTCTCGGGGACGAAAAAATTTCACGATTTTTTGTATGGCCGCCCCTTCACCATCGTGACGGACCACAAGCCCCTGCTAGGCATTTTTACCGCGGATAAGCCCACCCCTCAAATCCTGTCCCCAAGGATGCTCAGGTGGGCCATTTTTCTCAACGCGTATCAGCACGCGTTGGTCTACCGGCCCGGGAAAGAGATCAGCCATGCAGACGCCCTATCTAGGTCCCCCCTTCCCCTAACGCCCAGCCAGGTGAGCATGTGGGAGCGGGACCGTCAGGTTCTCATGATCGAGGTGCTGGATTCGCCCCCGGTAGTGCCCGCCGACATCGCCAAAGCGACAGAGAAAGACAAAACGTTAGCGACAGTAAGCTCCTGGCTACAGAAAGGGTGGCCCGCATCCTCCCCAGCGGAGGAGTTCGCTCCATTTTTCAGAAAAAAGCTAGAACTGTCCCTAGAGAGGGGATGTCTCTTGTGGGGGCAGCGGGTGGTGATTCCCACTTCCCTTCGGCCGCGGGTGCTCAAACTGCTGCACGTCAGCCACCCCGGCATCGTGCGATCCAAGGCGCTGGCCCGGAGTTACTTCTGGTGGCCCCAGCTTGACGCCGACATCGAGCACATGGTCGGCACTTGCGAAAGTTGCCAATGCTCCAGACCGGAGGAGGCCCGCCTTCCCCACAGGGAATGGGACGCGGCTAAGGGGCCGTGGTCCCGGGGGCACGTTGATTTCGTGGGCCCGTTCAGAGGCACCCTATTCCTCCTCGTTGTGGACGCTTTCTCCAAATGGTTGGAGGTTATCCCAGTCACGAGCACCTCCTCGGCCCAGACCATTAGGCACTTGCGGAGGCTCTTTTCCACGTTCGGCATACCCGACACGCTAATTAGCGACAACGCTAGTTGTTTTACGTCCTCCGAGTTTAAGGCATTCATGGAGATTAACGCCGTTCGGCATATTACCTCCGCCCCGTTTCACCCGGCCACCAACGGCCAAGTAGAGCGCCTCGTCCGCACCACGAAGGACGCGTTGCGGCGCATGGGCCCAGGGGATTTGAACCTACAAGTGTGCCAGTTTCTGCTAGGGTACAGGGTGACCCCGTTGGCGTCAGGATACTCCCCCGCAGAGCTCTTAATGCGCAGGAAGCTGACCACTATCCTTACTAGGCTAGACCCCACGAGGGTAGAGGACAAAGGAAGGAACATCGGGCTGGAGGTTACAAAGAGTTTCAGCATAGGCGCCCCCGTGCATTGCAGGAATTACGTCAGCACAGGCCCAGCCTGGGTGCCCGGCGTAGTCGTGGAACAAACCGGCCCCGTGTCGTACCGCGTGGAAACCAGCACAGGGCTCCTATGGAGGCGGCACGCAGACCAGCTCCGACGCAGGGTCCCCGACGAGCAGGACGCGGTTCACGCAGGAAATAAGTCAGCGTTAGGGTTCTCCCCCACCCGTTTAGCCCAAGGGGGAGGAGAAGGGGACCGTGGGTCACCACCAAAGGGGGAGGAGGATTTCCTCGTAGATACCCTGGGGGATCTTTCCGAGGGAGAGGAACCCGACCCCATACATATCTCGCGGAAAGTCCCCACAAATGCGGGTACCCCGACCAACTTAGATTTTGATTTTCAGACCCGGGGGGGGGGGTTCGGAGTGGTCCCCCACCCGTCCAAGCGAGAAGAGGGGTTTTCCGTTAGTCCCGACGCCCCCCGGTCTGCCCACAATGGAGTTTTTCCCTTCCCCTAAGACCGCCAGACAGCGGCAAGCTACTAACGAGTCTCCCTCTCCCATTTCAGGACAAGGGACCGGGGAACAAAGAAGCAATAACGCCCCCGGGGGGGCAGCCTTCTTCACGGCCCACACGCACACGCAACAAGCCATCTTGGCTGAGAGACTTCGTCTCATCCTAGGGGGGAGGGATGTTGTGTTCTGTAAAGCAGTGCCTTTAACTATGTACCTGTACCATGTGTTATCAATGTAACCTTTCTGTGTGCAACATTATAACCATCACCTGTATCAATGTATGCTTAATAAGGGGACGCGAGCTAGTGACCACCAGAGGGCAGTAGCGAGCGTCCAGCTCTAATGGATCAAAGCCACCTGGATCAGCAGCGCGGGAAGATTCCCCGCGACCTCCTCACCTGGTCAAGAAGGGCGTGACCCCCTACGACGTCACGCGGGCAGCAACCAATAGCTTGCCAACGAGCCACATTCAAATGTATAGCCAGCTGTATATAATGAGCTACCCAGCCGCCATTACCACATGTTCCTCCAGATCATCATGCAATAAACCTGTGTTAAGCCAACCCTTCGGCTGTTGTATTGTCTCTGGTCCCTTACACTAAAAAAGCGCTAAAAGATGACGGCGTCAAATTACTGCATTTAATATGCCAGCAGATTTGGAAAACAAAACAATGGCCACAGGATTGGAAAAGATCAGTATACGTCCCAATCCCAAAAAAGGGCAATGCCAAAGAATGTTCAAATTATCGAACAATCGCGCTCATCCCACACGCTAGTAAGGTGATGCTCAAGATAATACAGGACAGACTTCAGCAGCATGTGGAAAGAGAATTACCAGAGGTGCAGGCTGGTTTCAGAAGAGGCAGGGGGACTAGAGACCACATTGCTAATATACGTTGGATCATGGAGAAAACAAAGGAATACCAGAAACAAGTTTACTTTTGTTTTATTGACTACACTAAGGCATTTGACTGTGTGGACCACAACAAGATGTGGCAAGTAATTAAAGAGATGGGAATACCAGAGCACCTCATAAGCCTCCTGAGAAATCTGTACATGAACCAAGAAGCAACAGTTAGGACAGAACACGGAATGACAGAGTGGTTTGGAATAGGAAAAGGAGTAAGACAAGGCTGCATTTTGTCACCATGCCTATTCAACCTATACACAGAGCACATAATGCACAGTGCAGGGATGGAGGAATCACAATATGGGATTAAAATCGCTGGGAGAAACATCAAGAATCTGAGATATGCAGACGATACCACCCTAATGGCAGAAAGTGAGGAAGACCTAAAGAATCTCTTGATCGGTTTGAAGGAAGAGAGTGCAAAAGCTGGCTTGAGACTCAATATCAAGAAAACCAAGATAATGGCAACAGGCCCAATCAGCTCCTGGAAAATAGATGGGGAAGAAGTAGAAGCAGTGACAGATTTTACTTTCTTAGGATCAAAGATCACTGCAGATGGGGATTGTAGCCATGAAATAAAAAGGCGACTGATTCTTGGGAGACAAGCAATGAGAAACCTGGGGAACATAGTGAAAAGCAGAGACATCACATTGAAAACAAAAATTAGAATAGTCAAAGCAATAGTTTTCCCAGTAGTGATGTACGGATGTGAGAGCTGGACAATTAGGAAGGCTGAACGCAGAAGAATAGATGCCTTTGAAATGTGGTGTTGGAGGAGGATTTTGAGAGTCCCCTGGACAGCAAGGAGAACAAATAGGTCAATCTTAGAAGAAATTAACCCTGACTGCTCATTGGAAAGTCAAATAGTAAAGATGAAGCTAAAATACTTTGGACATCAAATGAGAAGGGAGGATTCACTTGAGAAGGCATTGATGCTGGGAAAGGTGGAGGGCAAAAGAAGAAGGGGGAGGCCAAGGATGAGATGGCTAGATGGCATTGTAGACACAATGGGCACAGAGCTGGGAGGGCTGAGGGGGATGGTGGAGGACAGAGGCGCCTGGAGAACAATGGTCCATAGGGTCGCAAAGGGTCGGAACCGACTGTGCGACTGAACAACAACAACATTTTTGGATTTTCCATGAATGGTTTTCCATATTTTCTTGTGTCTTGCACCGTTCAGCCGATAAATGAGTTTGCGGATGTCGCAAACATGTTTACAACAGCCACAGACTCATTTACGGCATCTGTAAATGGCAGGGGGACCACCAGTCCAGCCCCCTCAACTGTCTGAGGGAGCGTGGCCCAGCCTCTGTCTGAAAAAGGTTGTCATCCTCTGCTTTAGAGCAACCTCTGAACATTAGTGGCATCTGTTTTGGTTGGATGAACAATAGGCTGCACTGGAAAGAGGGAACCTTAAAAACTCTGGTGTCACACTCCACGAACATTACCTGCGGACACTTTTCTTTATGTCAAAGCAATACTGGTAGATTATGCTACCGTAGTAGAAATGTAGCCATCTTGTATACATGTTAAGAGTCACTGTTGCCCACTCCTAACTCCATCTTGCCTCTGGGGCATTTTTATATGTTAATCCCCATTGACCTCTGCTCATACCTGTCAAGTATCCCAGATTGGCCGGGAAATCCCGTATTTTGGCATGCGTTCCTCCCCTTTCCAGGTGCTGTCCTGCATTTAGGATGGCAGTGAAAGGGGTTACTGCGCACATGTGCATGCGCAGAACCCATCTGTGCTTGTGCAAATGTGTTCTGAACATGCGCAAAGGGGTTCTGCGCATGCACGATGGAGTTTTTCTTGTGCATGCGCACCAAGGCCGGAGCAGTTCCTGTATTTTCCAGAGCAGTGCTTGACGGGTATTGTGGGTTGCCTGCATTAATTGGATATTAAACCTCTCCTGAGGGGTGTGCCCGGTGTCCACAGACCCACATGCCAGTCCCCAAACTAGTTGGGGCCGTGCTCGGCTGGAGAGGAAATTGGGGAGATAAACTGGCAGGCTAGGAATAAACAATGGCTCAGGCTGGGGGCAAATAGAGTTAGGCAAGCAGACGGGGCAAACAAGGGACAATCCACATAGACCCCAAGATTAGGGCAGGAACAATGGGTTTCGCCAGCCCAAGGCAATTAGGTTCAGATTTTCTATTAAGCTCGAGGTGGCCTCAGAATAGCCTTCCAGATACGGGTTTCATAAGAATGCCATGCACGCAAGCCTTCTGTACAGGGGATGGCATGATTGTCTTAGATACGTGTCTTTGCCCCTAGGCAGGGAATAAATACTTGCTCCCGACTCCGGCCGGGGCTGGTCTTCGCCACACGGCTGCCTCCCGCATCTCATTGCAACAGGGTATGCCTCTGCTTCTAGAAGACAGGAGATGGTCCTTAATGGCCCAGCCATTAAAAAAAAATGGCTAAGCCGTCAACCTGGCTTGAGTCTATAAAAGGGGGGTTGAGCTCAGGAAGCGATAACAATGAAATATATGTTTTCTAACTAATCTGCCTGTTTTTTTTAAAAAAATCTATAGAACTACTTGTATTCCTGAACTGCTTGTCTACCCATCTCTTGGGGGAGTGTTGTGTTCTGTAAAGCTGTGCCTTTAACAATGTACCTTACCATGTGTTATCAATGTAACCTTTCTGTGTGCAACATTATAACCATCAGCTGTATCAATGTAAACCTGATAAGGGGACGCGAGCTAGTGACCACCAGAGGGCAGTAGCGAGCGTCCAGCTCTCATGGCTCATATTCACCTGGTTCAGCAGCGCGGGAAGATTCCCCGCCACCTCTTCACCTGGTCAAGAAGGGCGTGACCTCCTACAACGTCACGCAGGCAGCAACCAATAGTCTGTCGACGAGCCACATTCAAATGTATAGCCAGCTGTATATATTGAGCTACCCATCCGCCATTACCACATGTTCCTCCGGATCATCATGCAATAAACCTGTGTTAAGCCAACCCTTCGGCTGTTTCATTGTCTTTGGTCCCTTACACTAAATTGGCGACGAAGGTGGGATATGGCAGCCCACGGGACCAAGACATGCGCCGGTTTCGAAATCAGGAAGCCGGGCGACTGGGAGATCTTCGAGATGGACTTCCAGGCAGCACTGATCGAGTCCGAAGTCACGGAAGAGGCAAAGAAAAGGGCCATCTTCACCAGGATGCTCGGACAAGAAACCAAAAGGACCTTGGTGGACCTGATTGCACCGAGGAGGGTGAGCGAATTCAAGGCCAAAGAACTCATGCAGATGCTGCGTGAGCACGTCCGGCCCGCCATGGCGATGTTTCCCGCTCGGAGTGCGTTCTGGAGGCGAGTCCAAGTGCCCGGGGAGACGGTCGCCGCATTCGTGGCGGCCCTGCGGCTGGCGGCCAGCCCGTGCAAATGGGAGAATGCCGATATCACCCTCCGGGACTGTGTGCTGTGCGGCCTGAACGACGCCGAGACCCAGCGCACATTAATGAACCAAGAGCCGCCTCCCACGTTGCAGGAGGTCATCAGAGCGGCCCAGGCCGCAGAAGCTACAAAGGCCGGGGTCCAAGAACTCCAGGACTGGCGGCCGAAGTCGAGCAAGGCAGAGGCTCCGGTACAGGCGGCCCAGCGAACTTCGAGGTCGTCCACAGAGAGCAGCGACGACGAGGACGTCCGGAAGGTCCGGAAGGAGAGCCGACGGTGCGACGGCTGTGGAGCGGCCCACGACCGCGTAAAGTGCCCGTTCCGGAAGGCCGAGTGCCACAACTGCGGCCGCCGCGGGCACATCGCCAAGGTGTGCAGGAAGAAGCGCGAGACCCGGAGGAGCTCCGCAGACCGTTCCGCGGGACAAGACCGCCCAACGAAACCCAAGGACGGCGCCCAGGCCACGCGGAAGCAGGACGGCGTGGGCCGCATTTCCGACGGCAGCGAGGACGACGCCCCAGTGTTCAGCGTGTCTGCAGGACACCCCCGCTACTTTGTTGAGGTACTAGTCCAAGGGGTTCCCATTAGGATGGAAATTGACTCGGGGTCCTCATATTCAATCATTTCCCAGAGGGAGTTTTTGGGAATTGCCCCCCACAAGCGACCCAAGCTCAAAGCATTGAGGTCCACACTACGGGACGTGCAAGGGAACAGCATTCCAGTGTTGGGGGTTGGAGAATTTCAGGTCAAATTCAAGGAGCACGCCGCGTCCCTTCCCTTGGTCGTGCTCAAAGGGGGAGATTGCAGCCTCCTCGGAACTCAATGGTTCCAGCCCCTGGGGTTGTTTATCGGGGGGGTGCACGCTGTTGGGATGCACGCCGTCAGGACTGACCCAATTCAGGAGGTGTGCGAGGCGCACCCCGAAGTCTTCAAAAAAGGACTGGGGAAATTCAAGGGGCCCCCAGTGACTTTCGACCTGGACCCGGAGGTCCGCCCAATTCGCCTTAAACCTCGCAGGGTGCCATTCGCACTTAAGGACAAGATAGAGGCGGAACTGGACAAGTTGGTGGGCCAGGGGATCCTTGTGCCTGTAGATTCTGCGGAGTGGGAAACTCCAATTGTAACCGCACTAAAGGCCAATGGGGAGGTCCGCATATGCGCTGATTACAAGTGCACCTTCAACAAGGCGATCCGCCCGAATGCATATCCGGTGCCGGTAGTCAGCCATCTGCTGGCCAGGTTACACGGGGGAAAGTGTTTCGCTAAGCTCGACTTAGCACAGGCCTACCAGTAGCTTACGGTGTCCCCTGCCGCAGCCGCTGCGCAGACCATAGTCACCCATAAGGGGGCGTTCCAGGTGACGTGCCTCCAGTTTGGCGTGAATTCAGCGCCTGGAATTTTCCAGTCACTCGTGGAACGCCTCCTGAAGGGACTGGAGGGGGTGTTGCCTTATTTTGATGACGTGTTAATAACGGGGGGGGGGGGGGGGGAGTCGGGTTGAATTGGCCAAGAGGTTGGGGAAGGTCCTGACAATATTCGAAAAAGCGGGGTTGAGACTGCGAAAGGACAAATGCGTCTTCTTTGCAACCGAGGTTGAGTTCCTAGGGTTTTGTGTGACTCCTGAGGGAATAAAACCATCCAAGTCTAAAGTGGCGGCCATTAAGCAAGCCCCCTGCCCCACCTCCAAGCCCGAGCTGCAGTCGTTCCTAGGGCTGCTCAATTTTTACCACTCCTTCCTCCCCCGGAAGGCAGCGGTGGCTGAACCGCTGCACAAGCTGCTAAAGAAGGACCAGGCATGGAAGTGGGGTGATGACCAAGAAAGGGCATTTAGTGAGCTAAAAAGCCTCCTAGCGTCCGATGCCATACTGACCCATTTCAACCCCAAACGCCCAGTAGTCCTGACCTGTGATGCATCTCCAGTGGGGGTGGGGGCGGTGCTGTGCCACGTGTTGGAGAACGGAAGGGAGGCCCCGATAGCATTTTACTCCAGGTCCCTGTCCCAAGCGGAGAGAAACTACGCACAGACAGACAGGGAGGCACTAGCAATAGTCGCGGGGACGAAAAAATTTCACGATTTTCTGTACGGCCGCCCCTTCACCATTGTAACAGACCACAAGCCCCTGCTAAGCATCTTTACCGCCGATAAGCCCACCCCACAGATCCTGTCTCCGAGGATGCTCAGGTGGGCCATTTTTCTCAACGCGTATCAGCACGCGTTGGTCTACCGGCCCGGGAAAGAGATCAGCCATGCGGACGCTCTATCTAGGTCTCCCCTCCCCCTAACGCCCAGCCAGGTGAGCAAGGGGGAGCGGGACCATCAGGTCCTCATGATAGAGGTGCTGGATTCGCCCCCCGTAGTGCCCGCCGACATTGCCAAAGCGACAGAGAAGGACAAAACGTTAGCGACAGTCAGCTCCTGGCTGCAGAAAGGGTGGCCCGCGTCCTCCCCAGCGGAGGAGTTCGCTCCATTTTTCAGAAAAAAAGCTAGAACTGTCCCTAGAGAGGGGGTGTCTCTTGTGGGGGCAGCGGGTGGTGATTCCCACTTCCCTTCGGCCGCGGGTGCTCAAACTGCTGCACGTCAGCCACCCCGGCATTGTGCGATCTGAGGCGCTGGCCCGGAGTTACTTCTGGTGGCCCCAGCTGGACGCCGACATTGAGCACATGGTCGGCACTTGTGAAAGTTGCCAATGCTCCAGACCAGAGGAGGCCCGCCTTCCCCACAGGGAATGGGACGCGGCTAAGGGGCCGTGGTCCCGGGTACACATTGATTTCGCGGGCCCGTTCAGAGGCACCCTGTTCCTCCTTGTAGTGGACGCTTTCTCCAAATGGTTGGAGGTTATCCCAGTCACGAGCACCTCCTCGGCCCAGACCATTAGGCATCTGCGGAGGCTCTTTTCCACGTTCGGCATACCCGACACTTTAATTAGTGACAACGCTAGTTGTTTCACGTCCTCCGAGTTTAGGGCATTCATGGAGATTAACGCCGTTCGGCATATCACCTCCGCCCCGTTCCACCCGGCCACCAACGGCCAAGTAGAGCGCCTCGTCCGCACCACGAAGGACGCGTTGCGGCGCATGGGCCCAGGGGATCTGAACCTACAAGTGTGTCAGTTTCTGCTAGGGTACAGGGTGACCCCGTTGGCGTCAGGATACTCCCCCGCAGAGCTCTTAATGCGCAGGAAACTGACCACCATCCTTACTAGGCTAGACCCCACGAGGGTAGAGGACAAAGGAAGGAACATCGGACTGGAGGCCACAAAGAGTTTCAGTGTAGGCGCCCCCGTGCATTACAGGAATTACGCCAGCACGGGCCCAGCCTGGGTGCCGGGCGTAGTCGTGGAACAAACCGGCCCCGTGTCGTACCGCGTGGAAACCAATACGGGACTCTTGTGGAGGCGGCACGCGGACCAGCTCCGACGCAGGGTCCCCGATGAGCAGGGCGCAGACCGGGCACAAACAAAGTCAGCGTTAGGGTTCTCCCCCACCCGTTTAGCCCAAGGGGGAGGGAAGGGGGACCGCGGGCCCCCACCAAGGGGGGAGGAGGATATCCTCGTAGATACCCTGGGGGATCTTTCCGAGGAGGAGGAACCCGACCCCATACATATCTCGCGGAAGGTCCCCACAAATGCGGGTACCCCCACCAAGTTAGATTTTGATTTCCAGAACCGGGGGGGTTTTTCGGAGTGGTCCCCCACCCGTCCAAGCGAGAAGAGGGGTTTTTCGTTAGCCCCGACGGCCCCCGGTCTGCCCACAATGGAGTTTTTCCCTTCCCCTAAGGCCGCCAGGCAGCGGCAAACCACTAACGAGTCTCCCTCTCCCATTTCAGGACAAGGGTCCAGGGAACAAAGAAGCAATAACGCCCCCGGGGGGGGCAGCCCTCGTCACGGCCCAAACGCACATGCAACAAGCCATCTTGGCTGAGAGACTTCGTCTCATCCTAGGGGGGAGGGATGTTGTGTTCTGTAAAGCTGTGCCTTTAACAATGTACCTTACCATGTGTTATCAATGTAACCTTTCTGTGTGCAACATTATAACCATCAGCTGTATCAATGTAAACCTGATAAGGGGACGCGAGCTAGTGACCACCAGAGGGCAGTAGCGAGCGTCCAGCTCTCATGGCTCATATTCACCTGGTTCAGCAGCGCGGGAAGATTCCCCGCCACCTCTTCACCTGGTCAAGAAGGGCGTGACCTCCTATGACGTCACGCAGGCAGCAACCAATAGTCTGTCGACGAGCCACATTCAAATGTATAGCCAGCTGTATATATTGAGCTACCCATCCGCCATTACCACATGTTCCTCCGGATCATCATGCAATAAACCTGTGTTAAGCCAACCCTTCGGCTGTTTCATTGTCTTTGGTCCCTTACACTAAAGGGAGAGTAGAGAGAAGAGGAACCTTTTACAAAAGATCTTTTAATAAAGCTTTTCTCTCGCTCTACAACTTGGAGTTTTATTTTTTCCCCTGATTCAAAGTGTGAATTGTCCACTTTGGCAACACTACTGTAGGTCACCCTTGCTTGAAAGCCAGTTGTATCTGACCCTGCAGAAGTTTCTATGAACATGTGGCAGGCATGAATAGACAAAGGAGTGCACGGAACGCTATTTACCTTCCCATCAAAGTGGTACTTATTTATCTACTTGCAATTTCTTGCTTTCGAACTGCTATGTTGGCAAGAGCTGGGACTCAGGTTTCGAACATCTGACCTGCCGACCTTCCAGTTATCAAGTTGACCTTCCACAGTCCCTACAACACTACTATAGACTTACCTAAATTGTAGTGTTTCTATTTTTAACTTTGCTTTGATCCTGCATATCCCACCTCATTCTGTATTTTTTCAAATAAGATGTACATAACTAACATATGTTTTCTGCTTAATTTTCCTGTCCCAGAGAGCCTTGCAAATTTTGTAACAGTATTTCAAAGAAAAAGTATGTAGGTTTAGACTGGCTAAATATGCTTGTTCTGCTTTCTGTCTTCCTTTTTCTTTGCATTGTTTCAGGCCACAATTGCACCCTTAAAAGTCAAATATTTACATCAGAGTTAATACAGAAGAAATTGGTTTTAAAAATCAAAGATCCCACAAAGGGCCATAGCTAGGGGGTGGCCAGGGTGGGCATCACCCACCCTGAGTTAGCAGTTTGCTCACCCTCAAACTCCCAGGTGTTTATATATGTACATGACATATGTATATGGCATTGTTGCCCATCCTGTAGGGATCGTGGCCGCTCGCAGGGATGAAATAACACACACACAGATCAGGGTGCAAGTGAGGTGACACCCAGGGGAACTAGGTGGTCTCTTTTATTGACAGCCTAGCATACCTTGGATTGCGCGATTCTAAAAACCACCGCACATCCATTACAGGCTAAAGAAAATGGGATGGAACAATGGGTTACACGTATGTTGGTCATAGATTAGAGATCCTACGTGTCAGAGGGCAGCCGGGAAGTAAGGGGTCAAGCAAGGGGTCAAGGAGTGGGGTGATGGAGATGATCTGGTGGGAAAGATAGGCAGGGAGTTCGTGACTAGGGAAGCAGCCCTGTGGATCTTGATAAGGAGCTTGCACTTGGGATGCGTTTATCAACTTGGTCCAGGAGATGTCCGGAGGTTTGTGGTCATGCCTTTGGGCATGACTCCCAGGCTGCATGGCCCGTGTGGCCTGGCCTTCTCCTGGTGGCTTATGGGCTAAGGGCAATTCTTGGGGTGAGCTAGGAATACTTTGGGAGTGAAGGCTAAATCATCCCTACACCATTCTGAAAAAATATTCATCCACTCACATCTAGAATCCTAGCTACGGCCCTGATCCCATAATGCACAAACTAGCCCACCTTATGTGGCTGAAATGCAGGTTATTTTAATTCACCCTCCAGGGGTAATTTATTTTGCATTGATTCTTGAGTCAATGCAAAATAAATTGATTTTAAATGTGTGCCTGCTTGTGTTGTGTGCCTGTCAGCTTGCAATTTGAATTATGAAAAGAAAAAAAAAACCCACCCCGATTTCAACACTGTTTTTTTTAACAGTATAGCCACACTTTCAGTTACACTTTAAGTGTATTTTATGTGCAGGATTCTGCTCTGGAAAGATGTGCAGTAAATGTGCAGACTTTTTGCATAAATGGGGGAAACTACCATCACCAGCATGTGAGCATGGGGCACCACGACAGACTGTGCAACATATTATGCAACAATGTAGCCTTAGAGCATATGTGGACAATAGAGAAGATTTTTTAAGGGCGGCTCCTGGTGCAATCGACTATATAAATTGTTTAGATGTTTGTTTATAAATTAATGCTTAGTTTTATATAGTTTATATGTATTTTCTTTCGTGTTATATGTTGATTCAGTGTGTACAAGTGCCATACTCTAAATAAATGCTCTGGAAAGTAAATGGAATTTACGCCCTTGGAATTTGCCTGTGGCCAGGGTGGAGAGGCTGTTATAGGATTGTGTTGTGGTATATTATTATATTATTATATGCTGTTTTGGTAGATTGAATTTTGTATATTGTATTACTGTGTATTTACTGTGTATATTGTGTATTGCATATTGTATATATTGTTTATTTACCATGTGAGCCACCCTGAGTCGGGTTCCCTGATTGGGTGGCATACAAGTGTGAAAATTAAATTAAATTAAATGGATAACTTTAAAAATGGTTTAAAAAGTACAACTTGGAATGTATGAAAAAGCTAAAAACATGTGTACAATTTAAATTCTCCAGAGGCAGCTCGGAAAACTCACCTTAGACTTTGGATTGCAGCTGGTAAAGAAATGAGGGAAGAAGCCATCTTCGCTAACAAGGCCATTTCTAACCTTCCCCCTTTTCATTCCAAAGGAATGAGTGTTTAGCCGCTGAACAATTCATTGAGTGTTATGGTATTTCTGATTAGCTTTGTTAGGCACATCTCTAGCAATGGAAGGTGTGGAGCACTTCAGGACCAGCAGTCTTAATTGCAGCTCGGTAATAACGATCCATAAAAGACAAGCAGGAAGCTAACACATTTGTACATTTGTGTGCGATTGTATTGCTTATGAAGGGTCACAAAAACTTAGTTGATTTTCATGTTAGCATATGATTCATACCTGTCAACCGTGGCTCCGGTGAATCCGGGACCTGCGCAAACCGGGTCTGTGCAGGTCGCGTTGTAAGGCATGCGTGTGGAGGGCTATGCCGCTTGTGTAGCCTACGCAGGCGGTGTAGCCTTCTGCGCATGCATGGAAGGGAGCTACAGAAGTGTAGAGCCCTTCCACGCATGCGTGCAACGCAACCTGCGCAGATGGGCTGTGCAGTGCCTCCTTTCCCCCGCTGCCAAATTACGGGGTTTTGGCAGCGCGGGTCGGGAAATGACATCAATCGGCACAGGATTACGGGGTAATCCTGGCCAACTCGGGATGGTTGACAGGTATGCTAAGATTGACCCTATCTTTTTTCTTCAAAAGATCTATCTTTATAAATAATAATTCTATCCACCGGTACAATGACCGTATTATTCTGTGGTTGGAAGCACCACTTTCTTTTCTTTTCCTAAATATATATCGCACTAGCCCACAACATCCTTCACCCAGCAGGATGTTGTAGGCTAGTGCTAAGTTGGTCACCAATGAATTTGTATATATAACCGCCGTCGACTACAACTCATATCCGAGAATGCATTTTTTCTTGAAGCAGGAAAACTGTATTTGGTGTAAATTTGTTTAAGGTGGATCCCAACTTGTCATGAAGTGATCTACACACTGTGATCACGGAGCCATCCCCTGCGGCATACATGAAATAAAACATGCAGGATTCAACACCAGGACTGCAAGGGGCTGCCACAGCCTTGAGGGTATTGACAAGGTGTGCCTTCACAGCCAGTCCATCTAGCATAGCTTCTTCCACCTCCATGACCATTGGGAATCAGTGTTCCTCCTCTGCTCATTTTGCCATTGGGCCCAAGATGATGGTTTCCAGTGGCATTTCCTCCACCAAGGGGGACCATCACCCCACTGAAAGGGGTTCCTCTGCCCGTAGCCATTGGCCCCTTTAGGGAGTCAGGTTAGTTGATTGCTGCCTGACACTTGGTGTTGAGTCGCTGGCTGTACAATCTACTCCATAACCGCTTTGTGTCACCCCTGGGTCAGGAAAGCGGTATAAAAATACTGTAAACAAACAAACAAACAAATAACCATAGCAGGATGTCCAGCTAGACATCTCGCTACAGTATATATAAATTAAAATCATACAACAATAGCAAATTAAAATACTGTACAAAATGTATAAAACAATTAAACATTGGGAAATATTAAAAATAGTTTAAACTACCTAATATCTCAATTAAAAATATCTAAATTGTATAGACTGAGTGGTCCCTAAACCTCTGAAGTGGGAAGTCTTTGCCTTACCACAGATGGACAAGAGGGAGAGGCCAACCTGGCTTCTTGGGATACCACTTTCCAAAACCTGAGAGCAACTACTGAGAAGGCCCTCTCTTGTGTCTTTGTCAAACAAGCTTGGGAAAGTGTTGGAATTGACATAAGAGCCTTCCCAGATCTTGAAAGCCAGGTTAAGCTTATATGGTGTTGTGTTCTAATGGTTTTACCTTCCACAATGTATCTGAACCAATGTAACCTTGCCTATAGCAACAATGTAACCTTCAGCTGCATCATATGAACCCTGTAAGAGGACGCGAGCTAATGACCACCAGCTGGCAGCAGCGAGCGTCCAAGCTCCCTTGGTCCAAACTCATCAAAGGCAACAGCGCGGGAAGTTTTCCCGCCATCACCTACACCTGGACAAGAAGGGCGTGACCCGCAATGACGTCACGCAGACAGTAGCCAATGGGCTACCGTGGAACCACGTTCAAATGTATTACTACTGTATATAAAGAGCTATCGATCCGCCATTACCTCATGTTCCCTCTGTCCACGATGCAATAAACCTGAGTTAACCCAGCCCGAGGCTGTGTCCTGTGTCTTGGTTTGCATACACCAAATTGGCGACGAAGGTGGGATGATGGATCCCCACGGAACAGCCAGGGCACAGAGCGGGTTCAACATCACCAAACCGCAAGACTGGGAGCTGCTTGAGATGGACTTCCAGGCGGCACTGGTGGAACTCAAAGTCAAAGGAGACGACGAGGAGAGGAAGAGGGCCATTCTCACCAGAATGCTCGGGATGGAAACCAAGCGGACGCTGGTGGGCATCATCGCTCCGAAGAAGGTGAGCGAATTTAAGGCGGACGACATCATGAAGCTGCTGCGAGAGCGCTTCCGTCCCTCGAGGGCAATGTTTCCCGCTCGGAGCGCGTTTTGGAGGCGAGTCCAAGCGCCGGACGAGTCGGTTGAGGCATTCGTGGCCGCCATGAGGATAGCCGCCGCCCCCTGTAAATGGGGCGACATCCTAGAGATGGCCCTCAGGGACGGAGTGCTGTGTGGCCTGAAAGACAAGGAGGTGCAGCGCAGCTTGATGAACAAGGAGCCGCCACCCACGCTGGCAGAGGTCGTAGAGGCCGCGGAAGCCGCAGAGTCCACGAATGCTGGAGTGGACGAGATGCACCAGTGGCGTGAGTGGCGTCCTAGAGCCGGCAAGGCGGAAAATTCGGTGCACGGGAAGTCCGGACAGTCGGTGCACGCAACTCGACGGGCCTCAAAGTCGTCTACGGAAGGCAGCGACGGCGAGGAGGTCCAGAAGGTCCGAAAGGGTGGTCGACGCTGCGAGGGTTGCGGAGCGGCCCATGAGCGCGCGAGATGCCCGTTCAGGAAGGCCGAGTGTTACACCTGCGGCCGTCGGGGGCACATCGCCAAGGCATGCAGAAAACGGAAGGAGGGCCGGAGGCAGTCACAAGACCGTTCGGCCAGACCGGACCGTCCAGCGAGGCCCAAAGATGGCGCCCAGACCACGAGGAAGCAGGATGGCGTGGGCCGCGTCTCGGACGACAGCGAGGACGACGCCCCAGTGTTCAGCGTGTCCGCGGGACAGTCCCATTACTTCGTTGAGGTATTAGTACAAGGGGCCCCTATTAGGATGGAAATTGACTCGGGGTCCTCCTATTCTATAATTCCCCAGAAAGAGTTCTTGAAAATCGACCCCCACGTGCGGCCCAAACTTAAAACGTTGAGGTCCACGCTACGAGACGTACAGGGAAACAGCATTCCGGTGTTGGGGGTCGGGAAATTTCGGGTCAATTTTAAGAGACATTCTGCGGAACTGCCCCTAGTTGTCCTTAAGGGGGGAAGTTGTAGCCTCCTAGGGACACAGTGGTTTCAGCCCTTAGGTTTGTTCATAGGGGGAGTGCATACAGTGGGGGTGGACCCAATACAAGCGGTTTGCGATGCGCATCCCGCCGTTTTTAAGAAAGGACTCGGAAAGTTCAAGGGACCCCCTGTAGCCTTCGACCTAGACCCGGAGGTCCGCCCGATAAGACTCAAACCGCGCAGGGTGCCGTTCGCACTCAAGGACAAGATAGAGGCGGAACTGGACAAACTGGTGGGCCAGGGGATTCTTATTCCTGTTGATTCCGCGGAGTGGGAAACTCCAATTGTAACGGCTCTAAAGGCTAACGGGGAGGTGCGCATTTGCGCTGATTATAAGTGTACAATTAACAAGGCGATCCGCCCTAATGCATACCCGGTGCCGGTGATCAGCCACCTTTTGGCCAGGCTGAATGGGGGAAAGTGTTTCGCTAAACTCGATTTGGCACAAGCCTATCAGCAACTTCCTGTGACCCCCGCCACGGCCGCGGCACAAACGATAGTTACACATAAAGGGGCGTTCCAGGTGTCGCGTTTACAGTTCGGCGTGAACTCGGCACCCGGCCTTTTTCAGTCGCTTGTGGAACGCCTCCTGAAGGGACTGGAGGGGGTGTTGCCTTATTTTGATGACGTGTTGATAACAGGGGGGAGTGAGGCTGAACTGGCAAAGAGATTGGACAAAGTACTAACCGTGTTCGAGAAAGCGGGGCTGAGACTGAGGAAGGACAAATGTGTTTTTTTCGAAACTGAGGTCGAGTTTTTAGGGTTCCGGATCACGCCCGAGGGGATTAAGCCGTCTAAATCCAAAGTAGCAGCCATAAAAAAGGCCCCTCGCCCCACATCCAAAACCGAGCTACAGTCTTTCCTGGGGCTCCTCAATTTTTACCATACATTCCTCCCGCGGAAGGCGTCCGTGGCCGAACCGCTCCATCGGTTACTTAAAAAGGAGGAGACATGGATGTGGGGTGACGAGCACGAGAGGGCGTTCAAAGAGCTAAAGCAACTCCTAACATCGGAGGCAATCCTGACGCACTTCGACCCCAAACGGCCAGTGGTCCTAGTCTGTGATGCATCCCCGGTGGGGGTGGGGGCGGTACTTTGCCACGTGTTGGATGACGGAAGGGAGGCCCCGGTAGCGTTTTATTCAAGGTCCCTGTCCCAAGCGGAGCGAAATTACGCACAAACCGACAGGGAGGCATTAGCAATAGTAGCGGGAACCAAAAAATTTCACGATTTTTTGTATGGCCGCCCGTTCAAAATCGTGACTGATCACAAGCCACTGTTAGGGATTTTCACGGAAAGCAAGCCCACGCCGCAGATCCTGTCCCCGAGAATGCTGCGATGGGCTATTTTTCTCAACGCATACCAACATGAGTTGGAGTACCGGCCCGGAAAGGAGATCAGCCATGCTGATGCACTTTCGAGATCTCCTTTGCCCTTGTCGGACGACCAAAAGGCGAGAGTAGAAAGAGACCGCCAGGTGTTGCTAATTGAGGTCTTAGACGCACCCCCAATAGTACCAGCCGACATTGCTAGGGCGACAGGCAAGGACAGAACGCTGGAGAAAGTTAGTTCATGGGTACAGAAGGGGTGGCCGGCATCGTCCCCGAGTACAGAATTCGACCCATTTTTTCGGAAAAAGCTAGAGTTGTCCCTAGAGAGGGGGTGCCTCTTGTGGGGCCAACGGGTGGTGGTCCCTACGCCCCTGCGGCCGAGGGTGCTCGAACTGCTGCACGTCAGCCACCCGGGCATAGTTCGTTCAAAGGCGCTGGCCCGGAGTTACTTCTGGTGGCCACAGCTGGACGCGGACATTGAGCACATGGTCGGCACTTGTGAGGCATGCCAGGGATCCCGACCAGAGGCGGCCCGTCTTCCGCATAGGGAATGGGACACAGCAAGGGGGCCATGGTCCAGAGTGCACGTAGATTTCGCTGGCCCATTCCGAGGAACCATGTTTCTCCTGGTGGTGGATGCGTTCTCCAAGTGGCTGGAGGTTATCCCAGTAAAGAGCACGTCCTCCGCCACGACAATTAGCCAGCTAAGGAGAGTCTTTTCCACGTTCGGTTTACCCGACACTTTAGTCAGCGATAACGCTAGTTGTTTCACCTCCGCTGAGTTCGGGGCATTCATGGAGGCAAACGCCATTCGGCATGTCACATCCGCGCCGTTTCACCCGGCCACGAATGGCCAAGTGGAACGGCTGGTGCGTACAACAAAGGAGGCGCTGCGGCGCATGGGCCCGGGGGACCTGAATCACCAAGTATGCCAGTTCCTCTTAGCGTATAGGGTGACCCCCTTAGCATCAGGCTACTCGCCGGCAGAGCTCTTGATGCGGCGAAAACTGACCACGATCCTGTCCAGGCTAGACCCGACGAGAGTCGAGGATAAAGGGAAAAACATAGGGTTGGCAGTCTCGAAAGGTTTCGCCGCCGGCGACCCTGTTCACTGCAGGAACTATTCCAGCGCAGGGCCAGCCTGGGTACCAGGGACGGTTGTAGAACAGACGGGGCCAGTGTCGTACCGGGTCGAGACTAACACCGGCCTCCTCTGGAGGAGGCACGCAGACCAACTGAGGCACCGAGTGAGTAGGCCAGTCAGTGGGGCTCAGCAACAGGATTCAGCGTTAGGGTTCTCCCCCACCCGCTTAACCCAAGGGGGAGACAGCAGCGGACAACAGTCCCAAGCAAGGGGGGAAGGCAGAAGCAGCGGCCCCGACTCATACCCTTTTGATACACCAGTCCTATCAGAGGCCGGGGAAGGGGGAGAGGAGTTCGCGACCGCTGCCCCCGATTGTAATTTTGATTTTGATTTTGCGAGCCGGGGGGGTTTTCAGGAGTGTTCCCCCACCCATCCAAGCGAGAAGAGGGGTTTTTCGTTAGCCCCCAGTGCCCCCGGTTCCTCCCTAAGAAAGAGCACACCTCCCAACAACGCCGCGGAGCCGCGGCGAGTCACTAACGAGTCTCCCTCTCCAATTACAGGACAGGAAACCAGGGGACAAAGAGAAGGTAGCAAACCCGGGGAAAGGCAGCCCGCATCGAGACCCCAGCGTGTTCGAAATAAGCCATCTTGGCTGAGAGACTTTGTCTCCTAGGGGGGGGGAGTGTGTTTAAGTGTGGGCTCGAGACGTTGTCTCGTCCTAGGGGGGAGGGGTGTTGTGTTCTAATGGTTTTACCTTCCACAATGTATCTGAACCAATGTAACCTTGCCTATAGCAACAATGTAACCTTCAGCTGCATCATATGAACCCTGTAAGAGGACGCGAGCTAATGACCACCAGCTGGCAGCAGCGAGCGTCCAAGCTCCCTTGGTCCAAACTCATCAAAGGCAACAGCGCGGGAAGTTTTCCCGCCATCACCTACACCTGGACAAGAAGGGCGTGACCCGCAATGACGTCACGCAGACAGTAGCCAATGGGCTACCGTGGAACCACGTTCAAATGTATTACTACTGTATATAAAGAGCTATCGATCCGCCATTACCTCATGTTCCCTCTGTCCACGATGCTATAAACCTGAGTTAACCCAGCCCGAGGCTGTGTCCTGTGTCTTGGTTTGCATACACCAAATATGGGTTGATATGATTCTTTAAATAGCCTAACCACAGGTTCTCAACCTTTGGCTCGTAGGTGTTTGGACTTCAATTTCCAGAAGCCCAAGTCACTGCACCTGCTGACCAGTTGTTGTTGTTCAGTCGCACAGTCGATTCCGACCCTTTGCGACCCCATGGACCATTTTCCTCCAGGCGCCTCTGTCCTCTACTGTCCCCCTCAACCCTCCCAGCTCTGTGCCCATTGTGTCTATAATACCATGTAGCCATCTCATCCTTGGCCTCCCCCTTCTTCTTTTGCCCTCCACCTTTCCCAACATCAATGCCTTCTCAAGTGAATCCTCCCTTCTCATTTGATGTCCAAAGTATTTTAGCTTCATCTTTACTATTTGACCTTCCAATGAGCAGTCAGGGTTAATTTCTTCTAAGATTGACCTATTTGTTCTCCTCACTGTCCAGGGGACTCTCAAAACCCTCCTCCAACACCACATTTCAAAGGCATCTATTCTTCTGCGTTCAGCCTTCCTAATTGTCCAGCTCTCACATCCATACATTACTACTGGGAAAACCATTGCTTTGACTATTCTAATTTTTGTTTGCAATGTAATGTCTCTGCTTTTCCCTATGTTCCCCATGTTTCTCATCGCTTGTCTCCCAAGAATCAGTCGCCTTTTTATTTCATGGCTGCAATCCCCATCTGCAGTGATCTTTGATCCTAAGAAAGTAAAATCTGTTACTGCTTCTACTTCTTCCCCGTCTATTTTCCAGGAACTGATGGGGCCTGTTGCCATTATCTTGGTTTTCTTGATATTGAGTCTCAAGCCAGCTTTTGCACTCTCCTCCTTCAGCCCAATCAAGAGATTCTTTAGGTCTTCCTCACTTTCTGCCATTAGGGTGGTATCGTCTGCATATCTCAGATTATTGATGTTTCTCCCAGCGATTTTAATCCCATATTGTGATTCCTCCATCCCTGCACTGAGCATTATGTGCTCTGTGTATAGGTTGAATAAGCATGGTGACAAAATGCAGCCTTGTCTTACTCCTTTTCCTATTCCAAACCACTCTGTTATTCCATGTTCTGTCCTAACTGTTGCTTCTTGGTTCATGTACAGATTTCTCAGGAGGCATATGAGGTGCTCTGGTATTCCCATCTCTTTAATTACTTGCCACATCTTGTTGTGGTCCACACAGTCAAATGCCTTAGTGTAGTCAATAAAACAAAAGTAAACTTGTTTCTGGTATTCCTTTGTTTTCTCCATGATCCAGCGTATGTTGGCGATGTGGCCTCTAGTCCCCCTGCCTCTTCTGAAACCAGCCTGCACCTCTGGTAATTCTCTCTCCACATGCTGCTGAAGTCTGTCCTGTATTATCTTGAGCATCACCTTGCTGGCATGTGGGATGAGCGCGATTGTTCGATAATTTGAACATTCTTTGGCATTGCCCTTTTTTGGGATTGGGACGTATACTGATCTTTTCCAATCCTGTGGCCACTGTTTTGTTTTCCAAATCTGCTGGCATATTGAATGCAGTAATTTGACGCCATCATCTTTTAGCGCTTTGAAAAATTCAACTGGGATACCATCATCTCCACTAGCTTTGTTGTTGCAGTGCTCTTTAGGGCCTTTATGACTTCGCTCTCCAGGATGTCTGGCTCAAGTTCAATTTCTTCATCATTGTGATTATCAGGAGTGTTGAGGTCCTTTTTGTAAAGTTCCTCTGTGTACTCTTTCCATCTTTTCTTAATTTCTTCTGCATCAGCTAGCTCCTTTCCGTCTTTGTTCCTTATCATGGTCATTTTTGCTTTGAATGTTCCCTTGATTTCCCCAATTTTTTTGAAAAGATCTCTGGTTCTGCCTCTTTTGTTGTTTTCCTCCATTTCTCTGCACTGTTCTTTTAGGTAGTTTTCCTTATCTCTCCTTGCTTTTCTTTGAAATTTTGTGTTCAAATGGTTGTAGTTTTTCCTTTCTCCTTTGACTTTTGCGTTCCTTCTTTCCTCTGCTATTTTAAGAGCCTCATCAGACAACCACTTTGCTTTCTTACAGGGCTTCTGGGAATTGAAGTCCAAGAACATCTGGGGGCTCAAGGTTGAAAAACCCTGATCTAGACCAAAACTGTATTAAGTTTTACTGTTAATAAGCAGCTGTTTGGATTGAGCATAGAAACAGACTGGGAGTCAGGAAAGCTGCTGTAATAATAGACTTACATGCTCCCTGTAAACTCATTAGCATATGCTTTGCTTGGCAACTTCACACTTTTAAGATTGAAAGGGGGGACATTTAAAACTATTCTGAATAATCATTTGTTACTGCTAGCTGTAGGAAGCTGTATTGATATGCATGCTTGTCTGCCATTCTGCTTGATTACTCTTTACCTCATTGCTTTGTGATCCATTTGCCTTGTGACATCTTGACCCCTGCATTTAGTATATATAAACCATACCTGGAAGTTTTATTCCTTTGTCTGAAGAAGTGGAATTGATCCACAAAAGCTCACAGTAAAAATATAGCAGTTAGTCTTTAATGTGCTGCAGTGTTTTTATTTTTATTCTTCTGTTTTGTTTTCTGATATGCTCCCTGTAATCAGTGTCAGTCCACAAGTCTGGTTGCAGCATTTTGAACCAGCTGAACTTTCTGAACACTCTTTTGAAGATAGACCCATGTAGAGTGAGTTGCAGTACTCCAGAAAGGATGTAATTAAAGCATGTGTCACTGTGGTCAGATCAGATATCTGAAGGAAGATCTGCAGCTGGTACATCAACTCTAACTGTGCAGAGGCATTCCTGGCCACCACTGAGACTTGGGCATTCAAGCTCAAGGTTGAGTCCAAGATCACAACCAAGATGCAACATGACTTTTCAGGGAGAATGTAATCCCATCCCCTACAGACTGAATTCCTAATCCCTGATAAACTTGTGACTGCTCAGAAGCACTTTTATCTTGTCTGGATTAAATTTCAGTTTATTAGCCTTCATCCATTCCATTACCGACAAAAGATGTTGTTCTAGCATGGAACAGCTTCCTTTGAATTAGAAGGGAAGAAGATATAGAGTTGGGTGTCATCAGCATACTGATGTCACTGAACCCTCAAACTCCGTACAGCTTCTCCCAGCAGTGTCATATACATGTTGAATAAAATGCAGGACATAACTGAACCTTAGGGCACACTAAAGCCCAATGACCAGAGTATTGAATAGGATTTGCATAATCCCACCTGAGTTTCACCATCCAAGAGTGATTGGAACCTCAATAAACCAATATCCTTCAAGACCCATTCAAGAAAGATGACCTAGAAATATAGCATGGTAGATGTTGAGAAGTCCAGTTTCTGGCATAGATTGTCCACCAAGGTGACCCATAACCAGGTCTGTAGCTGATCAAAATGGCTCTAGATAATCTGCATCATCCAGGAGCCTCCGGAGCTGGGGTGCTACCCCACAATCCAAAACCTTGCCCAAAATGGAATATTGGAGGCTGATTGATAATTATTCAATACAATGGGACTCAATGAGGGCATCTTTAAAAAAGGTCTTACTACTAGGCATTCAGTTTTCTTGCATTCATCACTCCCTTAACCCACTCAGCCAGTCCCTTTCTTTTATAAGCCAGGGAGGGCAAGGGTCCAGGACACTCATGGTAGCTTTAACCTTGCAAAGATCTAGTCCACATCTTCAGGCTGAAACAAGTGAAATTTATTTGTTATAACAGGACAAACAGAGCCCAGAATTGCACCAACAGGGCTTGCATTAAATACAGCATCTAAGTCAGAGCATATCCAGATGACAGCATCTACAAAGGGCCATGCAGACTCCTCTATACAGGTTTATTCACATTACTATCCTACGTTGTGTGATTTTACAGCAAGAATATGATTCAACAGAGGACATTATTAACTTCATCTAAAATATACAATCTCTTGAACATAGGAAGCATTGCTTTAACAATGTGTAAAAGCTCAGGATGGTGGGGGAATCTGTGCTATAAGGAACCCACAAATTTCTTGGACCATTTATTTTTGCAATCGGTAAATGGGAAGTGTGTGTATGAGCGTATATGATTTCCCCCCTAGTCATGGGTGGGGTCTTAGGGCACCACATGATTAAGAAACATATATCCTTTGGCTACAAACAGAGATGAGCACTGAACCTTAGAGTAGGATATGACTGGCTTTCGAGCAATGGCAACCTATATTGCATTTCATTCTGCCCCAACCTTATGAGCAAAACCAGGGTGCATATAAATTTGTTGCTTGAATATCACACTCCATGCATTTAAAGACGTGGACTTTGCCCATTCCAAAGGAAACTTGCTTGTTTCAAAGGTGCCACAAAGACACCCTTTTCTGCTTGTAAATCCAAAAGAACTGCTTTAGACATATAGTCTGGGAATCACAGTTCTCCAGATCTTGGCTGATATTTTTGTTCTTTTAATAAGATGAAAAACCACCTTGTCTGAAGAAATCAGCAGAAGGTTCCTAACACATCCATCTGTTGCATTACATTTTCCCATTAAAAACTCCCCAATAATATACATATATATTTAAAAAAATTAGGAGCCTGGCAAAAACCTGATTACATGTTTCATGTTGTCTGGATGCTTGCTATCAAAGAATGGCATTTCAGATAGGCTACCCCCCCTCTTCTTTCCCATCTTCATTTAAGGGAACAAGGAGAGTATGCCCAGTTCTTTTACCATCTGTTTTTATTCACAGCCACCTCTTCATATTGTGCCAATGTTCTTTGGGCTTTCAAATAGCAGTCTGCTTGGATGCAAAAAATCAGAATGTGGGTATTTGTATCTGTAGTGCTTTCTGGAGGCTGGTTCATACATTGCCTGCACATGGTTTGATCTCTAATTTTTCAGCTCTTGATTGCTGCACACTTTATGGCCAGCAGCTCAGGTGAGGAAAGTGTACATACAGCATGGGCCAAAATCATCTCTCTGCATTCATAGGTTGCTCAACTTGCTGCTCTGCTAAAGCTGCAACCAATTTCTCCTGAAATGAAATTAGGAAGCAGATTTGAGTAGTCTTCTTGCAGGAAATCATCTGTATTGACTGTAGGGATCACAGCAGCTTCTTTGGTTTTTGTTTGTACGGGTTCTTATATTATTTTTGCTAGATGGCTGCAGTAATAACCAGTTCTGGTGAGGGAGATATTTTTACGTTGGGGAAATGGCACCAGTGAAAGGATTTTGGTCCTATCCCTCCAACATCCCTGCTCTGAGCAAAGATGGGTCCCTTGGCTGCATTGTGTGAAAATGTTAGGGAGATCTGATTATGGACTGCCTGGCTCATCCATTTGGCGCTGAAAAGAGACTTTCTTGGTAAATTGTGTCCATAATCTGATTTGTAGAACAGATATCAAGCTTTATACTCCTGCAATTGTAGCAGCTTGCCCATCCTGAGCAGCTAGAAAGAAACAGCCGGTACTGAAAAGAGGTGGCCAAAGTATAAGCATGGAAATAGGAGAACCAAAGAACAAATCTTTCCACTCTTGATTCAACTTTTGATTTGAGAAAAACTCTGCTTCATCATATTGGGAACATTTTTCAAGCAAGTGTCACCTGAAAGTGTTTTAGCAAGCATGATCTGAAGTGTAAGACAGGATTGCTTAAGTTTTAAGAGAGGTGTATGCGAGATGGATTAGCAGTTTGAGAGCAAGAAATTGCAAGTACTGTAGGTAAATAAGCATGATTTTGGTAGGAAGGTAACAGTGTTGTGTGCCCTTCGGTGTCTAGCCATGCCTGCCACATGTAGACAGCACTGGTTGTAAAGGGTGACCTTTACTTTTACCTATGTGAGATAGATAGATAGATAGATAGATACTTAGCAAAATTCTTGTGCATCAGTCAGGCCTCAGTTGCTGACATATTGACTAGCAGTAGTCAGGAATAACCATTGTCGCGTACTACAACAGTGATGGTGAACCTTTTAGAGAGCAAGTGCCCAAATTGCAACCCCAAACACACTTATTTATCGCAAAGTGGCAACACAGCAACAGGGGAGGAAGGAAACACTCTCATTGGGCTGCTGGGCAGAGGGGTGGGGCAAACTCTGTGCTGGGGTGACTGCACGAGTGCCCACAGAGAGGGCTCCGAGTGCCACCTCTGGCACTGTACTAGAAGTAGCTTTCTCCTAGAAAATTATGGGAAATAAATATGGTAGTGGGAATATTAAGAGTTCCAAGGAATAGCGAGAAATTAGAATGAGCATTCAGCATGCTTGTAGTCAGTTAACGTGGTGGAGCAACACATTATTATGTAGAAGGACCACATGTTGTTGTTTTTTACTTTTTCACTGGATGCATAAAAAAGAGCTGTAAAGAAATCTTACCCCTCCACTCCAAAGTACATTCAAACACCATTGTTGGTTGAAAACTAGGGCTACCTTTATTGAAATATAACTCTGGAACCAAACAACTGTTCCAGTCAAATGGATCTCCGGCAGGAGTCATTGCAGTGAGGTCTGGGTTGTCCTTCTGCACAATATACCCCTCCCCTAGGCCTGGAGAGTCAAGTTCTTCTTTGGACTCCCCTCCCTTCTGCTGCCGACCTTCCAGCCGACGCATGGCCTGGAAGAGACAGCCCATGTGCCCAGGTGTAAACTCCATCCTGGGACAGTTTGTTCAGTATAAAATAAATCCAGTGCCTATCCCTGGGCCCTTAGGGGATCCTATTGACCTCACTACCTGTCAAGGTGACCTAAAGCAACCCACTCCCAGGCAAAAACCCAAATCCCCTTCCATGCAAGCGCACACCACTGGCCAATTTAGTTGTGAACCAAAAACTCATCTCTGGCCCCGAAGCAACGAGCTAAATCTCATTATGCACTTCAGGGTGAACAGGAGGGTTGCTGTGTAGCCTAAAGAAGACTCACAAACTTGTGGAGAAAACAACAGTTATTTATGTTAACTGTGAGCCACATCCAAACTCCCCATGCATCTCTGATTGGCCCTTTCTGTTGGTATGATATCCTCTTCTGGGTCAGGATTGGCAAAGGACATTCTGCTTGAGCAATTTTGCACAGACACATGTCTGCCTTAATATCTTTTTAAAAAAATTCAGTGATACACAGCAACAATTAGGCTGTTGTTAATGACATTAGAAGACTATGGTGGAAGATAATCCATATGCAATAAACCAGAATTAAAAGGTTTGTCAAAACTCGCATCGCCAGTTGGGTGGCAATTCTGATTCTCCTGCAGCATTTTTCTTGCTGGCTTTCATCTTTTGAACAAAAACAAGAGATTAGTTCCAGATCTAAAAGCTGGCGACATGCAAATTATTGGCCAGGCACTTAGTTGCCATTTATTAATCTTCCAGTTAAATTTTCTCAATCATAATGGATCTCATTACAATAATGGCATCTTTATTCCTTACGACTTGCTTGCCATTACAAAGACTCTCTTTCAAAGATAATTTCCAGAATCAAGGATTTATAAAAAGAGAAGACAGTTGCATGTGTAAAGGCAATGAATCTGCTGGGTCGTAGCATAATTAGTGGCAACCTGATAGAACTGTTTCAACTGATGCCGTTTCACCTTGAAATCTTTTCATTTCAGCTTGACTTAGTGGAATTTTGATATCCCACTTAGTCAACACTGCCAATTACCACAAAGACATTGTTAACTCCGAGTTTCTAATGAGGCTGTCTACAACACAATCTTTTATTTGTGTCATTTCCATCCCAATGTTGTTGAAATTTGCATATGTTTCAGAATTGTCTAATGATCAGTAACAGTTGTGGCAAGGAATTCTGGGTTAATGACTAGTTACTACATCAGCTTCCTGTTGTTATATTTTACTGGTGCTTGCACCTATTCAGAAAGTTGAAGAGATGACACACACACGAGGTTCAAGGCATGGGAGGAGATGACTCTCAAGGATCATCACACTGCCCCTTTTATTCCTAAAATTTCTCAGCCTACATGTGCCTATGTGCATTCATGTGGCTGGTACATGCTACAAGGAAGTAGACTCACAAAATTAGGGTCAGGATACATTAGTTATACATTAGCAGATGCACACAGCGTACATGCCGAAGAGGAGCATGAACCAGTTATCAAGAACTAATAAGGTGTTTGTGGATTGGGGACTGCCCGCAGGCCTGGTTCAGACTTGTTTGCCAACTTCGGCCGGGAGGTGCCCAAAGGAAGTTTCAGTCAAGCCTTTTGGCTAACCCCGGTTTTGCAATCCGGTCTCCACCCTTTGGAAGCCAGCAAGGATCAAAGCATTCCTACAGAAAGTTCTATTGGATCAGATGTGAATCATCCTAGTTCAGTGTAGAGATGTGAAAAAGACTTGCTAAATTCTGCATTTTTTTAAAAAAGTGGGATTATCTTGACAAAATGATACCTTCTTCTGCTTCTCCTTTTTCTCCTTCTCCCGTCTCTGAATCCGAATATTGGCAATCATCATGGCAATCAGCTATGAAGACTCTCCTGAGAATATAATGTGGTGGCCTTTCATCTGCCTTCTCCATTGCAGCATGACACCCATGCCACTGATCCAGTTCCGTGAGACACTTTCTGGTCCTGAGTCCTTTTGTCACACAAAGACCTCCTCCTCTGCAGGCCAGAATTGATGAAGCTGCTGCCCTGCATCAAGATGGATTCAAGTGAGATTAAATCCACTTGGGGACTATCATCTCAGTGGTGGGCATCATTTTTTTACTACCACACTGTGGGTGGGGCTAACTTTGTGGGTGGGGCCAAATCTGTGGGCATGGCTAAATCTGTGGGTGTGGCCAAGCCTGGCCACGTGACTTGCTGGGGGTGGCCATGTGACTGGATGGGCGATCTAGTCATGCCCTGCCACATGGCCATGAAAACATCTGCAAACACAGATAGCAGTGGCTCTTTGGCTGCAAAGGGAGATGAGCACTGCACTCTAGAGTTGGATACGACTGGCTTTTCAGCAAGGGAGACCTTTACCATTACTTACTAACCACATGTAACTAATCAGGGCCAAACTTCACAGCAAATTTGAATACCACCAATCAGGGGTCTCCTGTCCTAGAGGTTCCATGTTTGACATAGGTTAAAACTGCCTACCCCAGCTCTACTGGAGAGCTCACCCCCTGGAACTCAATGGCTCCTGGGTAAATGTAAAACAGAGGAAGGTGTACCATCACCATCCTCTCATTTGTAAAGAGTATACAGGCCCCACCTAATTGGGCTAGTCTCTAGTCCAGGGATGCCCAAACTATGGCCTGGGGCCCAGATCTCGCCCCTGATGCCAATTTATTCGGCCCACAAAGCCCTTGTTGCTTCTGGAAGTGGAAATAAAATATGTCTTTTTTTTTCTTCCACTTCTGGGAGTGACGAGAGCTCCGTGGGCCAGACAAATTGGCTTTGGGGCTGGATCCGGCCCCCAGGCTATAGTTACCACTCTCCTGAAGTTTGGGCATACCTGCTCTATTCTAACAAATGTTATCTTTCATGTTTCTGATGATTTCAGAGCTTGGTTCTCGATCTCATTTTGGGTCCTCAGTTTGAGGCTGAGGCACTGTTCATAACAGCCCAGCATCCTGTTACCCCCAATGTGACATGGACATGTGGTAGCGGTACTGTACTGTGCTTTGATGCTGCTCATTTTTTCACCTCATCTGCAGATGCCTCGATGTTGAAACAGCATGTCGGATGTGCTGCTTTTTGTGATCGGTGTTCATATGTATGGATGTAAATTGCTACACCTACACGGATACAGTATAAGACACGTGGGACTTCATTTCCAAGCTACTGTAAGTACTTAGAGCCTGCAAACCATGAAACTGCTGCCATTCCAAGCTTGACTCAACCCATTTGGCTGAAGTTTTGCATATCAAAATACTGCAGAGACCTGAGGAAGTGGGAGGGAAGGTTTGTGGAGCTGAATGGAACAGTTTTTATGGCTAACACTTTATGGAGATGGCAAAGAAAAAAGGGAGTTTACTTTTAAAGGGCAATATTTTGAATCTAGAAAAACTTAGTGGGGAAAAGCCTCCATGTTCTGCAATGAATATTTGGTTGCTGAAAAGAAGGGCCTTTGGAAAACTGAAAGTATGTGCTTGCCTAAAGATTCCACAAAACCCCTCTCAATTCACATCACGTTACTAATGTTAGTGGTTCAGCCTGGTTGTGTGCTGTATGTGTTGAAAAATAATCTTATCTGGTCAATTTTGAACAGGTGACTACATCTCTGAGGGAAAATAATGCCAGTTCAGAGTGAGAGGAGTATTTCCTGTCCAGACATTATCCTTCCTTGGAATTAACTTCCTTAGTGCTTCATGGAGAATTCATTGTTGCAATACATCCAAATTTGATTGGCTTTGTGTTGATACCCTGCAAAATAAATGTTATTGGAGCTGTAAACAGCTAGGGTTGCACTTTTGTCACTTAAATGCTGAATTGGGTATATATGTGCAGATTGCCTGAGTGTATGGTGGAAGGAAAACATGCTTGCCCTGGTAGACACCCTTTCCCCCCTCCGTAAACATACAGAACATTCTTATTGTGTCAGAAGCACACAAAGGTGCTCTCTGGTTTGAAAGGATTTTCACTGGAGAAACTCCACTCAGGGGATGCCCGAATAAGGTTCCTTTCATGACCCCAAGATCTTTTCCCCACCTAAGTGGGCCCTGTTTATCTACTTGTAATTTCTTGCTTCGAACTGCTAGCTTGGCAGGAGCTGGGACAGAGACAGGCGCTCATTCTGTCATGCAGTATTCGGGTATTGAATTGCCAATTTGTTGACCTTCCAGCTAACAAGGTGAGCTTCTTAACCACTGAGCCACCATGGTCCCTATACAGAACATGTACATATGTGTGTGTGTGTGTGAAAGAGTAAGACAGACAGATACTGTAAATGCCAGTCAGACTGTTATTGGCTTCTTAGGATATACAGTAGATACAGTATATAGTAATTCTGGGGTATACAAGTAAATGTATATGTATTTTATTTCTTTACTTTCAACAGGACAGATTTAAATTATTCCCACCCATCAAGCAATGGACACTCTGCATTTATGTTAATTTTAGTTGCCAGGCAAAGCAGAAATGCACTCTGCATGTGCTAAATGTGCAGTAAAACATAACAGGTGTGCTTTTTTTGCAGCAAAAGTCATTCTTGTTTGCAGTCTATGACATGTTGGGTTTAGTCTTCTTTTACCCCCTACCCCCATCTTGGCAAAAATGGGCATGATGAGAAGCATTTTGGATTTGTAAGCTTTTAAATGCCAATACTTGGAGCCCTAATAGGTAGGTTGGCCACACATTGCATCTAAGCAGAATCTCTCAGATGTTCAGCATTTAACGAAAGTGCTTTCTCTGGTTTACACCAATTTACCTGCCTGCCTGTGTACCTCAATGTTGGATTTTTAAAACCCTATGGAGGAAATGAAAAAAAAAAGAGGAATAAGCATTGGATGAAAAGAAAGAAACAGAATAAAGAATAACCTGGTAAATGTCTGGCAAATAGATAAATTAGTGGAAGAATGAAGAGAAGATAAACTCAGTACATCCACCAGGCTGTCATATAACTAAACTGAATTTCTTCCCTATTGTGTGATACATGAATAAGAGTGAACAACTTCCCCCTTCTCTTCCCCCCAACAAGCTGGAGGGCCATAAGGTGGGGTGGTGCCTGAGGATAATGACAGCAGAAGGCAAAGGAAGCAGACAGCTGGCTCGCTCTGCCCCAGTCTGCTTCCCAGAAAACAGCAAGGAACATTCGGAAGATGTGATGGCTGAACGGCTCACTTCGCAGCAAAAGGGGAAGATGAAAAGTCAAATTAGTTAATAACATCTTGCTTGCTCTGAAGCATCACCATCCAAATCTCGTCTCCTCACCATGGCTCCATCCAGAGTTTGGTAAAGTTACTTTTATGGACTACAGTTCCCAGGAACCCCTAGGTGCAGTGCATCACTGGATGGGTGGATACATAATATGGACATCAAGTGATTAATTAGTTTCTTGGCAACATTGTTTGGGACATTTTGGGAATTGTAGTCCAGGAATCATTTGCATTTAGATATCCTCCACCAGTATTTTACTCAGTCTTATAGACCTAATACACACTAGTTATATAGTTGTACTAGCAGAGGTTGCCCGGCGTTGCCGGGCTGTTTTAAATTGTGTTGGAAGGTTTTTATTTTGTTAATGTTTGTACAAATGAGTTTAGTCTGTAATTGTTATTTTTAAAATGTTTATTTATACACACGGGCTGTTATAAACTGTGATCAGCTTTTTTGGGTTTGTTTTTGTAGATTAAAAAAAGAGGAAAGGATGATATAATTTTGTACAATTATATTATTTTACCAAACAATGTTTTAGTATGTCAACTTTTTAATAGTTGTACCTTGGATAATAATTTAAAAAATGTGAAAGTACATGTTTTTTTATATTCAATGTTTTAAAACTGTGTTTAGATGTCTTGGTTTTTTTTTGAGTGAAATTCTACACAGGATTTTAGAAATATTTTCATTTTATTATTTTGTGATTTGTTTGTGATTTGTGTGAATGTGTGATGCAATGTTATGTTTTTGACTGTTTTTTCTCTTGTGGCCTGTGGGTGGGGCTGTTGAGTGTTTCTTTTACTTTGACTGTTTTTTCTCTACTGGCCTCTGGGTGGCACTTCTTCCGGTAAGTAGTTTCTTTCTTTCCTCATTTCATTTACAGACGTCGTGGAGTGAGGATGTGTGGTGGTAAGTTGTCTGGTTTAATTTCTTTTGTGGGTTTGTTTTGTTTTTCTTTTTGGGTGTTTTTATGTGTGTTTTTTCTGTTTGTTATTTTTGGTTTTGGTTAATTTTGTATGTTTTTGTTTGTGTTTTTTCAAATTAATGGTTTATTTATTTTAATTATTTTGGTGTTTGTTTTTTTACTTTTGTTTCTCTTTCAAGGGAGGGAAGGCACTGGTCCTTTGGCCCCCGCTTGAAAGCGAAACACTTTTTCGGTAAGTAAAGTCAGCAGGCGGAGCACCGTCTGCTGGCTTTACTTCCCTGGAAATGGGTTCACTTTCAAGGGGTGGCCAAGGTACCAGTGCCTTGGCCTCTGCTTGAAGGCGAAACTCCTTCCTGTGGCGTAGGCTCGCTGGCCGGACCGCGGGAATCCCAGCACCGCTTCAGGTGGTGTTTGGGGTTGGGGGTGGGCTTTCCTTCCCGTGGGCTGGCCTCACTGGCCGGACCATGGGAATCCCAGCGCCGCTTCAGGCGGCATTTGGGGTTGGGGTGGGCTTCTTTCCCACAGCCCGGCTTTGCTGGCCAGACCATGGGAATCCCAGCGCCACTTCAGGTGGCATTTGGGGGTGGGTGGGCTTTCCTTCCCATGGGCCGGCCTCGCTGGCCAGACTGCGGGAATCCCAGCGCCGCTTCAGGCGGCATTGGGGTGGGTGGGCTTTCCTTCCCACGGCCCGGCCTCACTGGGCGGACCACGGGATCCCCTGTGGTGCTTGAGGCCGCTTGTTTTTATTGTGTGGCTGTGAGGCACTGGGTTTTTAATTTTTATTTTTCATGCGGCGGGCTTCTCAGCATTCTGCATGCCCATGGCACGCAGGACTCTGGGGCTTGTAGTTATGGGTTTGTGGTTTGTGTTTGTGCTGCGTTTTTTCCTGCGGCTCGATTTTGATTGGCCGCGGTGCATTTCTCAATGTTCTTTGTGCGCGCGGCTCTCAGCCTGATTGGCTGTGGTGTGGCGCGGCACAAAGAATGTTAGGAAATGAAGTTGTTTCCCTTTTTCGCTTTTGTGGGGCTCTTGCCCCACTGGTGCATTTCTCAAACCTTTGTTAACCTGCGGACCCAGTTCGGGCATGTGCACGAATGGTTGTTGCGGGCTAGTAGGGCCTGGCTTAGGATCCTATGTGAAGTTCCAACGGTTAACGCTTGATTTTATAGGTTAAGATAAGAGATGCATTCTGTTTATCTACTTTTCCTCAGCCTTATCCATGGGTGTGCTGGCTATACTAAAAGGGCGCTGGACAGGGAGGGAGGGGGCGGCGCCTATGGGTGTTTACTGCATGATGTCATGGATTATAGCCACTAGGTGACATACTTCTGCCCACCTCTGGGGGACGCCAGTCACTGGGGCACACGGGAACTTGTCCCTATGTCCCAAATAACCAGCACGGTCCTGACCTTATCTATTTATTCAGCACATTCATCCTTCCAATAGTCTAATTATTTTAACTTTTAATTTGTTTCAATTTTTTCCTATATTCCATACTTTTAAATTGTGCAATGCTCCAATACAAAGTAAGAAAAGAATTCATCCTTCTTTCTAAA
Organism: Bradypodion pumilum; assembly: GCA_035047305.1. Taxonomy (NCBI): domain Eukaryota; kingdom Metazoa; phylum Chordata; class Lepidosauria; order Squamata; family Chamaeleonidae; genus Bradypodion; species Bradypodion pumilum. The sequence goes on along the minus strand of JAWDJD010000005.1, from coordinate 255,584,599 downwards.
CATCCTCCGCCAGTGTTTCCAACAGGCATTTATAGAGCCAACTTTACAGCTTTCAACGTCATCTATATTGAGCAATACAACTGGGTATGAAAAGTGAATCACATGATTACTCAATGAATCACTTGATGTCCATATTTTTATCCTCCCATCCAGTGATGCACTGCAAAAATTTTTTACTACCTACTCTGTGGGCTGACCAAATCTATGGGTGGGGCCAAATCTGTGGGCGGGGCCAAACATCATGCATTATGGGCTATGGAGGTGGGCATGGTCAATCAAGTGGGCATGGCCTGGGGGAATTTCCGCTACCGGTTCTGCAGAACCTGACAGAACCTGCTGCAGTGCATCACCGAACCCATCCCCATGAAAAAACAAACTATTCCTCCTATATATGCGACCTCCTCTTCAATTATGGTGAATGCGGCTTTAATGCATAAGATTGCAAACTGCTGTTCCAGTGTTTTTTAAGATAGCAAGGTTACAATTTTCAGATATCACAAAATGGGACTTTAGATCTTGGCTGCACTTCGTAAATCAAACACCTCAATTCTGTTTTTATGTAGTGAGAAATGTTTCTTATTTGGAACTATAACACCAATAATATTACATCTATCTGTTGCAGTGCACAATTGTGAATGCCAAAATTTTGCTGGTTCATATTCACTTACAGCTAGGTTGAACACAGCCAGCTTCTATTTACATTCATCTTCCAAGATGGAATCTTATAATACCAAGATACCAACTCAATAGTGATCCTAATAGAGTTATCAAGGTATAGAAGATATTTAACGAGTAGCTTAAATATCTCTTCCTCTCCAATGGTTTTCCATGATTGAACAGGGATTGGAACTCAAGTTTCCAGAGTACTAGTCCATCACTCTACCCATAACACCACATTAGTTCCCATCAGAATATTAGTGCATTATTAATTAAGTATGTGATGTTAACTCATGGTGACTCCCCATGGTTTCCTAGATGTTGTTAAATACTCAGGAGTGGTTTATCAAACTTTCCTTTTGGAAGCATTCTCTGTCCATGGTGGATGCCGGAGGCCATACTGGTGTCAGAACATGTAAGCCCATTAACCACACCTGCTCCAGATGGTTTTGGCTGGACTCTATCCTGATAGGTACAGTGGTGGCTCAACTTGTGGCACTTGGCTGTGCAATCAAGAGCCAAATTTACATTTTGACACATAAACCAAGGTCTATGTATATTTGTAAAAGACAGACCATGTGATCCATCCATCAATCCATCTCTTTCTCTCCCTGTGTGACATCATAGGTTCCCTAGCTTATTATCATAAGGATTCTGTTTGGAAAGAAGGGACAAGAGTTAAGCACAAAACCTAGACATGCTGAACCCAAAGCCTGGCATAGTCTGACTAGCTGATAATTCATTATACAACCCTCTAGGTGCCATATTTTACTTCACCAAATCTGGGGGCTTCAACCGAATATAATATGCATATCATGCAAGTTACCATATTGTGCACATTATACACATTAATTATTGCTATGTTACTATTGCCACCATTTATATAGTAGCTACTGATTGGAGAGGATTGGCATAGCAGAGAGCTGGACTTCAAACAGGGAGTTTGACAATCAAATTGCTGCTTTGTCCCAAAGCTTACTGGGTGACTTTTGGCCAGCCACTGCAAAGTGGCTCAACCTAATTTACAGGGTCATTGTGAAATTAACAGGCACAAAGGAGAAATAAAAACTGGCCACGTCCATTGCTAGCATAAATAATAAGTGATATTATTCTTATGAGATTACTTTGGTTTTTTGGCATCATGGTTTTTTTTTTCTTGTGGACAAAACTGTTACCCCAAATCTGGAAATTGCCCCTTTCATTTTATTATTTTTTAATGTTTTATTTTCAATAAAATACTCTTAACCTTTATTCTTCTATTTTCCCCTGACTTACATATCCACAAGTACCACACTGTACCATGATTCACTTGCAGATAGAAACTGCAAGGGTTGATTTTAATAATTTTTAAAAAGAAACCACTATTTTAAAAGGCCATGGTCAAAGCCCCCCACCCCCTCTTTCTGTTTAAGCCAAACCTTAGCAGTAGTGAAAAGGCTCTGGGAACTGCAGTTTGGTTTAAAATGCATTTTTCCTTTCTGCCAAATAGACACAGCAGACGTAACCCTTTCACTCCTGATTAATTTTATTTCATTAGCAATTATACCTAGGACGTCAAATAAATTAATAAAAATGTTTTCATGTACTTTAAACTGTTCAATTCTTGTCTATTCAAGCAAGAATATCTTAACTTCCTCTTCATATGCTTCGACCATATTTGGGCAAGCAGGATCTCATCAGTTAAGGAAGCTCTATTAATTCATCACTAAAGCTTCTCAAGATTCTCCTGATGTTCTGTTTGCCTTAAAGCCTAATTGTTTCTGGGGAAGTGGATGTTGGGAAATTAGCATATGTGTACACAATAGTAGTAGGGTTATCCTACTTGGGGGCTATTGAATAAAATGGGGAGCTCCACATTAGGTAATATTATTTTGATAAACATTGGCTCTTCCTTATAAACTGCTATATAAGAAGGTGAAAACTAACATTTTAAATTTGCTTCATGTCTTAGAAGGTCAAACTGAAAAGGAACTAAAGCCAGAGATATTGCTGGAATCTGGCTGTTTGGAGAGGCCAAAGTGAGAACAATAAGTGCTATTTACTAATCCCATCAGGAGGGAGGAAACCTCTTTGTTAAGGAAATTTGCTCTCTGCAGCTGTTTGCAAGGAAGGTGACAAACAACCAGGAAACTTTGGGCTGGTCTTCTGGATGATTTCCTCCAATCAAGAGTGTGTTTTGGGGAAAATACTATATATGGACATTTGCAGCTGACTCCTCCCATCATGGTAGCCTCTGGAGGTTGGCCACATGGTGAAACTCCTCCCACCTCTCCATGTGACATCCTGATCCTGGATCAACCAAGTTTTTTAGGGGTGGACTTCTCCTCTTCCTTGTGGACATTCATGAACAAATCAAAATTGTGGGTAGATCCATTCCCCTCCCATGTGATGCCTTTGATCAATAGTGTTCGTGCAAGCCCTTTCCTCCTGTGCTCCATTTGAATGCACATATAAACCAGCTTCCTTGTCTGGGGGCAGAACCCCCTTCCTTTCTGTTCTGCCCTGTGGTAGCAATTTCTCATATCATATAGGCCATGTGTTACGGGGTGATCCATTTGCCTCACAGTTCTTATTTTTCTTTCTATATCCAATGTTTATTTTCTTATTTGTTTTCTAAGTAAACCTCTCTAATTTGTATCAACAAAAACTTGTCTGTGGTTCCTTTCTTAGTTAGGGGCTCATTATGTGGGTGGACTTTATTTGAATTGAAATGGTACCTTCAATTCAATAAACTCCTTTTTATTTGAACCCACAATCTAATGTGGTTTTTGGTTCCTGATTCAACCCTGCCTGTGGAACATCCCCCTAAATTTAAAAGGTAACAATTTTTCAGGTAATAAAACAATGTAGTTTTATGAGAAGCCCCCAAAAGTGATGCATTGCTCTTTGATTTACAGGACACTGTGAAGAAGAAAATGAAGGCCAACAGCAGGAATTTGCAGAGAGAAAAACAAGATGTGATTTCATTCAGAAAAAACAGATTAAATATATTTTAACTAGAAACTATTCTAGTTTATTTCTTTTTCCTTGAAAGCTTTTTTCATTTTCATTTCAAGTTTATTTGTATAAATCCTTTTTCAACCCTGCGGGCGACTCAAAGCGGTTTCCAACAAACCAGATAAATAATACAGTACAAAATACCAAAAACACAGAATCACGTTAGCACAATATCAAATCAGGTTAAATTACAATTCAAAAACATCACATCAACATAATATCAGTCAAATTACAAAAACAAATTACAGTTCAGAAAATCACATCACCAATATACCACATTATAATAAATCACAAAATTAACCTCAACCTCCCAGCATCCACGAAGGAACCTCATGGCTCAAACTTCCGTGACAGAGCCCCCCTGGCTTAAACATCCGTGATGGAGGACCATGGCTCAACGACCATGACAAAGCCCCATGGCTCGATGTCCGTGATGGAGCCCCATGGCTCATCGTCAGCAACAGAGTCAGGGAGAACTGGCCCCGCCTCAGCTGTGGCGAGAAACAGTCCCAATTACTCCAGTGGTGGCAGCTCGCGGAAACAGCTGCAGCTGGCATCACCGCTCCCACCTTCCTTGGCCAGCGGGGCCAGGGAGGGAGCCAAAGATGTTGCTTGTTGTTTGTTTGTTTATTGCTGCCTATCTCCAAAACCATGAGGTACAACTAAATATTGTTGAGTGCAGCTTCCAGAATCTGGTGACATTGGTTCTGATTGCTAGGACTTATAGAAACTATGGCACTATTACATCCGGAAGGCTAAGGTTGCCCATTCCTGCTCTTTATGTGACTGAACAGCATGATTCCTCTGAGTATATGCGAAGTGTCTTCTTACAGTTACTCACAAAGGTAAAGTGAGGGGTTTTATTGTATTCATGTCCTTCTCTTGGGCTTCCCATAGACATCTGGTTGTCCACTGAGAGATCACAATGCTAGACTAGATAAACTTATGGTTTGATTCATCATAGCTCTTCTTATGGTCTTATATTTGATGCTTCTTCTTCTTTTGTGTCCTGATCAAACCCTGGACTGCCAAAATATGAAGCCACTTTCTTTGCTTTGTCATTGCCCAAATGCAAGTCCTCATCGGTGCATGTCTCTGGCAGCAATCAGGAGACCACCAAATGGGCCGGACTCTGTGTCTCTTCACATTCACACCATGTGTTGTCGTCCGCCAGCATCCTCCCACTTGAGCATGTTGCTCTTGCATTTAGGGAATCCAACCCTCAGCCAATTCAGGGTCCTCCAGGTGACATAAGGAAGGTTGAGATCTTCAACTATATCCACCTTTAATTAATGTTGTTCCTTGCACAGTGAGCTCCTTCTTCCATCTTCTAATTTTGGTTTTGCTGTTGTGTTCCATCAGATCAGACCCAAGGAACATTTGATGCTGATGCACATGGAATTATAATGCATATCTCTTCTGCACAGTTTCAACTCCTAGCACTCCAAATTTAACAAACCAACCATTGCACATCCATTTTGTATGTGTTTACCTTTACCACGAGCCAATTTAATCTAAACTGTGGGAAGTTAAAAAAGAAGATTTTTTAAAAACTGCAAATGGAATGGCTCTGACAGGGTGATGATGGTAGTGGTGGTGGTGGTAGTGCTTTAATGATGGAAAGTTATTTAGTGCATCATGGAGTTAATTGCTTCTAATCACTGCTTACATCCATCTGGTTTTATGGTAGACAACAAACCTCTTCATCGAATTTGCTCATTAGGCATATTGTAAATCACTGAAATTCTCTGGCATCTCGCATATTGTGATTCTATTAGCCAGGCTGTGTTTCCTATGTAGCCACAGAAAGAAAGCCACAGCCTCATGAGTGCTAAGATGAGACCTTACTGGGTTTATTTTCTGTCTAGGGAAGTCAAAGAACAACCTTTTTGCTGGCAACGTCTTAGAATACTCTGCAAGTTCAAGGTGGAAGGAATGCAAGGTGGTGGTTATTCTTGATTATTACTATTCAGTGGCAATGAAAGGAAGAAGTAATCTGCAGTGAAGGATCTGCAAGGTGGAATCTCTACCAGGTGGGAAAATCATATGGATTTGCTTTCTTACACATGTCAACTTCATGTGGTAAATAGTTCAAATGCAAACCAGATCAAAACCCTTCCATGTTTGTAAGGACCAAAAATTGGTACAGCTGTTCCCAACACGGAGGGGACCCATGGCATTCATCACAGTCATATAGGTGGGACAGATGGCAATTGTAAGTAATAGCAATTACAGTGATACCTCATACAACGTCCAAACTTGTTTCCACAAGTTTGGACTTTATACGGATTTGGACTTTGTATGAGGCATGCAAAATCCTAGCCGTGATGCCTCATACAATGTCCAAATCCTTGCTGTGATGCCTCATACAACATCATTTCCATAGAGATACATTGTACTGTAACAGCACAGACTCCAGGGCAAAGTCAAGGAAACAGACATGAAACTGACAGAACTTTAAGAAATCATTGTCTGAAGGCTAAAAACATTACAAAAACATGTCAAACAACCCTGGTTGTTCAAGAACCTGAAGAAGGCTGCAAAAATCCCAGGAATGCTTCTAAAAATTCTAATGAAAAAAATCCAAAAAATCCAAAATCATGCTCAAAACCACTCCTAACCACTCTTCACCTCATGCAAAACCCACAAGAGCAATGCATGCATGTGTCCTGCCTTTTATACTGCCCAGGCACAATGCAACCTGGGAAAACCCCAATGCCTCATACAAAAGCGCACAACTTTGTGTGAGGCAACTTTTTTCAAGGAATTAGGTGATGTTGTATGAATCCGATGTTGTATGAAGCGGACTTTGCCCTGAAGTCTGTGCTGTTACAGTACAATGTATCTCTATGGAAACGACGTTGTATGAGGCATCGCAGCAAGGATTTGGACGTTGTATGAGGCATCGCGGCTAGGATTTTGCATGCCTCATACAAAATCCAAATCTGTATAAAGTCCAAACTTGTGGAACCAAGTTTGGACATTGTATGAGGTATCACTATACAAGGATTCAAAGCCAGATATTTAAGAAGCCCTGTCATGGATGATCTCTTAATTTCAGTTTATTTCACATTTGCTCTTCCTATCACAAATCTTTTACGTTTAACTTGGGAACCTGTACCTTTCACATTCCTTGTCAACATCTTAATAAACTTCATGGGAAATTTTTACCTCAATCCTTCCATTTCTAACATGATCCTCATGGGTAGTGCATTTAACTAAACCTCTTACCCTAGACATTAATGAAACAATAATTTTCAAACAAGGAAAAACAATAACAAAAAAACCAAGAAAAATAAAATTAAAAATAAAATTTTTACCCTCCCCATTTTTCCAGAAAAAAGAGGCCTTTGATAACCAAAGAGGGGAGGGGGGAAGCGCATCAATGGGAGCTGAAGATCACTAAGTCCCTCCCTCTGCTCCCTCAGGCACATTATCATCCTCCTGTCCACCAAAATGTAAGCCACCGGATGTTAACAGTTCTTGCTTCAATAATTCCCATTCTTGAGTATCATTCTCCAGTAATTTAGCCTCAACAAGTATATCCAATACAAAAGCATTCTCCCTCACAACATAACTTCTACCTAGGTGCCAAAAAGTCAACATTTTTGGAAATTTCCAGTTATATTTCACACCTTTACCAATCAGATATTTTGTAATAGGTTTCATAGTTTGACGCCAAATTCTTTCCTCCTGTGCAATGTTATTGTAAACTTCAACAACTGCTCCATCAATCTTCAAAACTGTTGAACCCATTTGTTTAATATGGGCCATTAATCTCATCTTATCTATTGCACAAGCAAATTTTAACAACACATTCCTTGGAGCGGATCACCCTCTCTTCTGTCCAAGACGATACAGACTTACAATGTCTTCTGAAGAATAACTGTACTCCATTGCCATGCAGTTTAACCACTCCAAAATCCTATCTCTTAACATGTCTAGATTTTTCTCAGGTAAGTTACGGATCACTATGTTCAGACGTCTCATCTGCTCCTCCATTGTTGCAACACGCTTCTCCAGAAGATCCACATTAGTTTCTCTCATCTTCTCTCTCTCTTTCAACATCTTAACCTCAATTTAATTTCCTTCTGTTCTTTTTTGATTTCTTCTTGATCTTTCTTTAAGGTAACGTCCTTTTTCTATATCATCAAATCTTTTATCAAATTTATCATACATTGCTCCCATTTGCTTCTGTCCATCTTTAATTAATGACTCCATTCCTACTAACTTTTCAAAAAGCAATTCATACTCGCTCTTAGGCCCCATAGGGCTTTTCCTTATGGCACCAGATGCTACTGTACCACCTGCCATAGTTGCTGTGATTGGGGTCATTGCTACTAATGTTGTAGTTACTGCTGTTACTGCTACTGTAGACATTGTAGTAATCATAGTCGTTGTGGCTGTTACCGTTGATGTTGATGTCAACTTTGTTACTGAGACTGTTGTTGTTGTCACCGGTGGTGTAGGTACTGTTGTCTTTATTGTCTTTATTACTGGAGCTGTTGTTGTTGTCACTGGTACCATAGATGCTGTTGTCGGTGATGTTAGTATAGTTGTCACTAATTTCTTTGCTGGTGTTACTGTTGCTTCAACAAGCGTACCTTGTATTAACTTTTGTTGCTGCTGTTGTTGTAACATCTTTTTCACTTTTTCCTGTTCCTCTGCATCTTTTACCTCTTGAGCTAATGTCTTCTTCATATCTTTAGAGTCCTCTTGTAACCGAACCAGCCTTTTATAACTTCTATCGGATGATGTCTCCCTGTCTCTTGACCAAGCTATTTTTTTCTCTTTATCTTAACCATGACCACGCCGACTCATCCACTTAAAAATCTAATTACAACTCATATACAAACTCAAAAAACTTCATTAAAATAATATCAAACCTCTAAACACTTTATATTGAGCTACATCAATGAAAAGAAAAATAGGAAAATAATACCAACTGTACTTTTATATTTAAAAAGGAGAAAAAATAAATAGAAAAAGAAGAAAGAAAGGAAAAAGAAAAAGAGAGAAAAAAGGGAAGAAAAAAAAGAAAAAGAAAAAAGAAGGGGGAAAGGGAAAGGGAAAAGAAAAAAGTGGAGGAAAAAGGAAAAAGAAAAAAAGAAAAGAAAAAATATAATAATAATAATAATAATAATAATAATAATAATAATAATAATAATAATAATAATAATAATAATAATAATAATAATAATAATAATAATAATAATAATAATAATAATAATAATAATAATAATAATAATAATAATAATAATAATAATAATAATAATAATAATAATAATAATAATAAATTAAAAATTAAAAATAGAAATAATAATTGCTTTAACCGCCAAAAATTATATCAATAGGCCAGTTCCATCTGAACAAAATTAAAAAGTTAAAGTTAAAAAAAAGTCCTACAGTCGAAACTTGGGTGTTCTCTTGATTATTCTCTATTTGATGAAGTCTTTTCCCTTACAAATGAGCCAATTCAGTAACGGCCAAAAATGAGAATTCTATTAATGAATAATAAAAACAAAATAACTTGACTCAACCACATAGAGATAGAATATCTTCTTTCTTATAGTGTCCATTCTCACTCCATTCATTCCAGCCATAGCTACCAGGAAAAAATTCCCTTCCAAAAGGTAAGTGAAAGGAAAGAAAAAATCACATGCACATATAGGCTCCCCTTTTAAGTAAATCCACTCCGTCTATGTCACTTTACAATCTTCGTGGTTAAAGCAAAAACAAAAAAAGACTTGCAAAAAACAAAACTTAGTCCAGTCGGTTATCTTCCAGCTGTTCCCAATCTCAGTTAATAAGGTCAGGCAAAGAGAACTTTTCTTAACTGCGTCACAAGCTCAAATTCCATTCCATTCCACTCTCAATCTTGCAGCGCCATTTTAACTGCAAACCACAGCACGGCAGCATCAGAATCCACCACAATCATTGAAGTTTTACACCCTTCTTCAATCCATTTTAACCAACAGAACTCAACTCAAACTGTTAGGTAGTAACAGTAGTAACTCAGACAGATATTTTTTATATCTGTTACTTGCCAACTTTATAAATTCCCCTCTAAAAACCAACTTCATGGCATCCCAAACCATGTTAAAATTTACCTCATCATTGTCATTCCATTGCCAACTTTCCATCCAACTTTTTATAATTTGTTCTTTACTCTTTTGATCTTTAAATAAACTGGGATCATACTTCCAAGTCCTCCTCCTTCTACCATCATTCTGCAACCTCAAATCCAGAACCACTTTGGCATGATCTGATTCCTTAAAAATTCCAATTTCAATCTCCTCAATATTTTTGACCAGATTTTCAGATGCAAATATATAATCTATTCTGGAATAGGAGTTATGAACGTGTGAAAAATAAGAGTACCCCCTTTTGGACCCTCTAATCTCTCTCTAAGTATCTTTCAATCCTAATGTAGCCATCCAATTATCCAAAATTTTGCCTTTAATGTCTACCCCACACTTTGTTACATTTGTACAATCCAAATTTGATCTCACTAAATTAAAATCACCCGCCACTATCATCTTTGCTGATTTTTCTATTTCCACAATCTTATGAATTTTTCCTAAAAAATTGGCTTGATATTCATTTGGTGCATAAACATTCACCAAAGTTATTTCCTCATCATCTATTTTCCCTTTTACTATCAGATATCTGCCTTCTGGATCCGAGATACTTTTTGTTATCTCGAGTCCTAATCTAATAGAGATCAGAACTGCAACTCCTTTTGCTTTTGATGTGCCAAATGCCTTTTCATAATGTTGCATCCACCCTAAAAAAAATCTATTTGCATCCTGGGATTTCTGATGAGTTTCCTGAAGAAAGACTATGTCCGGTCTATCCTTCCTCACAGCCGCTTCTAGCCTCCTCCTTTTGAGAACAGATCCTGTACCTTTTACATTCCACGTTAATACTTTAATGCTTCTCATATCTTAGTTCAACATCCTCTCCTCTCTCTTCCAAGCTCTCCATTAGGCGTGCTACCTTTAACCCAAAACAATTTAAAAAAAACATATAACATAAAACATACAAAATCAACCTCCCCACTTTCTTCAAAAAAATGCCGCCTTCATTCTCCAAAGGGGGGGAGGGGGGGTTACATACAAAATGAACTTAGGGGTTGATGCTCTAGCACACCCTTCCCATTATAACACCAGTTTTTTTAAAAAATACCTTGTATCTTATAAGAATTCATAACCCTTTTACCTTCTAACCCTTACTTATCTCTTCCTCCACCACAATCAATAATAGCTCCTCTTCTCATCCCTGTTGCCCTCCGCCTGTGGCACCACCCACTTCTGCACCCTCATAATCTATTCTTATGCCACCTGATTCCAACAGATCTTTTCTAAGAGTTACCCAATCCTCTGAGTCCATCCTAACCAAATCAAGCAAACTCAGGTACTCCAATGAATCAGTCCCTGCATCAATGACCTGCATTTTTTTCCATAGAAAAATCTCAGCTGTTGTGGAAATCTCCAGTTGTATCTTATGCCTTTTTTGTCAACAATTTGGTTACCGGTTTCATCTTATATCTCCAAGTTCGCTCCTTGATAGAAATGTCATTATAAACTTCAACATCAGAGCCATTGATTTTCAGAGCACCAGACCCAGCTTGTTTTAAAAATGCCATTACTCTGAGCTTATCACCCTAATTTGCAAATTTAACCAAAACATTTCTTTGAACAACTTTTCCCCTTCTTGGACCAACTCTATATGCACTTACAATATCCTCCTGGACAGAGTCCTTTCCCATTTTCAAATTATTTAGCCATTGAACAACTCTATCTCTTAGCTGGTCTTGCGTCCTTTCAATCAAATGATGTATCACAATGTTCTGCTTTCTCATCAATTCTTCCATAGCATCTATCCTTTTTTCATGCTCATCAATTTTCATCTTATTCTCCCTCACACCTTCTTGAGTCTCTTTTATTTCACCTTTCATGCTTTTCACCTCATTTTGCATCAGCTTAACATTTCCCTCTATTTTTTGCAAACTTAGTCCCACTTTTTTGGAGAAATCCACAACAGTCAAGACCACCTTATCCTGTTTTTTCAACATTTCATTCTTATCCTTCTCTCTTGCCGCTTCCATCTTCTCAAATTTCTGAAACAATTTGCCAAATTCAACCATGATTTGGGTCTGATCATAGGGTTTGGGTGATGCCGATGAAGGCACCTCCTCCACAGGTGCTTTATCCTTTCTCTTAGATTTAACCACAGGCTCCTCCTCCTTTGCATCCTTTGTCTTTCCTCTTGTAACCTTATCCATGGTAACTTCGAATAAAAGTATCAATGCTACAATACTCTTGACTCTTGGTGAAACCTCCCCTTGAGCCTGTTCCAGTGTTGCAAATATTGTAATCAGTGATAGTAATTAATCCTCTGGCTTGATTATGAATTTAGTAAAAATTTGATTGTTCTATTCCACAGAGATCAGAAATCCAAAAACAAATAATATCAAATAATAAAGGGTTTCAAAAATATATAATCCACTTGTTAGGAACCACACCTCATGTTTGATGATGCTTGCTAATACCAAAATAACCAATATTAATTTTAATCCCTTATTCTTGATTAGAAAGTCAATAAAAAATTGTTATAATCCACTTCCAGCAAAGTCCCAAAAAGACCCAAAAAAAACTTTAAAGGTTATAATCCACTCGTTACGGAACAAAAAAATTTTAAAAAGGAAGAAAAAAAAGTACTTTCCACATCCAATCTTGCTTGTAGAAATATCCTCAATAATACAGAAAAAAAAACAAAAACAAAGCACCAGGGACTGATTAACTTGTATCACAGCTATGAAACTGTTACCATGCCTTGAGATAGAGAGGGACACACTGTAACAGTATAGAGGAGAATAACTATGTATTTCAAAAGAAAAAGATTCTGAGTAAAGAGATATCAAAGTTTAAAAGTTTAAAAACCTAATCAGGCAGACAAATCCGGCGAAACAGTGCTCACATTCCAGCTCCACAAAGATTTCCTTATACTCCCAACCATGGCAGCGTAGTCACGAGGCAGCCCCTTCCTTCCTCTCCTCCATCCGGGGTTCGAAACTCGGGCTCATCTTTAATTCTTTTTAAAACATTTGGAGTCTAAACCATGACGATCCACACATTGTTCCCCCTCTTCTTCCTCTTCCTCCAAACAGCACCAAAAAACCAGCTCTATCCTTTATTCATTTTTTGTTTCTGGCCATCGTGGAGTGAGGATGTCTGCTGGTGAGTTCCCTTGTTTTTTTTAGTTTGTGTGTTTGGGGGGGGGGTTGTTTGGATTTTGTGTTGTTGTGGTGGTGTTTGGCTGGGTGCTGTTTGTCTTTTTTAATTTTTGTGTGTTTACTTTGTATGTTTTTGGAGTTAATTTCTGGTTTTTTTGGATGTTTTTGTTTGTTGTTTTGTTTTAAGGGGGGGTCTTTCCTTCCCATGGGCCGGGCTCGATGCCTGGCCTGTGGAAAGGAAGGGCAGCAGTGGGTGGGTTTTTTCCTTCCCGTGGGCCTGGCTCAATGCCTGGCCCATGGAAAGGAAGTGCAGTGGCGGGGGGTATTTCCTTTCCACAGGCTGGGCTCGATGCCTGGCCCGTGGAAAGGAAGGGCAGCGGCTGGGGGGTTGTCTTTCATTCCTGCGGGCTGTGCTCGATGCCTGATCCATGGAAAGGAAGGGCAGCGGCAGGTGGGGGGGTCTTTCTTTCCCGCGGGCTGGGCTCGATGCCCAGCCCATGGAAAGGAAGGGCAGCGGCGGCAGGGGGTTTCCTTACCGCGGCCTGTGTTGCTGTGATGCGCTGCATTTTTTACTTTTATTTTTTGTGCGCCAGCTTCCTCAGCATTCTGTGTGCTCATGGCGCGCAGGATGCTGGGGCTTGTAGTTTGGCATTTGTATTTTTGGTTTGTGTGTCATTTTTTTTTCTGTGGGTTTGATTTTGATTGGCTGCAGCGTGTTTCCGAACGTTCCTTTTGCTCGCACCGCTCAGCCTGATTGGCTCTGGTGTGGCACGGTGCAAGGAACGTTGGGAATTGAAGTTCCCTTTTTTTGTTTGCATCCGGGGGGCTCCTGCCCCACTGGCGCATTTCTCAAACCCCCAGTAACCTCCGTACCCAGTTCGGGCGAGTGCACGAATGCTCGGTCGGGGCTAGTGGGGCCTGGCTAAACATCCTTTGTCAAATCACAAGGTTAACGCACAGATTTATAGGTAAAGATTACATAGAAATATCAAACACAGCAATAAAAAAGAAATACAATGCAATTGTTCCAAATCAAGATACACAATACAATATTCAAAAGCCGCCCAACTAATACAAAATTCAATGTAGACAGTACACAATAGCTCACCCCAGCCCCCCTACTCAAAAATACAAATACATAGCAATACACAGCAGCAAGAATACAGTATACAATAATACAAATAATTTAACAAAATATCATAAGGTACATGGTAATGCCCTATACAAAAAGTCCAAGCTCCTAACACAGCATACATCGTAATAACATACAGTAATAATGTATCGTAAACAGACCCTTCCAATCCCTGGGCTGGTGGGTCATGGGGCAGAGGTATAGGTGGACAGGGGGCGGTCAGGGCTCCCTCTGAAGGAGCTAGCCATTCGAAAGGCCCCCTCCCCTGTTAATGTATACATGCTGGAGCGATGGCTCTCAGCTTATCCAAAAAGGGAGGATGCGAGGTACCTACTGGAGGGTTTCCAGTGGGGCTTTCGTATTCCGTTCAGGGGGGATCGAAGACCCCAAGACGCTCCTAATTTAATTTCCTTGAAAGGTAATGAGGAGGTTGCTGCACTGAGCATAGCTAAAGAAGTAGAGGCTATGAGTGTGGCGGGCCCCTTCTCGGAACCGCCTTTCCCTAACTTGAAGGTCTCCCCTCTGGGGTTAGTACCTAAGAAGACCCCAGGTGAATTTTGTTTAATCCACCATCTATCATACCCTGCGGGTTCTTCGGTCAATGATGCAATTCCCGATGACCTTTGTTCAGTTAGGTACACGTTGTTTGACCAGGCCCTACAGATGGTACACTCATGTGGTCCCGGTGCCCTCCTGGCAAAATGTGACATTAAATCGGCATTCCGATTACTGCCAGTGCACCCAGGGGACTTTGAGCTATTAGGTTTTAGATTCCAAGGGAAGTTTAATGTAGATAAGGCCTTGCCTTTTGGCTGCTCTATTTCATGTTTGGCATTCGAATGTTTTAGCACTTTTCTTCAGTGGGCCTTTGTTCACAGGTCAGGGTCCCGGTCTGTAGTCCATTACCTCGATGACTTTTTGTTTGGGGGTGAATGGGGCTTGGACACGTGTATGCGTCTCCTCACTACGTTTCAGACGCTAATGCTGGAACTGTCCCCTTAGCGCCCGAAAAGACCGAGGGCCCAGCTACTAAGCTCACATTTCTAGGCATTGAAATTGACACGATCGCACAGGCATCCAGGTTACCCATGGATAAGGTGACTCAGATATCCGCAGCGATTTTGGCTTTGATTGCCAAACATAAAGTGTCCCTTCGTGAGCTGCAGGTACTTCATGGCCACCTTAACTTTGCCTGCAGGGTGGTGACACCCAGCAGAGCATTTTCCCGGCGCCTATGTGACGCCATGGCTGGCCTGTTAAAACGCCACCACAGGGTCCGACTGACCAGGGGCATACGGGCGGACCTTTCGGTTTGGCTCACATTCCTATGGGATTTTAATGGGGTCTCTTTCTGGAGATCAGACCTTATGGTCTGCACTAGATTTCAAGTACAGTCAGATGCCTCCGGCTCCCTGGGATATGGGATTTATTTTGAGGGGAGGTGGGCTTACGGCCGATGGCCTCACGCATGGCTTGGCATGGATCGCCTCCGCGATCTTACCTTCCTTGAGTTCCTTCCCATCCTGGGAGCTTTGATGCTATGGGGCAAGGAGTGGGCCAACTCAGTGGTCCATTTTTGGTGTGACAATGTGGCAGTGGTGCACATTGTCAACGCACAGACGTCCAAATCCCCTAGGGTTATGGCATTGGTTCGTCAATTCGTGTTAAGGAGCCTACACCTAAATGTGCTGTTTAGGGCCAGACATGTACCAGGCATTAATAATGATATTGCTGATGCTTTATCCCGCCTGCAGATCCCCCGGTTCCGTGCCTTGGCTCCGGAAGCAGAGGAATTCCCCTTGCCACTCCCGGGATTTGGACGTTTGGCGAGAAGAGGTGAACCGGGCGATCGGCATGTCATTGGCACCTCGCACACGTAAGGCGTATCAACATGCTTTTGTACAATTTAGAACCTTTTGCGAGCAACTACAGTTACCTGAAGTGTGGCCCATACCAGTTGAACAGGTTTTACAATTTATGGTCTATCTTCACAGTCAGGGTCTGGCTCCTCGTACTATAGCATCCAGGCTGTCAGCACTGGCATTTATGGCCAAAGTGAGGGGCTTCGCTGACTGCGTGAATGACTTCCGCATACGTCATGTTTTGGAGGGTGGACACGGGAACGTGGCCGCCGCCCGGACACTCGTCACCCGATTTCACCAGAGGTCCTGACCCACCTTGCACGAGGCTGGCATAACTTGTGTTATGATAGGTATGAGGTGGCTCTTTTTCACGCAGCTACCACGGTGGCCTTCTTTGGAGCACTCCGCATCAGTGAGTTGGTACCACTGTCTAAGGCGGATGCGACTCGTAGGGCACTGGAACTCGACGATGTCTATGTCACTAAGGAGTGGACTCAGTTGAGGATACGGTCCTCAAAGGTTGATCAGCATGGCATAGGCAGTGGAGTTAGACTGCTACGATGTTCCATTGAAGACATCTGTCCGGTTGGTGCCCTACATGAGTTTTTGGAAGTGCGTGGCCCATTTTTCTGCCGCCAGGATGGGTCTCCCCTGACTAAATTCCAATTTTAGAAGGTGACCGGTATGGCACTAACCAGTGTTGGCCTCCCCGGGGCTCGTTATGGCACCCATTCATTTAGGATAGGCGCTGCATCAACTGCGGCTGCATTTGGGTACTCTGAGGCTGATATACGCCGGATGGGAAGATGGGGATCCATGCGTTTTGCATTGTACTTCATGTCTGAGTACCAGTTAAGTCATTCTTCTCTTTTCTTCTTTTACAGACCCTGTGTGTTCCCGCACACCGGTGGCAGTATAGCTGGTGGGCCACAGTTACGTGCACTGGGCAGCGCAGTATGCTGTGGCGACAGAGTGGGGACCCCAGCTTGGGCTACGTGCAACCGCACGTATGCGTTGGTATGGTAAGCGCGGAATGAGATGGCAGGAACTGTTGCCATTCCTGTTTTCCATCAGGGATGCTGAACCGCCTGATGTCCTTGTACTGCACCTCAGTGGCAATGACCTTGCCCAGGTCACTGGCCTTTCCTTAAAATTCACGATCTGCAGTGACCTAGCCTATTTGCATTATGTTTGGCCGTCCACGCGGCTGCTATGGTCGGACATCGTGCCGTGACATAATTACAGGGGAGGTATTGACCTCCGTGCCCTTGACCGCGCTTGCTGCTCGGTGAACAGGGCTGTTGCCCGGTTCTTGGCAGACAAGGGTTTGGGGACGGCCAATCGGTATCCCAGGATAAGTTTGCAAAATTATGATCTCTATGCAAGGGATGGGGTCCACCTGTCGGCCAGAGGTATGAACCTCTTTCTGGAAGATTTGCAAGCAGGCCTGGTGACCGAACTGACGGTCTGGGGTGGTGGTGGTGAGTCATCATAGACGCCTCCCCGTGTGGCGGGTAGCACTGGTAAGGTAAAGATTTATGACCCATAGGTATCCGGCAGGTTCGCAATTGACTGGCCAACACTTAGACAGGTACTGGGGTAATACCTTTGGCCGCTCAACGACGAACCAGGCAAGGGGTGATGGCAGGAGCTTAACAGCATGCATCACCTTGAGATTTAACGGATACACGTCATAGGGTGGGGTCAGTAGATAGTTTATTGACTCCGGTCAACAATTTGTTTGTGTCAACAAACAAATTGATACAAATGGTTACATGTAGCCAATTGCCATTGGCATTTTGGGAGGAACCTTACCAGTGTTACTTCGGCCTGCTTGCCTTAAAGAATTACAATTGGATGACTACACCAATTGAAAGTTATAGTTCGGACTAGGGCATTATTCAATAAAAGTGGCCCAATGCCTTTATCCATATACCGGTGTCTGAGTCTTTCTTTGGGGGGTGCGCCTGCAAAGTGGTCTTCTTATTTCCTCATCAGTGCTGGGAAACATTTTTGAAGTGGATTTCCTGCTATTGAAAAATGAACATCAGCCTGTATAAAGTGGAGTGAACTTAGCACAATTTTTTAAAAAAATAAACTTGCACGTGGGGGGAATGGGTCTTCCGTTCCATATTCATTCGTATTTCAGGTTCCCAGAGACTTCTTCGTTGGAAACATTAATTGTTTTAACACCATAGCTGTTGCACTTGAACATTTATCAGGGGATACTATCCTTGTTATTTTATTGCCATGCTGGGGAAATGTGTCATCAATATTCTAGAAAGTTGCTAAGGGCATAGGAGAAAAGTTTACATACATTTTGCCACAGTGCTGGCCAAATATTTTTTGTACCCAGAGGGAAGGTCCTTGCCATACAGTCCATTAAAGCTGACTAAAGGTTCACCTTATTCTTTCTTCAGTGCAACGGTAGCTTTTCCACTATTTTCCTAATAATTAAATGTTACTGAGGTAGCCTCATTGTGTGGTTGAAAGTGCTGGCTCCATTGCCGGTCTTGAACCAATGATATGAAGATGGCTGCTTGGGCAGGTGGACCTGTCCATTTGGCTTCTCTCATATTAATTTTTATTGTTCAAGTTCTTTGTGTTGAATTTATGAAGCAGTGTATGAATTTTGGAATCTTCTCCAGGAAAGAATGTGTAGCGTGGATTTCCCACTCACTCCTACGCAGCAATGGAAGTTTTTGTTGTCTACCCTTTCTGAATGGTTGGAGTGTTTCAGATATTCCCCATGCCATTCAAAAGACATGTTCATGTTATACATCATCTTGCAGTTTGAAGAGTGAGTTGTCAAGTTACATGCGTGGGAGCTTTCCTTGTATTTATCAAAGTGGACAAGCTTTGTTTCTGATATGAGAGCTGTCTTGATTCTTGATGCCTTCATAAGACGTCAACAGTATTGTGACAGAATTCTGCGCCCTTCTCTTTCTTTTGAGGGCAAGCACAAACAATTACCTCAATAGTTACCTTATGCAGATTGGGAGACTTGTCATTCAGCCCTCCTGGCCAAACATAGTGCATGATGTGGCATGATGGATGGGCTAGGTGTAATGAATGGCCCATGCCATGGTGTGCCATTAGAGAAGATTCCCATCAAGAAGATGGATGGTTTTGAGGCTGAATGTTTAAATTTACCTCTAGCTTAAAGGCATCAGCAATAGGGTGATGTACATACATGCTAGGTGATTAGATGTTTTCATAAAGCAGGTGTGCCTTTTGCAAGCTTTACTGTTGGCCAGCTATTATAAAGGAATTAATGTTTCCATCAGAATCTAAGTGTAGTATTGATAATTAGAATTTTTAAAATGGATAAGGAGTTCTTTATAGTCCTTGACCAGAAGGCTAAGCATATGTGGCAGTGATGCGAACCTTTTAGAGACTGAGTGCCCAAACTCAACAGGCTGCTGTACAAGCCGCAGAGGGGTGGGGCAAACAGTGTGCTGGGCAGAGGGGCAGTTTAAACTCTGTGCTGGGGGAAGGAGGAAATGCTCTCATTGGGCTACTGGGCAGAGGGGTGGGGTGAATTCTGTGCTGGAGGGAGGAGGAACAGCCCTGTGCTGGGGAGAGAATTTACTGGGAAGGGCAGGTGCTCGTCACTGCTCAAAACTCATACCTAAAGGGAAACGCCACCTCCCAAGAGCAACAGAAGCGGAAAATGCCAGGGTGGCATTTCCCTTTAAGGTATGGGTTTTGAGCAGTGGCACGTGTGCACCCATCCCGGTAAATTCTCTCCCCACCACAAGGCTGAGGAGGAAGCGCTCCCATTGGGCTGCTGGGCAGAGGGGCGGGGCAAACTCTGTGCTGGGGCAATGGTGTACATGCCTACAGAGAGGGTTCTGAGTGCCCCCTCTGGCACATGTACCATAGGTTCACCACCACTGATATATGGTATAGTACTCAGTATCGGTAGACATATGACACCCTCCATATATCGGCGGGCTGCAAATTCCATCAGTTCCACCCAGAAACATGTCAATTGACCAGGGATTATGGTGATTCTAGTCCAAACATCTGAATGGCATCTTGTTGCCTTCTTTGAGTATCTTGTATAGTAACATGAAGCTGGCTGTATAGCTCAGTGAGACTGTAGAGATCAGGGGTTTGAAACTCCACTCTGCCTTCTGGGAGAAGAAACAATCCATAAAGCCTTGGGCAAGCTACATTGTCCCAAAAGAGGTGAATTGTAAACACTTTGAATAGCCTACACTTAGAAACCTCTAGAAATGGTTGCCATAAGATGGAATCGACTTGACAACATACACATTCCCTAATTTTGGGAGAGAACTTTGACTGCTTAGCATTTAAAGATTTGGCTTTGGATCTTTCTGTATTCAGCTATATAAACTATGCTGAATTTAGACTGTCTCCTCTTATTTGTGTGAAAGTCTTCATTTTTAATAGCTACAGAGATGTATAACATGTTCCTTTCCATAAGGAGAATAGTCATACCTGTTGAATCTCACAAGTTTAGGTGACTGCTAAATTTGTTCTGTCCATTTTTAAAACAAAAAATTATAGCAGTATGACTTTGGGTTTATCATTTTGCTGGAAAAACCATGGAAGCCCTGGTTTAAAGTTTGATGTGGACATGAAAGAATAATAATAATAAATCTATTTTAATACAAGGTGTAGAGTTCCCTCAGTTTTGTTTTACCCTCCAGAAGTTTTATTTTGAAATAATTAGTGCCCTGAGTGGTGTTTACACCAATAGGGCATGGTATAAATAAACTAACTAACTAAATAAATAAATAAATAAAAAAGAAGTGCATGTCTGGTTACATCCAGTCTTGGTTTTTTTTGGGTGGTGTGGGGGGTGGTGTGGGGGGTGGGGGTGGAATGGGGTGGGATTATTGCAGTCTATAACACATCCAAGGGCCTGATAAGCAAGTCCCAGACCTCTGGAGTGTGCAGATCTTTTAATAAAAGCATAACAATCTCTGGGTTAAAGCATGAGCAGTTGAGGTCCAAGTTTATATGCTTGATGGCAGCCGCGATAGACTGGATTATTTTCAATACAGTGGTGAGATGATTCAGAAGGATAATGCAAATCATATCTGGGTCTGTTGGATGAGCAGCTCCCTCTTCTGTCCACTCTAATCCCATCCAGCCATATTTACAGGATATTGACTTCCTCCGCCAGCTTGGTGGCTTGATTCCCGGTGCTCTGAGTGGCCATCTCCCAAACTGCCTGTCCACCAGTCTGGCCATTTGGAGCCCATCCCTGCAGTTCTGCACGTGGAGCTTTGTGAGAAATTACCTCCTGCTCCAATGTGATGTTCCCTTTCTACCCCCACCTCCCTCCCCCTGACTTTCCCGGCCCAATTCTATTACACGGCTGCTCAGTTTAATAATAATTGCCACGCAGGTCTCCAAGCCCACCACTGCCAAAGCCCTGCTCGTCCAAAGTCATTTGGTGAAGGAGCCCATTATGAGCCATGCGAGCGGCGATAAATTCCTGGCGATGGTGGCAGCTCACAGCAGCCTCCTCTCATAATGACATTCTGCTCTTCTTGGCAGGGAGTCCTGGGCGAGCGATGCATTTACTGAAATAACAAAAAGGACGACAACAACAGCAGCCACAGCAGCTTGGTACAGACAGGGAGGCTTTCGAGAAGCAGAGGAAAGGTTGGCAGCATGGCGGTGGGGGTTGGATTGTATATCTCAGGAGTTCTCAACCTTTTTAACCCTGGGACCGAGTCACGGTCTTTCAGACAGCTTCATGGGCCGGATGGCCATTTTGCCCTTCCTCCACCACATGACACTTCCTGGTGTGGTGGCGGTGGCGGTATTGGTGGCGGCAGTGGTGGGGCACATGAAATGTTGTCATGGGCCACATCTGGCCCATGGGCCACAGGTTGAGAATCCCTGGATTTCAATATAGTCCTGCAATGATCTTTGTATCTCCTGGTCTACTACCTTGGGGGAAACCAGAAATCTTTTGATGTTTCCCTTCTTCTTTTGCCCTTTACATCTTGAAATCACTGGCTGCACCACTATGGCACTATGATATGAGGTACCATTTCTTCATCTCTTTCTTCAAACCTTACTAATCAGTTATGGTCTTAGGTAAAGGTTTCCCTTGCGTGAAAGCCAGTCGTGTCTGACTCTAGGGTGAAGTGCTCATCTCAGTTTCAAAGCCGAAGAGCCAGCATTGTCTGCGTCTGCAGACATTTCCGTGGTCATGTGGCAGGCAGGACTAGACGTTGGAGCACACAGAACACTGTTACCTTTCCTGCTGAAGTGGTATCTTTTTATCTGCTTGCAATTTCTTGCTTTCAGGAGGAAAGCAATTCTCAGACTCACCTCTTACTGATAGGAAGTCTATGTTCAGCATATGAAAAAGTTTCGGCCACTGCCAAGATTCCAGCAGAGGCATAAATATTCATTTATTTTTCATTGTTGCAGGTGAAAACAATGTTTTTCAATGTTTCTCCTTAGTGGGTGAGGTTACAAGAGTCTCTGATCATTTTTTTGTGAAAAAAATTGGGAAAAGTGATTTGGTGTCCAAACAAACGCCCGTCATTTTGATAAATGCTGCAGGTGATCAAGAGAAGGCCGGACTTTTTGCTCTTGCTTAGGAGTGAAATATACTGTGCAGTTTGCACAGGTGGCAGGGACGGGTAAGTAATCCTATCAGCCATACACCTTCAAGGCGATCTTGGCTAGCAGTCTACAAAATACTTATGCCAAATAATAGCAATTACACTTCTATACTTCCCCATAGCACTAAGTGCACTCTCTGGGCTGTTCACAAGGTAATTCACATTTTGCCCCCCAACAGCCTGGGTATTCATTTTACCAAAGGATGGAAAGCTGACTCAACTTTGAGCCCACCAGGAACAAACTCACAATGTCAGCACTTTTGGCTTCAGTACACTTCACCATCAGGGCTCTTTCCAAATAAAATTCTGCAGCTTCTTTCTCTCTTTGGTGCTTCTTTCTTCGTGACTCCTCTTTCTCTTTCTTGCCCTCTCCTCCCCAAGACTGTTTTGCTGTGTTAATTGGAACAATTCCTGCTACAGCACTGAGGTCCCAGTCTAACATCTTGACCAGAGATAAGCCCCATTCATCTCAATGACACCAATTAGTTTCCTAAAGTACTGGCAAGAAGTTTGGACGATTTCTGCCAAATGCTTCCAGAAGCACGTGCAGCTGGAGTTTATGAAAATTATCCCATGGAAAGCAAGCACCCTCAAGCGCCTGTATCTTCTAAACAACAGAATGAATGTGCTTTATTTTTTTATTTTTAAAAAAATGCTTATACTAGAATTCATTTCATGAAGCTGTGGTTGGCCTTTGAAAAATAACTATTGTATTTACTATGAGCTAAAAAATGGTAGTAAAATAAGATCAGAGAGAGAGAGTTGATGGGTGGGTGGGTGGGTGGGAAGGTTGTTGTTTTAAAAACAGGACACAAAGTATGGTCCTTTTCAGGATCTCATTCAAAAGGTATAACTTTTTGTTTGTGCTGCTCCTATGCCTGATTCAAGGCATGTTGTTCTGACTGGGCATGGAATATCAGATATGCACTCCGGTGTACCTCTAATGGGGGACTGCAATGGCCTAGTGGTTAAGATGCTGAACTTATTGACTAGAAGGTCGGCAGGGTCAGCAGTTCAAGACCCGAGTACTGCATGATGGAGTGAGCTCCCATCTCTGGCCCGGCTCCTGCCAACCTAGCAGTTGAAAAGCAAGAAATTGTAAGTAGATAGATAGGTACCGCTTCGGTGGTAAGGTAAACAGTGTTCTGTGCACTCCGGTGTCTAGTCATGCCTGCCACATGTCCATGGAAAACTGAATTAGTTCCTTAGCACAATAAGAGTAAAGCTATAGAGAGGCATGGAACTTGAGATAAGTTGAGAGAGGGAAGGAATGCACTCAAACTAATAATAATAATTATTAATATAATAAAATAAATGTATATATCTATAAACTTTGTAAACATTAATCAACATGTCTTGGTGTAGTATTTTTATGGGCTTTATGTGGTACTTTATCAGGAACATTAGTTAGTGCAGTTCTTTAGCCTGAAAACTGAATTAGTTCCTTAGCACAATAAGAGTAAAGCTATAGAGAGGCATGAAACTTGTGATAAGTTGAGGGAGGCAAGGAATGCACTCAAACTAATATTAATACTAATATTAATAATAATAAAAATAAATGTATATATCCCAGAGGCCTAGAATAAAGAATATATGTATTGCATGTGTTAGCATTATAACATATTTGTATATACCTTAATATGTTTCAGTCATGTATCTCTATGGGTTTTATCACCATTATTGTCTCATGCAGTCTTTTTAAAAATACTTGGTACATCATTTTCTTCACTTTTGTATTTACAGTCAATATTGTTCTGATGAAGAATGTACTCGAAAAAAGTTTCTAATCCGGAGGACTTTTTAACTCTTGAATAAACTCTTTGAAGACAAAAAACTCATGAGTAAACTTTTTGAAGTCTACACAGATATTATTATTTACTGAAGATATGACTGCAATCAGTATAAAAATATTGTTGGTGACCCAATATAGCCTCAATCGGTTTTTCCTCTTTCACTTGTTACACATCCTTATTGACTTCTATAAATAGAACTGAGCACTGAACTCTAGAGTTGGGTATGACTGGCTTTCAAGCAAGGGTGACTTTTACCTGTACCTCTAAGCCAGTAGTTCCCAACCTTGGGCCAATGGATGTTCTTGGACTACAGCTCCCAGAAGTCCTGGCCAGCACAGTCAATGGTGAAGGCTTCTGGGATTTTTAGTCCAAGAACATCTGGGGACCCCATGTTAGGAGCCACTGTTCTAGTCAGTCAGAGCTGCTGCTGCGTTCTTCTTTTTACAAGTCAGGCAACATGATACAAGAGCCCTTTAAATCATCCTGTGTAACATATTGTTACCCATGAAGCACTCTAAACAAGGGCAGTGCTAACTGCCTGCCCAGCAGCTGGCATTTTCATATCCTCTTCCTAGGCTGTCCGGCCTATAAGGCATTGAGCCAGGAATCAAACATTGTAAAGGCATAGAAAACTGTGGCAAAAAACAAATTGCTGGTGGCCACAGATGTGGCCCAAATAAAATCAATGAAGGATGCTTTAAAATACAGATGCTATAGATGCATATTCCTGCCAATCTAAGGCTTAGGTTTAGAAAAATTTGCAAGCTTACCTAGAATTGGACTCATACCAAACCTCTGTTCAGTTACCAACAGTAATTCCAGCTCATTCAAATTTCCATTTATTCTTCCCTCTAGCCCATCACTGACACCAGACACCTGTTGGTGCTATTATTATGTAGATGCTCTCGGGGCAGTCTAGAGGAATAAAAATTTACAGTGCTATAAAAATAGAGCAGTACAGGCCAAACAAAATAACAGCACAAAACAGACTAGGGCCCCTTGCTTGTTGTGTTACATGATTGTGGAAGGGTGGTTGTGTAATTGTTCTTTGTACTGTGGCTTGACCCCTTCTCTGTGCCCAGTCCTGAATTGGTTACAAAATCATTCATGCAACTAGATGTGGGATCAGTCTACCAAAGTGGGGGAAAGCTTACACAATATTCCTTAAGCTCCACCCAGGTGCATAATGGGCACCATAGGAGGAAAACCAAGAGAGTACTAGGTAAGTCTGCTTTGGAAAGCAACTTAAAAGGCCCTGCCTTTGTTCATCAACTATGTCAGATGTAGAGAGCAATTAGAACAGGTCTTTGAGTGCTGATCTGAGTGTCTAGACCAGGGGTCAGCAAACTTTGTTCTCCAGGTGTTCTTGGACTTCAATTACCAAAAGCCCATTCAGTACATCTGCTGATCAGGGCCATACCTGTCAACCACCCCGATTTGGCCGGGAAAACCCCATAATTTGACGTCTATTGACGTCATAACCTGCCCCCCCCACTGCCAAAACCTCGTAATTTGACGTCTATTGACGTCATAACCTGCCCCCCCACTGCCAAACCCCCGTAATTTGACAGTGGGAAAAAAAATTCGCGCATGCACGGAAGCGCTACGCTGCTTGCGCAGCCCCTATGCAAGCGACGGAGCACTTTCCGCGCATGCGTGGAATGGTTTTACCCCTTCCACGCATGCGCGGAAAGCACTATGCCGCTTGCGTAGGGGCTGTGCAAGCGGCGTAGTGCTTCCGCGCATGCGTGGAAGGGGTAAAACCCTTCCACACATGCGTGGAAACTGACCTGCGCACAAGCGATGTGCGCAGGTCCCATTTTTGCGGAACTGCAGGTTGGCAGGTATGATCAGGGCATCTAGGAGTTGAAGTCCAAGAACATCTGGAGAGCCAAGTTTGATGACCCCTGGCATGCAATGGGTTGTTAATGCTAATTTATCCCTGACTAACTAATAAGAAAGTCTTCTGTCTTCCTGCCTCTAGGGTCATCTGATATGATTTTCATCTAAAAAGCCCTTGCTGTTTGGGTTTTTTTCCTTCCTTCTTGTTCTTGCTATTTTTGCATTCCAAGCAGAAACATGCATGTGCAAGATCACACGCCACCGTGGCTGTTCCGGAGCCAGCCCTTCCCAGCCTGGGAAGGGATAAGAGCGGCTGGGTCCCGGCTGGCCGAAGACCGATGCTGATGCCGACACAGCTGTTCCGGGACCAGCCCTTCCCTA
This sequence comes from Bradypodion pumilum, assembly GCA_035047305.1. Lineage (NCBI taxonomy): Eukaryota > Metazoa > Chordata > Lepidosauria > Squamata > Chamaeleonidae > Bradypodion > Bradypodion pumilum. The sequence continues at coordinate 255,558,077 of JAWDJD010000005.1, read as the reverse complement.
TCCGGGAAGGGATAAGAGCGGCCGGCCCCCGGCTGGCTGAAGACCCCTGCCTCCGCCGCTCTTCCCAGCCCAGAGAGAAGGAAAGCCACAGGCTCTCCGGGAGGCTGGACACCACCACCCAGTAACTGTAGCTGTTTTGTAATTGTTTTGTAATAATAATTGCCTTATGACATGCACTGATCAGTGATGCACTGCAGCAGGTTCTGTCAGGTTCTGCAGAACCGGTAGCGGAAATCCCCTCCTGCCATGCCCACTTCGTTGGCCACGCCCACCTCCTTAGCCCATAATGCAGGATGTTTGGCCACACCCACAGATTTGGCCAGCCCACAGAGTAGGTAGTAAATGACTGGCTCTCATGATACTGTTGATATTGTTGATGTATTTGTTGCTATTTTGTTCTTGCTGTATTATATTATATTGTATTTTGTATTGTATTTAACTTTAAATGTATTGTGATATATTGTGATTGCTGTTAGCCGCCCTGAGTTGCGTAGTCGAGTGGGCGGCATACAAGTCCAATAAATCCAATCCAATTAATCAATCACCATTTTGTTTCAGCCACATGGCCGGTCTTCTGCAGAGCACATGTTTATCTCTCTGAGTTAACTGTAAGCACAGAACTATTTTTGCTATATTTCTAAACATTGTGTGGAGTGTTTAATTGCTGTGCTAAAACAGGGTGATAAGCCTTGGGGAACTTGTGATTCAAACTGAAGTGGCTTATAAAAATGGTCCTGATTTACTGCAGCTGCTTAAAAACCTAACACTTTCAACTTACTAGAAGATAATGATTCAGAGTGGGGTGTGCACCAGTCCTCCTTTGTTTCCGAACAGGAATCAGCAGCTTGTGTTTGACATGTGCCGTTCCACAATAGAGTGGTCCATTGTGAACCTGGAAAGCCTCTTGCTACCCAGTTTTGCCCTTTGACGTCCCACGATGGGAAGGAGAAATGCTGAAGGATTGTGCTGGAAGGAGAGGAGTTCTCATACAACAAAGGGCAACCAACTAGCATGGAAACCTAGCAAAATAATAATAATAATAAAAATTCAAGCTGCCAGAAGCAGTCTGTCCCCTCCTTACAGCCTCCATGAAATATATTGGATGTGCTCAACCAAATGCTAATAAACAGGTGTTCCCATCTCAGAAACCAACTCTGCACAATTGGCAATCGTGGAGTGCCATGGCTGCCAAGACAGCCGCCAAGCTGAGGATTAAACTGTGATGGAATCAACAGCTCCCATGAGAGGTGTGCATTGCCAGCCTATTCAGCCTTCCTGCTCCTGCTGCCACCCCACAACAAGCATCAGGACTGTTAGACTCTAGCTGCAGAATGTAAACTCCTTATGGTGCAACTTTACTCATGCGCTGTGCTGTAGTTTTTGTTAATCTCTTCTCTCCACCAAGATGGAGTTTGTGATTGTCAGGCTCATCCACCCACCACTAACACATTTTGTGCAACTTAGTGGGAGGGGGTAAGAGGAGGCTATAGGACATTATAGGCAGACAGGCAAATGCACATGTGACTCCCTATAACACCCCCTCCCCCATTTTTCTTTTGGGTCTACAATGTTTAAAGGGTAACTTGCACAGGGCAAGTCAGCTCAAGATTTCAGGGACTATCTGCACTTCATCAGAGGCTACAATACAAATCACTCACCCGGTCACATACTGGAATGTACACAAGCTTCTCTCAGATATTCTGTAAAGCATTCTGTGTCACTTTAGGCAAGGCCCATAGAGATGCGAGCAATAATTTAAAGTAGTGGATCAGTAGTAACAAGAATCATATCAGGGTTTGGCAACCAGAGAAGGTTAGCTGGTTCAATCTGCCATTGCTGCAAAACTCTAAAGGCTGAATCTAGCAATAGCAATTACACTTATACTGTATAGTGCCCCATAGCAATTAGTACACTGTCTGGGCAATTTACAGATATTTAGCATCCCTGCCCCCCAAGAATGCTGGGTAATCATTTTACTGACCTTGGAAGGATGGAAGATTGAGTCAACCTTGATCTCCATCAGGCTCAAACTCACAATGTTTTGGCTGCAGTACATTAGTTTAACCAGTGCGTCACTACGGTTCATCATCTACCATCTCCCCCTCATGACACCTGGAAGTGATCAAAAGTGATTTCCTATTTGGAAAAAGGAAGGCTGCCTCGGGTAATATAAAAGCTTCAGGAATAATGGGCATATATTGGACACTTAATACTCAAGAGTGCTCTTGGTATCTGCCCTTTTTAAGGCTAAATTTCTTTTGCCAATGAGGAAGAGCCAAGGACAAAGAGAGCCATAGAGAGTGTCACATGAAGCCCATTTGTTGTTGTTGTTCAGTCGCACAGTCGATTCCGACCCTTTGCGACCCTATGGACCATCGTTCTCCAAGCACCTCTGTCCTCCACCATCCCCCTCAGTCCTCCCAGTTCTGTGCCCATTGTGTCTACAATACCATCTATCCATCTCATCCTTGGCCTCCCCCTTCTTCTTTTGCCCTCCACCTTTCCCAACATCACGGCCTTCTCAAGTGAATCCTCCCTTCTCATTTGATGCCCAAAGTACTTTAGCCTCATCTTTACTATTTGACCTTCCAATGAGCAGTCAGTGTTGATTTCTTCTAAGATTGACCTATTTGTTCTCCTCGCTGTCCAGGGTACCCTCAAAACTCTCCTCCAGCACCACATTTCAAAGGCATCTATTCTTCTGCGTTCAGCTTTCCTAATTGTCCAGCTCTCACATCCGTACATTACCACTGGGAATACCATTGCTTTGACTATTCTAATTTTTGTTTTCAAGGTGATGTCTCTGCTTTTCACCATGTTCCCCAGGCACAAATCCCAATCCTAAACCACATGCTAACATTTAGTTGGTAATCAGAAGAGGAGGTATAGGATTTCCAAGAAGTAGCCATATCAGTTTGCTGAGACATGTTGGCAAAACAGAAGGGGAGGAAAGGGATAGAAAGAGACAGAGAAGGACAAAATGGAACTGAATGAGCAGTTGACTCACCCAATCCCTATTGATTCAATGGGCATACCCTGGTGTGGTTTATAACCCTAAAAAACATGATTTCAGACAACAGACAGCAAGTTCTTCAGAACCTTGGAGAGTGCCAACTGTACAGGGAGGCAGCTGTAACAAAAGCTGGAGTTCAAATGGTTCTTGAAAGGTACTCTAGTACCAATAAACAGGTTCATATGTGTCCCCAATCAATTAGAAGAGGGGTTTCCAAACTTTTTGCACTGTGGGCCAGTCACGTGGTTGAGCAGGCTAGTCACGTGGTTTCTCTTGCTGTAAAACACATCCAAAGTTGTCATAAATGCATTTATGACAGCTGTGGGTACATTTATGACAATGTTTACAGCAGGTGTGGGTGCAGGCACATTTATGTACACACAGGCAGATTTCACAGCTTTCGTAAACACTCACACTTCTAGTAGCAGCAAGGGTGGTGGTGGGCCACATGAAAAGGTGCTGTGGGCCAGGGCCAGCTCATGGGCTATAGTTTGGCCACCTCTGAACTAGAAGGTTACAATGAATTTGGGTATTTTTAGTGGGTTTTGTTGTTGATGGCAGAGCAGAACATTCAAGGCTTTTCAGACAATGAGACCAAGTTAAAAAAATTCAGGGTCTTCAGTACAGGTTAGGGATTGCCATTCTTTTGACTGATTCCATGGGCAAGCTTTGGAAATGATTAATTTACAAGACAGGTGTTCATCCATACAGGCCCTTTATCTCATATAGACCGGGGAACTAAGGGACGACAATAATGGAGCCTTCACACAATTGTCATCTCTACAGTTGGGAACATTGCACTCTGGTTGGTTGCTAGTGCCCACCTCTGTCCAGAAGAAAAACCAGGGTGCCTGCCTTTTGGAGGGTCAACTCTTGCTGACGGCTTTATATGACTAGGCTCTCATGAAAAAATGAAAGTCCTCAAGTGAATAATGAGATTGCTTGAATTTTGTGTGTTGCAGCATACTTATTTACAGATAACAGGAGCATACATTTTGATGAGAAACTACAAAATTGCACATTAAGAAGTTCTGAAGGTAGCCTACAAGGTCTCCTCTAGCTTGATTCCTTAGATTCACATGGAGAATTTTTGAAATGGTAGCTGTGCTAGTCTGTGTTTCAAGCATATCAGAGAGTAAACAAAAAGAAAAAACACATTGGTTTGTTTAATAATTTTTATTGGGTTTTTCAATAATAACAACTAACCAACAACTACAACTACAACTACAAAAAACAATACAGTACAGATACCAATACACTACAGGTACAATTATGATACAAGTACAGAAATAAAATAAAATTTAAAAGTACAATCAAGATACAAGCTTAGCAATGTAACACCTCCCCATTTTTCATGTTTCTATGACTACTTTTTAATACCTTTCAATATATTATAGAGCTCATGTAATTACCTTAATATATATATATTTGAAATCAAATTCTATGCTCGTTTATTCCATTACCATATTTCATATAGCAAAAACTTATTAATCTATTACATTGCTATTTTGCTACCACCAAGTCTAACCAAGATACAATAATAAAAATACTATAGCCAATTTTCACGCTACACACCCTGTGTATTATACAATGCCCAGGAGGATGCGGTATATCACATTGTGGCGTTTAAAAGACTAACTGCTTTCATGGATCAGGTCTGACAAAATTATTATTATTTTGACTTGTTTACAAGGAGAATTGTTTCATATTGCATGTGAATTTAACTTTGAAACACAGAAGAAAAGTTCTGGAGCTGATCAGCACTGAACTGGAAACCTACATGTGTGTGACTGTGTGTGTCCTACCATTGAAATATAGTTCTTGCTGACCTTTACAGGTATCTTGTAACAGCAGAAATTGAGTGTAGAAGTGATAATTTATTTGGACTAAAATTCCCTGAATCCTCCATCATCAGCAGCAATATTTCAAGATTTTTTTCCTACCAGACTTGCCTCCAGAAGAGCCATTTCTGTTTTTGGACTTGGTACAGGTCACAGGAGCAGAGGTTCCATTGTTTTGGTTAAGAGTGCTGCAATTTCTTGAAGGAGAGCAGGTGAGTTTGATCCCACCCCCACCTCCTTGCTTCTGGCCTTTCTCCATAGCAGGTATTTACCTCTTCCTCCTGTTCTTCACCTCTTGTTCTTCACAGCTCAGTACTAATCATCAGTCCAGAATGCACGGTAGACCTGCCAGCCCTGCTCAGATGATGTAGTTATTTCCAATTGGCACTTGGGAGCCATGAGGATAGGAAGCATTACTCATAGCCAAGAGTACAGATGTTTCTAATTGCTTTCCATTACCAAGAATAACAGCTGTTTACATCTATCAGCAAATAATTCACAAGAGCTCCAGACTATTAAGATAACACACCCCACCTGGTCACCATCACAAGTTGTCAAGGCCAAGGTTTTGGCTGCCAGAGACCCTTCCCCCTTCTCCCTCCATTTGGGTTTGTCAAATGACAGCATGTGTCACCTTCAGATATCCTTATGCTACCCCACAAGTGCTGGCTTCTGGGTGGTCTGATGCATCAAATGGACATATGGATTGTTCATTGCTTTGCAATAAAACATTTTATGGTTCTGTTGTAGCCAAGGGAGGCTGATGTAGAGAAGGCAAGTAGCTTGAAGATGATTCCCATGTAAAGGTTTCTGAAATTATGCTTTAAACAAGAAAAGGCTTGCTGTCAGATAGATATTTCACTATTCTTTGTATTTTTCAGTTCTCCTGTTTTGAAAAGACATCTAAAAAAGCCAGACATTTCCACAAGGGTAGCAATGTTTCTCTGCCACAGCAAAAACAATAGACTTTTTGTGACAAGGTAAAGACTGATCTGTTTATTTGGCGTAAGCAATCATGGACTATAGCCCACAAATGAAGTTGGATTTGATAAAGTGGGGTACAAGTCCATGAACATTTGTGCTAAATAAAACTGGTTAGTTTAAGATGCCATAAGGTTTGTTCCTGAATTTATCGCAATAGAGAAAAATAGTTTATCTCTTGGAAAGTTTAATTATGCCAATACACATGGTAGTTAGAGGAAGAATAATCTGTGTGTTGTGGCCTGGGGTCATGGGTGCGAGGAGGAGGAGGAGGATATCCTGGCTGCCTGCTGCTGGTTCCAACTTGGACTCTGAGGCTGAGGGGGACCCCTTGCCAGTTCCCCAGGCCACACCCGGTTCAGATCAGGAAGAGATGGATCTGGCACTGGCACCACAGCCAGTTGTCACCCCAGAGCCGGCCCAGCAGGGCCAAGCCAGGCTGGAGGGCTGGAACTGGACAGATGGGCTGGGTGCTAGCAGTCAGACTACTCGGGAGCAGGCTGGCATGCCTACTCATTACAGGAATGAACTGAGGCATCAGATTCAGCTGAGGAGGAGGATGGCCCAGGCCCGCCTCCTGAACAGACCCTCAGATGTGGGGTCTGACTCCTCTTAAAAGAAGAGAGGCATGCCAGCAAGCCCTTTGTTAGACTAACTTGTCAACCTTGTGGACCTGACACTGTGCTCTTAGCTTTCTGACTTATGTATCGGACTCTAGACTCCTGACTATGTTTCCTGGAAAGCCCTGGTAACCCTGACAAGACCCCGGACTGGTGACGATGATTCTGCTCCAAGGCCTGAAGTAGGAGGAATCTCCCCTTCCCCAATTGCAGCTTTACCCAGCAGAGTTCCTCCAGCAAAAATCTTTTCAACTTAGAAAGCACCTTTGTGTGCTTCTGACACGATTAAAAAAACTAAACAAACCTGGCTCAGACTGAATTTTCTGAGATCCAGAGTAAAAAGGTAAAGAGGAAGGGCCTGATTCAGCAAAGTAAATTTATAAATCAAATTGAATCTAGACCAAAAATCAAAACTCATGGGACAAAAAACACTTCATTCCACTAGATTTTAAATATGAGCATTTAAATGTGTCTGATCTGCTAACTCCAGAATCATTTTGTTTGGAATTTCCTCTCTTCTTTAGGTCTACCTGTCAGGAATAAAGTTTACTCATGATAGGACTTCTTGCCCACCAGTGGTTGATTCCCACTTCTGAGCTGCCATCCTCCGAGCTAAACAACCCAGGATATTAGATTAGTGTAGATAAGGTAGTGCATAGCCAAATAAACACTCCAGTCATCTTCAGGTATTTGAAAAGTATATTGTAATCAGAGCAAGTTACAGAAGAAAGTTCATCAAAAGTTCATAGCAAAGGGAGCTTCTCTAATGGGGAAATCCCAGGGGCCCCCTTTCTGGCTTAAGCTCCTACATGTTATCTCAATTCACAGCTCACCCTCAGAGAGAAACATCCAATCAAGGGAGCTTCTTGGCCCCACCTTCTTGGTTTTATCTCCTTACGGTCCACCCTCTTTCCATTCCTCCAAAGGAATCCATAGACAATGATCATACAGTATAACATGTCCATCACACATTAGGTTTCATTTCTTCCAGCCCATGAGGTTGGCATGTTTTCACATTCAAATCCCTCTAAGATATGTGCTACAGGTTCTCCAATGCATGGAAATCTCCATCTTGGATGAGGCTGAACCTAGGGTATAAACCATACCTTGACACTACCATCTCTCTCCAGATGTGACAAACCTCATTGAAAAAACAAATAAGTTATAGACATTTTGGTCTCCCAGTGCAAGCTAGTGCATTGGAATTTCCAAAGTGAGTTGAATCTGGTCATAATACATCCCAGGCCTTTTAGAAACCTTGAATTTGCCTCTCAATTGAATTGACATATCCATGTATTCTCCTATTCAAAACAGCTTACTGGGAGGTGGGTAATAATTTAGGTACAACAACAGCCCAGTGATCATAGTGTGGAATTATTCACTTGCAGCCGCTTTTCAGGCAGTTTGGACTAAGCTTCCAAAGGTACAACTTTTCCCATTTATCTACATCACCCACATTGTTCAATACATCTTAAAAGAAATAATTTAGCAATGGACATTACAATGCATTGAAATTCAATGCCAGTAAACACCCTCCCCCAATTTAAAGTCATTCAGGTTTCATTTTCAGCTGAAATATTTTAGGTTTTTTTGCACCCCCTCCCAAAACGTTAAATAGGTCGCTTTGTCAATTCTGTAATTTTAAATGTGCTAAAATAGCAATAATCATCACATTAACTTCTCTTTCATTAAAAGAAGAAATCTAGCATTAAATTATGACATGATCAAATTTATGAGGCCCACGTTAGTAAAGATTTTTGCATAAGCATAAATCACATGGAATGATCCGCTTCTGGATTATGAACAACAGTAAATTTCAACAGACATTAATAATATAAACAACTCTGTGCTTTAACCAATATAAAGAGTCTCAGATTTATCTCCAAGTCTTTTCCTTCATGACTGACAGTACCTAGATTATATTACCAATACAGTGGTACCTCATACAACAATTTTAATCCATTCCACAGGGCTTGTTGTACGAAACAATTGCTATACGATACATGCATCGTATAGTGATTTTCCCTATGGGATGCTTCGTACAATGTTTTTTTTTTTGCTAAGTGGTTTTCCCCATTGAAAAATTGTTGTATGATTTTTTCCATAGGGAAAATTCTTATGCGGGACACCATCCCCCCCAAAAAAATAAAAAACAACAACACACAAACAAACCAAAACAACCTAATTGTTATGTGATTTTGTTGCTATACGGGGCGATTGTTGTATGAGGTTTTACTGTATATTCTTTTTTTAAAAAAAGTAAGGGAATATTCCTCTCTCAGAAGGCTGAGTTGGGTACACAGAAAGTGCCTCCTCAAAGACTGTGGATAACTTTTCAATTTTTGAATTACAGTTGGGCATACCATGGGTAACGGCAATCTTGTTTTGCCAGCTAATATTTCTCAAACCATATCCTGGACACAAAAGAAGAAGAAGGTTGAATATTTATCTGTTGACATTAAAAAAGGGAGGGTGAGGAGGAAATTATGCTAAGTCACATTGCTAAAGATAGGAAACAATTACATTACACTAGGGAGAAATTTACAAAATTTATAGACTGTGGTGAGAAAAAGTCAAGATTTAATCAATCTGAATATGCTGGAAAGTAAAATAGACAGATCAGCCCATTCTTCTTCTTCCATGTCCAGGTCAGATTTTAAACTGCTCAAATGAAGCCACTTTCTTGGCTTTGTCATTGGCCAAATTTAAATCCTCATCGGTATAGGTTTCTGGTAGTAACTGGCAGACCAGCCAATGAGTCGGATTCTTTATCTCTCCTCATTCACACAGTGTGTTGTTGTCCACCAGCAGCCCCCACTTGAACATGTCAGTCTTACATTTAGGCACTCCAACCTTCATCTTATTTAGGGTCTTCAAAGTGACATAGGGGAGGTTGAATTCCACCACCATATCCACCTTTAATGTGATTCCTTGTCCAGTGATCTCCTTCCTCCATCTTCTAGTTTGATTTTGCTCTTGCGCGCATTCAAGAATGTTTGTTCTTGCCATAATTAGTTTAGTTTAGTTTATTCGATTTATACCCCAACCTATTCAGCACAGGCCGACTCAGGGCGGCTAACAACATATACATACCCCCAAGGTAACCCAAGGGGTTTACATACAGAATATAAAATACATAATAATATACAGTCCCAAAAAACCTTCTAGCCCCTCGAGCAGGCAGGGCTCTAGAGGGGCAGAGTGGAGGCACCAGTCACACCTGCCTCCCATCCTTGAGCCAAGGGTGTGGGCTCGAGGAGAGGCAATGGATCCCAGGCAGCAGATCTGGATCTGAGTCGGTGTACTTGAGGCACATATCATTTCAGAGGGTGCTGAGCGTCATTCTCTTGCTTAGTTCTCTCATCGTTCACTGTTACTTCTTTCCTTATCTTAGGTGGAGCAATACAAACAAGAGGATATATTTTTTTCTCAACTGGTGGAGGTTTGAGGCATCCTGTCACTATGCACATCATTTCATCAAAACCAGCCCATCATTCTGGCTTTGTTTCCATGCACAAATTAGTGCTGGTACATGACTGTGGAAGATAACGTGTCACATATCAGGCTCTCAGTTCAAGCTAAACATTTCTCACATTAAAAATATCCTTTCTAAAATTAATTATCTCAATGGCCATAAAGACTAGAAACTTGTTTTTTTTTAGTCAAGGAAAGTTGATATATTCAGGCCACTCAATTCCTCACTTGATATCTAATTTCACACTTCCACACCATCACAAAAATGGAGACATCTGAACAGTGTTCACATATAAATATGTGGAATATCAATTCATTTATATCAAATTAAGTCATTATTTTGGAAGCAGTGGCTTGAAGATTGGCATCTGATACCTGTGAAGAGGGCAAAGGTTATGTTCCTTTCAGGTTTTTTTAAAAAAGAAACACCTTGACTGAATTTTGAGCTTACTGGTAGCAATAATGTATGTTAAACATTTTTGTTCTTCTCCACTTATTTCATTTAGGAAAAACAGAGAAGTAATTAACACACAAAGCAATGATATGAATTATGATTCTTTTCCAAAGCACTTCACACTTCTGTGGTTTCACAGAACCAGAAGCACCAAAACAGCAATTAATATCTTGTCAGAAGAAAGAATATGCAATTCAAAACATTATATAAACGCTAGACACCAAGAAGTGTACCTGGGGCTCTTAAGAAGGTAATGCCATTCCACCCCCAACTCTTCCATTTTTTAAAAAAGCTCACAGTCAGAATTTCCGACCAATGAGCAAACCCTCGTTATAGTAGACTCTTCATTTTTGCCTCCTCTTCTTTAGTTTCTAATGGAATTGAAAAATATTTATTTTTTCCTTTGTGATCCCAAGAACCTTGTACAGTAGGTTAGATGGGGCTGAGATGATACTCAGCCAAAATCACTTAGTGAGCTTTGTTGATGAACAAGGATTTGAAATTTGGTTTAAAATATTCTCGCCAAGGCATCATCATTCTGTATCTCTCCTGAGGCAAATTGCAGCTGTCTTCACTATACTTCACTATTCCAGTGTTGATGTTTTCATGCACAGCTTGGCGAAGTTATGTTTTCTCAGGGGGTTATAATTGTTAGAACTCCAGGTAGACTTGGCCAGTGACTATGTCACTGCATAGGGGATTTTGGAAGTGTAACCCATTTTCATTTCTACCCCCGGAGCAACTTTGGCCCTTCAAACTTTTAGGATTACAGATCCCATAATCTCTTGACATTGACTAAGTTAACCTGGTGCTTCTGGGAGCTGGAGTCCAAAATGTTTAGACAGCCAAAAGTTTTCTGCTCCTTCCTTTAGGTTCTTAAACTAACCAAACTTGGGATACTATTTTTGTATATGCAGTTGTTGAACTGCATGCAGCTGAAGACAGAAGATAGATTAATGTCAGGATGAAGGACCCATATGACCAAAGGAAACATGTTGAATTCTTACAATGTCTGATTTTCATCAGCACAGCCATGATTGCATGCCGAGCACCTGCTGTTGAATGACAGATTAAGCCTGCTTTAGCTGTAGGTTTTTGACTTCACAGATGTCATTAAAAAAGGACATTCCTGTAGACCTGTTCATTTCCCACATAATACCTTTCCAGATGGGAATCAGAGAGCAAGTTTCAACAAAATCTGCTTCTGTCTCGCTTAACAAAAAAGGATATTACAGCAACCTTTCTTTTCTAATCCATTCATTTCAAGTTTGATTTACCTGCTAAATTTTGATCAGAAATCTCTGTACAAGATTATACATGTCTTGTTTTTTTTCATTCCCTGAATTGAGTGGAGATATGACAAGCTTCTCTGGTTATTGTATATTTCAAAAGCTAGGATTAACCTGTGCTTGGCGATTAAAAAGATATTGTACAGCAATTGGAAATGGAGAAAATAATTTATAAATTCTTCTCATTTATTAATACAAGCCAACTTAATATGCACTTTCTAAACAATATGCAACCGAAACACAGATTTTGAGGTTCTCTGATTTCCAGGTGGGGTGATGCAGTTCTTCCATTATAATATTTTTTTGTCAGAGATTACTTCGGGTTGAAAGGATTTTTGCTGGAGAAACTATGCTAAGGGAACATCCATGTCCCCAAGTGCAGCCCTTAGGTATCAAAACCCGACCTTCCAGTCTCCAAGCTCAGCATCCTAACCACTAAGCCACCAGAGGAGCTGCTAGTTTTTCCATTAAAAATGTGTACAAAACTGCATCCATTACTGTGAGTGGACCCAAAAATGTATTTGTGAAATGGAAATAATTTGAATTAGGAAAATTGCTTCTAAAATCATGTATTGTAATCACAGATATATATATATATATATATATATATATATATATATATATATATATATATATATATATATATATATATATATATATATATATATATATATATATATATATATATATGTGTGTGTGTGTGTGTGTGTGTGTGTGTGTGTGTGTGTGTGTGTGTGTGTGTATATATATATATATGTGTGTGTGTGTGTATGTGTGGTTGTGTATATATATGTGTGTGTATATATATATATATATATATATATATATGTATATATATGTATATATATGTATGTTGTTGTTGTTTAGTCACACAGTCGAGTCCGGCTCTTTATGATCCCATGGACCATAGCATACCAAGTTCCTCTGTCATCTGCCATCCTCCATCATCCACCCAGATCCATGCCCTCTGCATCACCAATGCCATCTAGCCATCCCATCCCCTGCTGCCCCCTTAGTACTGTGCAAAAGTCTTAGCCCACCAGCAGCTGGTTGGGTGAAAATTCAGTGTGATTTGGGGGAATATAACTCACACACACTAATCCCAAACTTCAACAAACTTGAGAGGAGAGTCAGTAGAAGACATTTTCCAAGTTTGGTGTGTCTAGTTGTCTCAGGGCCCCTGAATTACTTATTGAATTTCTCCCAAACCAGCCAGTGTTGGCCTAAGACTTTTGCACAGTACAGTAGACCCTCGCATAAAGACGTTACTTGGTTCCCCAAGTAGTGTTGCTAAGCGATTTTTGTTGTTATGTGGGTTTCTATGGAGTTTCCTGCATAATGATGTTTTTAGCGTCGTTGTCCTGTTATTTTAGCGTTGTTGTCCGAACAACAAAACTAAAAATGTTGTTATGCGGGGAAACACGTGGTGCATAACGACACGTTGTTAAGCGAAAATGATGTTATCCGGATGTGTTGTTATGTGAGGGTTGACTGTACTGCATATTAGGAGAAAAAACATCCCAAAAGGCTTTTGAAATTACATACAGATTTCTAAAACATTTTGCAGAAAGGAAAGGAAAGCAACTTAAAAGAGGCAAAATGAGATCGTGGGCAAAATTGAAACCACCTGATTCACCTATTTTTATAGGCTAACCTGGACAAAGGGTTTATTCCCCCCCACTTTGTCCAGTCAAGTAGCAAGCATCAGGAGATTCATTTAGCCCTTGTGGTGTTGGTGGCACACTCAAGCAGATGTGGACTGCATTGGATTTCACAGCACAATGCAACAAGGGGTACCATTGGTTATGCTTCCAAGGCTGAATCTTTCTCAGAGGGAGGTGGTCTGGATAAAATTGTCTGTACTCAAAAACAGAGAAAAAAAGTTTCTCAGGGATTTTGTTTGTGGCAAAACATTGATACTCCTTATATTCTTTGAAATGGGGCATGAATTGGAGCTTTTTAAGGTCATCTAGTTCTGCTTTTTAAAAGACTTAGGATTTCCAATATAGTATCTGCAAAAATTAGTTGTCCAACCTCTGCTTAATTTGATAACCTTCAGCAAGGAAGTTGCTGCCAAAACACTTTCAGTTCTACCGGTTCCATAGCGTCTGTTCTCATCTTTTACATGACGGCATGTCATTATGTAGAGAATAATAGATACTGTGAGAAATACATTTTGACTTGATGGTGTCATGAATCCAGCTTTCATCAATCCCCTCCCCCAAAAGTTCTCTTTAAAAACAGCCTGCCTAACATGCAGGACCAAATACTCCATGAGTCTACCAAAACTAGGAAAGTTCCTTTTTTGGATTTTAACTTTCCAAATCCTTCTGCCAGCATGGCTATTGTCCATGCTGACTGGGTTGTTCTGGTTGGTAGTCCCAAATTTTATCTCTTCCAGGGATACAACATGGTCTTTTATCAAACAGATTTGTGAAATCATGGAGTGGGAACTCATGACCTGCTAGATCAGGGGTGGCCAAATAATGGCCACCTGTGCTGATACTAGAAGCAGACATGCTACATGCATGTGCAAACTTGCCCACACATGTGCAAAACCCTGCTGCAAATGCACCCGCAGCTGTTGTAAACATGTTTACAACAGCCTTGGATGCATTCTACAGTGGGAGAAACCACGTGACAGGCCTGCTCAACCATGTGATTGGCCCACGGCTCAAAAGGTTTGGCCACCCATGTGCTAGATAGTTCAGTGAAGGCAGAGATTGAGAGGTTGATTCCTTACTATGGCTCCTAGACAGGGGCTTGACTTGATCTCAGATGATGATGGTGATGGTGATGATGAATTCTTCTTAGATTTTTATTGGTTTTATAGAATTTCTGTTCCAGGACCTGCCCTTTGGTTATAAATTAAAATAGTTTTATATTCTCTAAAATAGAAATTAGGATACAAGGCCCATCCCAAGCTATGCCAGGAAGGCATGGTGCTCTCATTTTCTTGAAAGCAGCTTTGGTGAATTATTTCTACGAGTCTGCTCCTGATCTGATTAGCTAACCATTTGTTTATGTGTGGTGCTGCAGTGGCTCAGTGGTTAAGAAGTTTGCCTTGTTTGCTGGAAGGCTGGCAAGTCGACAGTTTGAGACCAGGTACTGCATGACAGGTTGACCACCCGTCTCTGTCCCAGTTCTTGAGGACATGAAAGGAGCCTCATTTGGGTGTTTCCTGAGCAGAGTTTCTTCCACAAATATCCTTTCAACCCAGAATAATTACTGACATAAAATTATTATGATTATTTGTTTGTTAGATGTTGTGTTCTGAGTTCTATGCATTAAAACAACCACCAACTGTATCAATGTATTCCGTGTAATTAGGTCGCGAGCTAATGTCCACCTGGTGGCAATAGCGAGCGCCCAAGCTCACAAGGTTCCAATCCCCAAAGAACTACAGCGCGGGAAGATTCCCGCCACTACCTCACCTGGACAAGAAGGGCGTGACCTGGAATGACGTCACGTCAGCGGTAACCAATGGGCTATCGTGGAGCCACATTCAAATGTATAACCAACGTATATATTGAGCTGTTCGTCCGCCATTACCTCATGTTCCCTTAGACCACCATGCAATAAAGTTGTGTTAAGCCAGTACTACGGCTGTTCCTGTGTCTTGTTTCTCATACACTAAATTGGCGACGAAGGTGGGATCATGGATTCCCATGAGATCAAGACACACGCTAATCATGCCGGCTTCGACATCAACAAGCCGGAAGATTGGGAGCTCTTTGAAATGGACTTCCAAGATGCGCTGGTGGTGTCCGACATCACGGACGAGGGAAAGAAGAGGGCCATCCTCACCCGGATGCTAGGAAATGCCGCCAAGAGAGTATTGGTGGACCTGGTATCACCGAAGAAGGTGAGCGAACTGACGGTCAAGCAGCTCCTGAAGGCCATGCGTGACCATTTCCAGCCCTCGGTTTCGATGTTCTCGGCTCGAGACGCGTTCTGGAAGAGAGTCCAAGCGCCCGGTGAGTCCATCGCCGCCTTTGCAGCGGCCCTGCGGTTGGCCGCTGGCCCATGCAAGTGGGAAAACCTGGAAATCGCCCTCAGGGACCGCATGCTGTGCGGCCTGTGCGACGAGGAGGTTCAGCGAAAGCTAATGAACCAGGAGCCACCCCCGACGCTGTGCGAGGTTGTGAAGGCGGCGCAGGCCGTGGAAGCCACGAGGGCCGGAGTCAAGGGGTTCAGAGAAAGGCCCCCACAGGCCGACAAGGCAGCGGGGTCGGTGCAGGCAGCCAGGCGGGCGCCGAAATCTTCTACGGAGAGCAGCGACGACGAGAATGTCCGGAAGATGCGGAAGGAAGGCCGCCGTTGCGATGGATGTGGAGCGGCCCACGACCGCGTCAAGTGCCCGTTCCGGAAGGCCGAGTGCCACAACTGCGGCCGCCGGGGGCACATCGCCAAGGTCTGCAGACGACGGCGCAGGGACCGGAAAAGCTCGCCAGACCGCTCGCCGAGGACCAAGGAGGGCGCCCGGCCCGCGAGGAAGCAGGACAGCGTAGGCCGCATTTCTGACGACAGCGGCGACGACGCCCCAGTGTACAGCGTGTCCTTGGGACACCCCCGTTATTTTGTTGAGGTACTGGTGCAAGGGGCCCCTGTTAGGATGGAGATAGACTCGGGTTCCTCCTATTCAATCATGTCCCAGCGGGAGTTTTTGGGAATTTCCCCCCACGTGCGCCCTAAGCTCAAAGCGTTGAGGTCCACGCTGCGGGACGTACAGGGTAATAGCATTCCGGTGTTGGGGGTTGGAAAATTCAAGGTCCAGTATAAGCAGCACACCGCAGAACTGCCCCTGGTTGTTCTCAAAGGGGGAAGTTGCAGCCTCCTCGGGACTCAATGGTTTAAGCCCCTGGGTTTGTTCATTGGGGGGATGCATGCCGTTGGGACTGACCCAATACAGGAGGTGTGCGACGCGCACCCCGAGGTGTTCAAGAAAGGACTTGGAAAATTCAAGGGACCCCCAGTAGCGTTCGACCTGGATCCGGAGGTCCGCCCAATAAGACTCAAACCGCGCAGAGTGCCTTTCGCACTAAAGGACAAAATAGGGGCAGAACTGGACAAACTGGTGGGCCAGGGGATTCTTGTTCCTGTTGATTCCGCGGAGTGGGAGACTCCGATTGTAACTGCACTGAAGGCCAACGGGGAGGTCCGCATTTGTGCTGACTATAAGTGCACCATTAATAAGGCGATCCGCCCTAATGCGTATCCGGTGCCGGTAGTCAGCCATTTGTTGGCCAGATTACATGGGGGAAAGTGTTTTGCAAAACTTGACCTGGCGCAGGCCTATCAGCAACTCTCAGTAACCCCTGCCGCAGCTGCTGCGCAAACAATAGTCACGCATAAGGGGGCGTTCCAGGTGACGCGCTTACAGTTCGGTGTGAACTCAGCGCCCGGTATTTTCCAGTCGCTTGTGGAACGCCTCTTGAAAGGACTGGATGGGGTCTTGCCATACTTTGATGACGTGTTGATAACGGGGGGGGGGGAGCGAGGAGGAGTTGGCTGAAAGGCTAGACAAGGTACTGGCGGTGTTTGAAAAAGCGGGGTTGAGGTTGCGGAAAGACAAATGCATCTTCTTCGCCAAAGAGGTTGAGTTCTTGGGTTTCCGGGTAACCCCTGCGGGAATTAAGCCGTCCAAATCAAAGGTATTCAAGGTGCCCCTCGCACAATTCAAGGTGCCCCTCGCCCCACCTCCAAGCCCCTCGCCCCACCTCCAAGCCCGAATTGCAGTCGTTCCTAGGGCTCTTAAATTTCTACCACTCCTTCCTGCCTCGGAAGGCTTCGGTAGCAGAGCCGCTGCATAAGCTACTCAAGAAGGACGAGGCGTGGAAGTGGGGCGAGAGCCAAGAGAGGGCGTTCATTGAACTGAAGCAACTCCTAGCGTCTGATGCCATCCTCACCCATTTTGACCCCAAGAAGCCGGTGGTGCTGATATGTGATGCGTCCCCAGTAGGGGTGGGGGCGGTGCTGTGCCACGTGCTGGAAAACGGGAGGGAGGCCCCGGTAGCATTTTATTCTAGATCCCTGTCCCAGGGTGAGCGAAACTACGCCCAAACAGACAGGGAGGCGCTAGCGATAATAGCGGGGACTAAGAAGTTCCACAATTTCCTCTACGGCCGCCCCTTCACCATAGTTACCGACCACAAGCCCCTGCTAGGCATTTTCACTGCGGACAAGCCCACACCCCAGATCCTGTCCCCTAGGATGTTACGGTGGGCCATCTGCTTAAACGCGTATCAGCACGCGTTGGTGTACCGCCCAGGGAAGGAAATAAGCCACACGGACGCCCTGTCGAGGTCTCCCCTTCCCCTCACGAGTAGCACCATGGGCGAGGAAGAAAAAGACCGCCAGGTACTCCTGATAGAGGTCTTAGATTCGCCTCCCATTGTACCCGCAGACATCGCCAAGGCGACCGGGAAGGACAAAACGCTAGCTCTAGTTTGCTCCTGGGTGCAAAAAGGGTGGCCAGCGTCCTCCTCGGCGGCTGAGTTCGCCCCGTTTTTCAGGAAGAGGCTAGAGTTGTCCATAGAAAGAGGGTGCCTTCTGTGGGGTCAGCGGGTGGGGGTCCCCGAATCCCTGAGGCCGAGGGTGCTTAAACTGCTGCACGTCAGCCACCCTGGAATTGTCCGCTCTAAGGCTCTCGCCAGGAGCTATTTCTGGTGGCCCCAGTTAGACGCCGACATCGAGCACATGGTAGGCACTTGCGAGAGCTGCCAATGCTCCCAGCCAGAGGAGGCGCGCCTGCCGCACAGGGAATGGGACGCGGCGAAGGGGCTGTGGTCCCGGATGCACATTGATTTTGCGGGCCCATTTAGAGGGACACTTTTCTTCTCATTGTAGACGCCTATTCCAAGTGGTTGGAGGTCATCCCAGTCACGAGCACCTCCTCAGCAACGACCGTGAAGCATTTGCGCAGGGTTTTTAGCACGTTCGGCATACCCGACACCCTAATTAGCGATAACGCTAGTTGTTTCACGTCCGCAGAGTTCAGGGCATTCACCGAGATCAACGGCATTAGGCACATCACCTCCGCCGCCTTCCACCCGGCAACAAACGGCCAGGTCGAGCGCCTCGTGCGCACAACCAAAGACGCGCTGAGGCGCATGGGCCCTGGGGATCTCAACCTACAAGTGTGCCAATTCCTGCTAGGTTACAGGGTCACCCCCCTAGCTTCTGGGTACTCGCCCGCAGAACTCTTAATGCGTAGGAAGCTGACCACGATCCTGACCAGGCTAGACCCCACTAGGGTGGAGGACACAGGGAGGAATATCGGGTTAGCGGGCACGAAAAGTTTCGAAGTCGGTGCCCCGGTGCATTGCAGAAATTACGCCAGTGCGGGGCCAGCCTGGGTCCCGGGTGTTGTCGTTGGAAGGACGGGTCCCGTGTCATATTGCGTAGAGACTGTCACGGGTCTGCTATGGAGGCGACACGCAGACCAACTCCGTTGCAGAGTTCAGGAGCACCAGGGCGCGGCCGGCGAGGAAAAGGACTCAGCGTTAGGGTTCTCCCCCACCCGTTCAACCCAAGGGGGAGGTGAGGGGGGCCAATGGTCCCCACCTAGGGGGGAGGAGAGGGATTCTGTCCCCATAGATATCCTGCGGAATCTTTCTAATGGTACCCAGGGCATAGATATCCTGCGGAATCTTTCGAATGGCACCCCAGGTGATAATTCTGATTTTCATTTACAAAATCGGGGGGGGGGGGTTTCAGGAGTGGTCCCCCACCCATCCAAGCGAGAAGCGGGGTTTTCCGTTAGTCCCCAGTGCCCCCGGTTTTTCCGTCCCTTCCCCGAGAACCGCGGAGCCGCGGCCAGTCACTAACGAGTCTCCCTCTCCCGTTGCAGGACAAGGAGCCAGGGGACAGAGAAGCAGTAGCACCCCCGGGACAAGCCAGTCAGCGTCTCGCCCAAGGTGCGTTTGCAATAAGCCATCTTGGTTGAGAGACTTCGTCTCATTCTAGGGGGGAGGGATGTTGTGTTCTGAGTTCTATGCATTAAAACAACCACCAACTGTATCAATGTATTCCGTGTAATTAGGTCGCGAGCTAATGTCCACCTGGTGGCAATAGCGAGCGCCCAAGCTCACAAGGTTCCAATCCCCAAAGAACTACAGCGCGGGAAGATTCCTGCCACTACCTCACCTGGACAAGAAGGGCGTGACCTGGAATGACGTCACGCCAGCGGTAACCAATGGGCTATCGTGGAGCCACATTCAAATGTATAACCACCGTATATATTGAGCTGTTCGTCCGCCATTACCTCATGTTCCCTTAGACCACCATGCAATAAAGTTGTGTTAAGCCAGTACTACGGCTGTTCCTGTGTCTTGTTTCTCATACACTAAATTATTACTCTGATTTTAAAAGCAACTGTTTCTGAGAGTCTTCATGCTTAGTTATTTGTTGAATTCAAAACTACATTTGACTGACTCTTGATCCTTGTTGCAATGGCTCTCAGGAGTTGGAGTGGCTGGCTGCAAGGAAGACACGTGAGACAATTGTGAGGTGAAGTCCAGCCCTGATCTGGGTCGGGTGGTACCCATTTATTACCCTGCCTTGGGGTGGCGCATGCCTAGGATGCGCGTGACCCCCTGATACAGAAGGCTTGCATACGTGGCATTTCCGATGGTCAAGACAATACCTGTGCCTGGACATTGCCCTGTGGTTAATAGACAACCCACAACTAATTAAGGTCTGGGCTGGCGAAACCCATTGTTCCTGCCTTATCTCAGAGCCTTATGTGTATTGACTCTGGGCATCTAACCTGATCAGCTGTCTGGTGTGGCTTATTTGCCCAACCGAATCCACGGCCAGAAGCGGAGGATTGTGTATCTCCATCAGAGTCATCACCTTTGACTTTTGCCCTATTTTTATCGTAGCCACCAGCCAAGGCTTTATGGATTGCCCCCCAAACTATCTAACTTGCCCGAACCCCAATTGCCTTTCCAGCAAAGTCCGGTTGGTACCCAGATGTGTTCAAGACTGGGTGAACCCCTTGGGAAAGGTTTAGCCAATTATTCACCCGGGCAACCCACAGATCCTAGTCTGAAAGCTGGCTTCACGCTTGTGTTGATCGTGCTGAGCTGCTTCAGTTAGAAGACTAAAATGAATCAGGCCTTCACCCCAAGTGAGTAAGCCTGGTTACTGCTATATCTAAGATGTATGCTATTAACAGAATGAATGGCAGTGTCTTGTAGACAAAGGTTGTCTTCAGCTTGTCCTGTCTTGCTTGGCTGGCAGAGCAAACATCCTGATTTAGTCTCAGACGGCATGTATGATTGTGTCAGGAATTTGGCAACCTTTTGTGGAATACTCACTGAATGGAGATCAGAGCAATAGCCTTGTACGAGAATATATATATATATTTGGAAATGCTAAAAAAGGCAATATCCTGCAGGCTCTTATAACTTGTAAATACACAGGGTGATTATTAGTGTTTGTGTTATGTTTAATGTAATTGGATTCGATAAAAATTGAATATGTTTTTTTTCTTTTAAATTACGTGCTTTGGTAACTTGTTACATTTCATAGTAATAAGGCAGAACAAAGTTACTTCAGACCTTGCGGTGATCATGGATGTAATTCACTACTTTTCCAATGCGGTTTCCCCATGCCCCGCAGGGCATGGAACGGCCCGCCAGAGGCCACCGTGGTGAGAGACGCTCCCAGCCCGTGGGCTCTGCGGCCGCCAAATTAAGGGGGGTGAATAAAATATAGGGTTTGATTCACCCAATTACCGTGACCTGACCTGCGACTCGGCCAAGTAAGCAGATAGCTGACGCCTGTCAAACATTAAGTGCATAGTTCATCTCCCGGCTCGGGAAATCCCTGGCGCAAATAAGCCATGTTTGTCCCTGCCTAATCCCCAAGACAATGAGGTCCCTAAACCCATGTTTGCCCCAGTTAATTAACTTCCCTTTGAAGAATTCCCCATTAACCCGTGTACGTGGGTGAGGTAATTTTCCTGTCAGGTGACAGCTTGCCACCGTTGCGCTTTTTTCCCTATAAATGATGTTGCCTTTTTCCAATAAAGTACTGATCTGATCTCGCTCCTGTTGCCTCGTGTTGTCATTGATCAGTCTCCTCCGGGCTCTAACGCCGCCCTAGCGGCCAGATATCGCTACAGCTGGTGACCCCGACGTGATTTACTCGTGAGTAGGAGACCCCGGAGAGGTCTACTCGTGAGTAGCGCTCCACGCGGTCCGGTTCTGCGCTTGAACCGCGACCCGCCAGCCCGGAGGATAGCGCGGCGCTCTGGTCGGCAGCCAGCCGGACAGAGAGCGGCCCGCCGCGAGGCATTCCAGAGAGACATTCCTACCGCTTCCTCCCCGCTTTCGAGAGGTTTGCCATAGAGGGAAACGCGTTCCGCTCAGGGCAGGCTGTGAGCCCCTGACATCGCAGAGGCCGATAGAAGGGCCCGTGGCAGAAGGTCCACGCTCCGAGGTCTACCCCAGAACCCGTCGCCCGAACCTGTTGCCTGCAAAGACGCGTCGATCTTCGTCCCGAGGAGGAAACTTCAGAGGACCATCGCAGGTAATATGGGGACTTGTTCTCATAGACCAAGTCCGTCCGCTAGCCAAAGAACTCGGGAGCAAGAGTTCATAATCCTGGCCAGGGTTTTTAAGTTCCGATTTCACAGCAGGGAGCTAGCGAGACTTTTGGCGTACCTCAGGGAACACTGCCTACTTTACCCAGAAGTAGGTACGTTAACCCTGAAGCTCTGGGATCAGATAGGAGACTGCATTCAGCAAACCCCGAAAGCTCCAGGAGGGATAGTCCGCACATGGCGGAAATGTAGGAGACTCTTAGAGCAGATCGAGCCAGTCCGGGTAGAAGCGGAAGAACCCCCGTTAGAGAAGCCTTCAGCCACGCCAGTCGAGCCGACTGTGCCCACCGCACTCTATCCGACATTCAAGTATCAGCAGAGTAGCGCAGGGAGCCTTCCCGCGGTGACAGCTGCAGACGTCACCGAGGGAACGCAAGGAATGAGAGGCGCTGGCGCTTCTCTGACAGCCCCAGGTTCCCTAGTCGTGAAGAGTGCCCTTCAGCGCACAGCTGAGATAGAACTTAAGAAGGGGGAATTGTCAGTTGAACAGCTAGCTGAACTCAGACAGATTTGTCCCATCCGCTTGGAGATGGACGCGCTCACGGGCGCACAGCAGATAGTACACTCCCCAGTCCCGTACAAGCTTCTCATGGCTTTATGGAAAGCAATTTCAGAGACAGGGCTCCAAAGTCGTTTTACGAGGGGCACGCTTCAGCAGGTGTGCGAGACCACCATGTGGATTCCTCATGATTGGAAAGCCGTCATGAGGATGATGCTTACCCCCAGCCAGTACATGATCTGGGACAGCGAGTTCCGCCTAGAGGCGCAAGCTCGGGCTGCCAGGATGGGAGGCGCGGTAATCCCTGACCAGCTGTATGGTTCAGGTGCCTTTGAGTCCATCAACGCTCAAATCAACTTGCCTCTCGCCACCCTGGAGATGTCAGCCGAGGCTGCCTATAGGGCATACTTCAAGGTCCCAGCGTCTGGCAAAACGGCCAAAAACTACACCGCCATTAAGCAGGGAGCCCAAGAGCCCTACATGGACTTCATCAATCGCCTGGAAGAAGCAATTAGCAGGCAGATTGACAATGAGCAAGCCCAGGAAGAGCTCATGATTAAGCTAGCCAAAGACAACGCCAACTTGGACTGCCGTAAAATCTTGCAGTCCCTGGGCAATCGCCCTGACATAACCTTAACGGACATGATTCGAGCATGCTCCGACGTTGGCACGGACTCCTACAAGATGGGTCTGCTAGCGGCAGCGGTGCAGGGGGGAAGAAGACCGAATGGCAAGAACAAAGGGGCATGTCACACTTGTGGCAAGGTCGGTCACTTCGCTAGGGAGTGCCGATCCAAGGGAGGCGGACAAAAGTCCAGCCGTCCCAAGGCTCCGAACACCCCCTGCCCGAAGTGCAAGAAAGGCTACCATTGGGCCAGGTTTTGTCCGAGTTCGGGAAACCGGAATCCGGGCACGTCTCTGGCCCCAGTCCAAACAGAGGCTTCCTTCACCCAGATCCAGAACTCCCCAGACCTAGACTAGATTCTAGGCACATCCCAGGCACTGCGAGGGCACAGGCCAGCCCCAAGGGCAGCACGGGGCTAGAATTGACTTGCCAGGCGGACGTTACATGCAACCTGCCAGGCACAGTCTATCTAGTCGACACCCAGTACATGGGACCCCTGCCCAGAGGCTTTATAGGTTTAGTTTTGCCCCGTAGTGTAGCTGGAGCACGCGGAATTTTCATAATTCCAGGAGTCATTGACTCGAATTTTTCAGGCATTCTCCAGGTCCAGCTTTGGGCGCACCTGCCCCAAACAATCCACAAGGGAGACACGTTAGCGCAACTGATCATGGTTCCTTGTCACTCGCCAGCAGGCAGCCAGGGAAGGCTCAGGGACAGCTCAGAGTCCGGGTCAGCAGACCGCTCGAGCGCGAGTGAGGCAGTGCAAGGATACCAGGTCTTAGCGACAGTGGAGACCAACATTGAGTGGAAACAGCGCCCCGTTATCGAGGTATTTTTGAACAAAAGGGTGTTCTCAGGGCTACTCGATACCGGAGCGGATGTGTCAGTGATAAGCAGGAGCCAGTGGCCAAGAGAGTGGGCCATTGAGCCGGTCTCCGATGTGTGGGGGGTAGGAGGCGTCCAGGAAGCGTTCAGGAGCCGAGAGTGGGTAGAAGTCACAATCCCAAGGGCCGATGGCACGGCGGTAATTCGGCCGCACATTCTTGACGTGCACATCAACCTTTGGGGGCGAGACATTCTCCAGCAGTACGGTGCTACGCTTACCTTCGGGTAATGGTGTTGCCACTTAAATGGCTCACCGACACTCCGGTATGGGTAGAACAATGGCCGGTAGTGGGAGAGAAATTAGCTGCCCTCAAGCAGCTAGTTAAGGAACAGCTAGACGCAGGACACATAGAACAGTCCACAAGCCCCTGGAACTCGCCAATTTTTGTGATTAAGAAGAAGTCGGGGAAGTGGCGACTCCTCCACGATCTCAGGGAGATCAATAAATGCATTCAGCCGATGGGTCCGCTTCAATGCGGCATCCCAAATCCTAATATGATTCCCGAGGGGTGGGAGATCCTAGTCGTAGATCTCAAGGATTGCTTTTATACAATCCCCCTAGACCCCAGGGACCGGGAAAGGTTCGCCTTTACAGTGCCGGTCGTGAACCACGGTGAGCCCACGCAGCGTTACGCGTGGAAATTTTTGCCACAGGGCATGCTCAATTCGCCCACCCTGTGTCAAATTTATGTTCACGGCACACTGGCAAAGTTCCGAAGCCTTTACCCTAAAGCTATTGTGTGTCACTTCATGGACGACATCTTAGTAGCGTTGCCGCAGCTCGGCAGCGAAATGTTTTCTGACCTCCAGGCCAGCCTGGGGGACAAAGGCTTACTTATTGCCCCTGAGAAAGTGCAGAGAACCGAGCCCTTTTCATACTTGGGCCATCGGCTTCTCCGCTCTTTTGCAGCACCAGTTCTGCCTCAGATAAATTTACAAGACTCAGTCACCCTTGTAGAGTTGCAGCAAGTTTTGGGGAACATCAATTGGGCCAGACCGTATTTTCGTTTAGATACGGATCTTCTAAAACCGCTCTTCTCGCTGCTAACCTTAGGTAAGCAGCCGGCAGACCGGATAAAAATCTCTCGAGACGCGCGCTTGGCGCTTGAGAAGGTGAACCAAGTTCTCAGCCAGAGGTTGGTGGATAGGATCGTCCAGGGGCCATATGCCCCGATCCTGAATTTGTACATCGTACGGTCAGGATCCATGTTCACTGGGGCGCTAGGAGCGGACTCAGAGAAGGGAGCGAAAATTGTGGAGTGGGTATACTTGCCTAACACCTCTTCTCGGAACATTGTTCCGCCCCAAGAACTGGTCTCCGCGGTGATCTACCACGGCAGGCTGAGAGCAAGGGACGTTTCTGGGCACGATTTAGCTAAGATCATAGTCCCGTTCACCAAGGAACAAATCCATCAGTTGATGCAGCTAGGTGACTCGCTTCCGATAGCCTTGGAAGGATTCACTGGAAGCTTGGCATACCATTTGCCCAAAGACCCTAGGCTTGTCTCACTTCAGACAGGAACAGTCAGTTTGTTCGAATTGCTTTCGCTGGTCCCGCTTCAGGGGGCCAAGACAGTTTTTACCGATGGGGGACGCACATATGGTGTCCTGACTTGGCAGGAGGGCGAAGCTTGGCGCACGCTGCTAACTCTTCCACAGAAGTCCGCGCAGCGGGCAGAGTTGGCAGCCGTGAACCTTGCCTTGCGCACCTTCGCCAAGGAACGTTTAAATATCATTACTGACAGTCTGTATGTAAGGAATTTGCTTCACAGTCTACCGGGAGCTTACATTACTCCCGCGATAGACAAGAACTTGCTCAGTCTGTTTCTCACTGCTCAATTTCATTTGCGGAACCGCACAGAGCCGCTCTATATTGCCCACATCCGAAGTCACCAAGACCTACCGGGTCCGATTTCCGCGGGCAATAGCAGAGCGGATGCGGCGGCAAAGGAAATTCAGCAACGTTCAGTTTTGGGAGTTTTCACTACTCCAATCCAGAGCCATGCCTTTTTTCACCAAAATGCCAAGGCACTCGCCAGACAGTTCAATCTGCCACTCTCTCAGGCCCAGGGTATAGTCCGCTCTTGCCAGCATTGCGCAGGAGCACCGGGGGGGCCCTCGTGGGGGGTCAACCCACGAGGGACAGAGGCTAATCAGGTATGGCAGATGGACGTCACGCATGTGCCGCAGTTCGGCAGATGGCAATACATGCACGTCTGCATTGACACTTTTTCTCAGTTCGTTTGGGCAACGGCGCAGAAAGGGGAGGCTGCCACCCACGTGGAGCAGCACCTCCTTTCCTGCATTGCGGCGATGGGCAAGCCGCGGCACGTGAAGACGGACAACGCGCCGGCCTACAGTTCCAGGCAGTTGGCCGCCTTCATGGCTACTTGGGACATCAAGCACACATTTGGAATTCCCTACAATCCGCAAGGGCAAGCGATTGTAGAGCGGGTCAATCGGACGCTAAAGTCCTATATTGACAAACAAACAGAAAGGGCGGAGCCACCAGCCCTCCCCAAGTCACAGGGAGAAGTACAGATGTGTCTCAACAAGGTATTGTTCACATACAATCACCTTAATGTTTTTTCGGATTGCACGCCGCAGGAGAAGCATTTCCGCCGTTCGGAAGCTCTCCCGCGACCTATGGTCCGGTACCGAGTGCCACCAGACCCTTCTTGGAGGGGCCCGGTGCCGCTCATAACCTGGGGAAGAGGGTATGCTGCAGTTATGTCTCCTACAGGTGTCGTTTGGATTCCAGCCCGGTGTGTCAAGCCCTACTTGGAACCGCATGGCGTGGAACCAGGCCGGCCCGAGTCCGATCCCGGAGATGGAGGACCTCACCCTGACCAAGAGGACCCGCCGGAGGAAACGGCCGCCGATGCCCAAGATCACCTGGGGGATGGTCAAGGCTCTTTGCAGTGACGCCCAGGACGCCGTTCAGCGCGAGGAGAAGGAGCCGACACCGGAGAACCTCACAGCTGCAGTTTTTGCCCTGATTCACGCCAACACAGCGGCGATCACCATCATCCTGGCCCTTTCCCTGCTTTTGGGGGGAGGCGTTCAGGCTACTCCGATCCAGGCCGACGGTTTGCCGCCTGGTGAAGATCTTTCCGCACGAATGCGGTACAACTTGTGGGAAAGGTTGGCGGGTCTCGTCAACCAGTCCGATTTTTGCCTACAGCAGGACATTGGTTCTGCATCTATCCTCAGCACCTGTCTCATCCCCGTGTGCCACACTCTGGACGCGCGCACCAAGGATGGCAACTGGTTGCTGAAGGCGTTCTTTGGCCCACACACTCCTACCACCTTCTCAGCATATGCACGCTGGGGGGGATTGCGACTTGCATCAACCTTGCCGGCTGACGCTGCCACTCTTCATACCCCTCGAGTGGCGATCAGCCCGGACGCTGCTTGCACCCGAATGACCGGCTGCACCTCAGGCGGTCAGACTCGGCGCCGCTGCCTTGACCCCGGCAGCGGCAACTGGACTTGTAATAAACCAGAGACACTCACTTCGCTGTACGCTCACGTCACCCTACCCTCAGGGTGGTTTTTCACCTGCAACCAGTTCACATGGAACTATATTCCTGCGAATCTGTCGGACTCAATGTGTTGTATCAGTCGTTTGACACTGTTGCTTCCTACTAAGGACATGATTGCCCCAAGCACAAATGTTTCTAATGTTCCACATGTTTCCAATGTTTCAAATGTCTCCCCACTCATACGGCACACACGCACAACCCAGTTAGACAGCTCTTGTGACAGCAGCTTCAGAGTAATGAGTCCCGCTGAGTATGTATCACTAGCAGTCAGCCTTGTCGGCGTGCCAGGCTTGGCCGTCGGCAATGCACGGAGGATTGGCCGCTTGGCTTGCGGTTTGGCCAAAGCCATTAACCATACCTCCACAGCGATAGCGCTCCTCAATCAGGAACAGGCAGAACTTCGCCATGCCGTTCTTGACAATCGAGCGGCTATCGACTACCTCCTCTTGCTGCACCACCTGGGTTGCGAATCTTTTCATGGAATGTGTTGTTTCAATCTTACTGACAACTCCCGTAAGATCCAAAGCCAGATCACGAACCTCCACACCATAGTCCAGGGTATTACTGAGGGTTCCGCATGGGGGGCTTGGTGGAGTTCCCTGTGGAATTGGATGTGGTCATGGATCCCCTGGGGGTGGCTGCAAACGGTGCTTAAGGTAGTGGTGGGGATAGCCATACTAGGCATTACGCTTTGTTGTTTTGCTCAGTGCATTCCCTCACTGATCTCCAAGTGCCGCCCCAGAGAGAAACTCCGTGACGTCATACCCGCTCAACAGCTGATGCCGCTCTTGCGCAAGGTCGCCAGTCAGGTCCTTAAATAGAAAATAAAGGGGAGATGCGGTTTCCCCATGCCCCGCAGGGCATGGAACGGCCCGCCAGAGGCCACCGCGGTGAGAGACGCTCCCAGCCCGTGGGCTCTGCGGCCGCCAAATTAAGGGGGGTGAATAAAATATAGGGTTTGATTCACCCAATTACCGTGACCTGACCTGCGACTCGGCCAAGTAAGCAGATAGCTGACTCCTGTCAAACATTAAGTGCATAGTTCATCTCCCGGCTCGGGAAATCCCTGGCGCAAATAAGCCATGTTTGTCCCTGCCTAATCCCCAAGACAATGAGGTCCCTAAACCCATGTTTGCCCCAGTTAATTAACTTCCCTTTGAAGAATTCCCCATTAACCCGTGTACGTGGGTGAGGTAATTTTCCTGTCAGGTGACAGCTTGCCACCGTTGCGCTTTTTCCCCTATAAATGATGTTGCCTTTTTCCAATAAAGTACTGATCTGATCTCGCTCCTGTTGCCTCGTGTTGTCATTGATCAGTCTCCTCCGGGCTCTAACGCCGCCCTAGCGGCCAGATATCGCTACATTCCAATGTAACTTAAATGCCTCTCTATTTCTTATTACTACTCTGACCAGTAGAGGAGAAGGAAGGCATTCTGTAGGCAAGCATTTTATTGTGATAATTCACTAGTACAGTATCCCTAAGTGTGGAATGGGAGGACGCTGGTAATCTTTGTCTACAACAAATAAATACAACCTGTATCAATAAATGCGATGAAGCAGAAATAAAAACCATCAAATAAATATGATACAAAGTCCTTTCCCCAGTGAGAATGGTGGTGGATTAGGAGTAATGCTAAAAGGGGTGAAAAGGGTGATTTTATCACTCACTGTGCAAAAAACAAAGCCTTTTTGGAAACCTAATCTTTAGGAAAATCTGTGTTATATCTGGGCCAGAGCTTCTAAGGTTCCTTCTGTGATTTTTACTTGTCTGAGCTTAGCTGGAGCATAAGGTGCAAAATTAGGACAATGTTCCAAAGAGTGATAATCTAGTAGTTCATGTATCTCTTAGTCTTACAGTCTTCTGGAAATCTTTCAGGATTATGTGTTTACAAGGAGAGCTTATCCAACTCCTCTCTCTCTCTCTCTCTTACACACACACACACATACACATACACATACACATACACATACACATAAACATACACATATACACACACACACACACACACACACAAAACAAAAAAGCTGTTAAAAACTCATGATGGATGTTTAGTTTAGTAAATAGAAAGATGAGGAATAGCAGAATTTGGGGAACATTTGTTAAATATATACTGTATGTTCTATATTGGAGTCTCTGCAGTTTGCACAAACTATTTCTGTGCAAAACTAGTATCCTTTCCTTTTGAGAAGCAATCAAGCGCAGAATGACTGGCTGATTGTTCCAAAAGATGCAAATAATTCCTTCATTTATTTTGATTCTTGAAAGGCTATGCAACAAGGCAGCCGTCATTCCAGGGTCATGTGAATATGCCAAGTTGATATCATTTCTCATATTAATAAAGGAATCTGTCTATTTAGATGATTGCATGTGGTTAAATTCTGTTACTCACTGCTGAAATCCTGACATACAGCTCTTTGTGCCCAATGGTGATGACATCAGCAGCAGTAACAAATTGTTTCTGATGAAAGGCTTCCCTTGGTTATTTCAGGGTGTACAAGACTTTGACACATTGTGTGTAAATTGTGTGCAATCCAACTTACTGTTAATCAGCATTCAGCAGTGATTTGCCATTCATGAAGACAGCATCACCATTTCACATGCAGAACTTTGAAACATGATTTTAGCCAGAATTTTCTTCCATCTTGCTTCTAGTTTAGTACTTTCTGCAATTTTAAAAACTAATTCATTTATTTAATGAATAAGCTGATTAAGGGAGTCAAAGTGGGAGTTGTCTTTCATTTAGTTTTGAAATAAATCTTCCTTCCTTCCTTCCTTCCTTCCTTAGTGCCTCAGAACTTGTGTCAAAGCTTCTGACTGCAGGACATCTGCATAAATAAGGATAAATCTTCTTGGCATTTTAATTTTCTCTCAGGAAATTTTGTTTTGCTGTGCAGGTACTGAGAGATTCTGAGAGTGCTTTTCATGATTGCTGTCCTTATGAAAGCAGCTGTTCAATGAACGTTGAGTATTTTGTTACCTCGTCATGAACTACTAGAGTGATATTATGGCACACAGTGTGGGTTGTGAAGGCAATTGCTAACCCATTTCTCACTCTCTGGGGTCTCACTGATTGATTTAATGTGTCAACTCTGGAGCAGTTAGTCATCTCTGATAGTGGCTCAACTCTGTGTTATTTATGTAACCAATGCTTTACTCTTCTCCTTTTGTACCAATAAATCCAGTTGGACACAAGATAAGAGGCCTTTCCTTGAGGGATTATAATAGCAGCCGTGTTCAGTTTCAATCTTCTTAACTGTGAGGGGAAAGACACTGGGTAAGCATCTCCTTTTTATATCCACATTCATGGAGTTATGGCAAAATGAAAGTACACTGTGGGAAAGGAGGAATAAAATCAGGAAAGACAAATGGCCTCTTCAGAGATAAAAGCTGATTGAAACTCCAGGTAGGAAGGACTTAGTCATGTCTGAAATAAAACTGGGAGACTCTACAACAATGACCCAAAAAACTCTGGAAAGGTGCCTTGCTATGTGGGAGAAAAGGCTACATGTACACATGCAACTTCTGGGGAAGAATTGTTAAATACCAATGAGGTGAGAATTCCAGAAGCTACTTGAGTTGGGACTAGCTACTGGCTTTGGTAGCTGAGGAATTCTGAGAGTGCAACTCCATGAAGTAACTTTTACAAGTTTAGCTTTTACAGGTACAGTATTTGGAAGCATTAAAGGTAAAGGTTTCCCTTGCTCGAAAGCCAGTTGTATCTGACTCTAGAGTTCAGTGCTCATCAATCAATCAAAGTTTAATTTATACCCCGCAATTTTTTTTGCTAAAAGCAACTCAAAGCGGCTTACAGGTACAAGAAAACAAATACAAAACTTAGAAAATGCACAAAACAAAGTAATACAGTAAATAATAATAATGCAAAAAATCAGTAATCATTACAATAATTACAATAATTGAACATATTACAATACAGTTACAAATCTCTGTTTCAAATCCGAAAGGCCATGCTGTCTGCTTCTGCAGACATTTCTGTGGTCATGTCTCAGGCATGACTAGACACCGGAGTGCATGAAACGCTGTTACCTTCCCACCAAAGTGATCCCTATTTATCTACTTGCAATTTCTTGCTTTCAAACTGCTAGTTTAGCAGGAGCTGGGGCAAAGATGGGAGCTTATTCCATCCTGCAGTACTTGGGAATTGAACTGCTGACCTTCCGCCTCCCAGTCAGCATTTTAGCCACTTGACCCACTGCATTAGGAGCTGGAAAATGGTCTGACCAGGTTATCCTGCTATGGTAATAGAGTAAACCATACTGCCAGCGACTCAATGCCGAGTGTCAGGCAGCGGTTAACTAACCTGACAACCCTGAGGACTCGTGGCCTTGGCAAAGTCCACAGGGAAGGGTGATGGTCCCCAAGTGGATTAAATCCCACTTGAATCTATCTTGATGAAGTAGTAGTAGTAGTAGTAGTAGTAGTAGTAGTAGTAGTAGTAGTAGTAGTAGTAGTAGTAGTAGGATGATGAGGAGGAGGAGGAGGAGGAGGAGGACGAGGACGAGGAGGACGAGGAGGACGAGGACAAGGACGAGGACGAGGGGGAGGGGGATGAGGAGGAGGAGCTGGAAAGTACCCTTTCTTGGTTTGGTGCTTTAAGCTGTCATAGAACTCTTATTTCTCCTTTCTACTAGAATAGACTAGGGCCATGGTTACTGTTCTGGAAGAACAGGTAAGAACTGGCAAATTGCCTTCTTTCACCCCTGATTGAGAGGGATTTCAAGACAATAGAAAGGAGATGTTTACTTCCAAGGTGACTGAGGTAACATGGCGGCTCTCTCTTCATGCTGCGTCTGCAATCTGGTCAAACTAGCATAGCCCTGGCTGGTGAAATGATTGCTTCTAAGGAGATTTATTATAGGCCACCCTCTGAGGAGATGAGGCAAAAATAATAATTGTGCTAACATTATCTCTTTTACTCTTGTAAGGCTGCTAAGCACTTTTTAAAAAGGAGGCAATGATAGATAGATATGAAGACAGGGGACAGATGGAGAGATGGGGCAGGCAGGAATGAGAGAATCCTGTGCTTTCTCAATTGCCAGTGGCCACTTCCTCTAATGGTTTCTATGTTGCTAGGACAGGAAAGTTCCTATAGTTTTCCCCTCCTCCTCCTCTGTCTCGCCCTCCTCCCTGCACCAATTTTATTTGAAAATTATGACTGCAAATTAAAGCCAGGTTATCCTGGAGTTTTCCAGTTCATCAGCCATCCGATAAAAACCATGCTTGGTTTCTTTCTGTATGCATAATTCCCAGGAGATTACGCCATTGTTACAGCTTAGCCATGTCCCTGATATAAAAGATCTCTATCCACTTTTATTGAAATCAAGAAGTAACATCATAATCCCAATATTGAGGTATAATCTTTATTATCTCCTGAAATTCTTTGAGTCCCCCCTCCCCTGGTCCCTTTCCCCACCAGTTTCCTCTATTGCTTTAGATTCATTTTGTTGATAATCTCTTGGTATTTACCTTAATGTGGATAAGATTATAAACTAAATAATCATCGAAAAAATGCTTCAAAAGTCCTTATTATCACTTGACAGCGTTTCTGTTTATGATCAGTCCACCATTGCATTACATTTAGTTATTCTATCATGATCTTATAATATTTCTACAAAACAACAACAACATAAATAACAATTAAACTATGGAAGCTGCCTTTTTTAATGGCATAATTTAAATTATCTGCAAACTAATGAAAATTAGTATCAAATCTGTCCTTAAAGTAATATTGTCTGTATAAGGCTACATTTGAGGAACAATAAGAAAGAGAAACAATTGTTCCAAAACTTGTTGCCTAGGTTTTGAAGAGAGGCTGCTAATGAGTAACCTTATTGAAACCGCTGGATTGATATCTGATTTATTTTTTGGGTAACTACTATCTTTAACCTTTTATGATTTAGGACAGTGGCAAGCATCGCATTCCACCCCATCCTCTGTCATTTTGGCACCTTCCCAAAGGCCTCCATATTTATTTATTTTTAAAAACGGTCAAAACCCAACAGTGTGATCTCTAGCTATTTAATAGTTTTTCAGTTTTTTTAAAAAAAATCCTTATTTATTAATTAAACATTGGCCAAAATCCTGTTGCTTAGCATAATTGGAATTATAACTTTTGCTCCATATAAATTTGAATTATAAATAAATAAAATACCATATTTCAATTCAACTTTGAAATGTAAGACATGGATAGCATCTCTTAAAACGTGTAAAATGCTTTGGAGATGGTACTTGACCCCAGTGCGGTTGCACCAGATAGATAAAAATAAATCAAATGTGTTGGAAATGTAAAAACAAATTGGGAACTTATGAGCATATGTGGTGGAGTTGTAGGATAGTAAAGGAATTTTGGGAGAAAATAGAAAAAGAAATCACCAGAATTATGGGGGTGAACCTTAAGCTGGAGTCATGCACAGCTTTGTTGACAGACACAGGAAATATGTATCTAGATAAGGATTAAAAAAGAATTGCTGTCTGTATGTTTGACAACGGCAAGGTAATGTATAGCGAGGAATTGGAAAAGTGATCTAACATTAAAGATGGAAGAATGGTATAGGGAAATGTGGCAGTTAGCTCTGAATGATAAACTAACATGGGAACTGAATAAGACAAAGGGAATAGTAAAAGAGAACAGATTCTGGCAAATTTGGCAACCATTTGTGGATTTTGGTAAAAAAGGTGATGGGAGCAGACCAGTGGTGGAACATTCCAGTTTTTGGAAATAGTGTAAAATATGTGTGCCACCGCATCCTCCAGGGCAATGTACAGTCACTTGGGGTGAACTAGCTCTTGATTTTTACTGTGGTTTATTATAGTAAGAAATTGGTTAAATGGGCCATTTTGGAAAGTATGTACTTTTGCATTAAGAAAAAGAAGTTTAACAAATGTATGAAGAGTCAAATTAGCTTGATTATAGAAACTCTTTACTTGGCTGACAATAATTAATTGAATTAGGATAAAATTTAATTGATTATACTTAATCAAGTGCAGTTTTAGTTGTATCTTAATACTCTTACCGTTCTACCTTTTTAATATGATTATGTTAATGTTAAATTTTCTATATATGTTGATTTTTCCTTTTTTGTATACATTTTGTATTTTTTATACTTTACTTGTTACTTTTTATATGTTTACTTTATATCTTATAAAATTAATAAAAAATTTAAAAAGAGAGACATAACTGTGACATCACAACTCTAGGTGTGGGCCCAAAATCTCAGGATTTGTTGTTGCTGATCTGGCAACTCTACGCAGACCAGGTATGGAAAAATACAGTAGCAGAATGAATAGGGGAGACGTGTTTCCTTTAAAACAAGATATACATGGAGCACATGTCTCATTTTTAAGCAAAACCACAGTCCAAAAAGTACATAACTAAGGTATATGCTGAGAAACAAAAGTGAAAAATTATATGAATTTCAAGTGTTCGTAAATATGTTTCTGTTGACCTGTTTCTGAGCAGAAATAAGGTTATAGTTGTATATGTGTATATATTTTTTGCACCCTTTGTATATTGTCGGTTGACTGCCTTGTCATTTGATACAGTTTCATCCTTTTCCTCAGAATGGCTTGTCTCAGCTGAGTCCGGTTAATTATCGTTTCTTCCCCTTCAGAGCTTTAATAGCTGTGGGCTCTGCCTCAGGCTGTTAACTACCAGACTAGTCATTAAATACTGGTCAAGATGATTTCTTCAAGATTACAGCCTCATTTTTATGATTAAAGCAGCCATTTCCCTACTGCAGTAGAGGTGAAAACAAAAGCAGGAGGCTGTCTCTTCTTTTGTCAAACATGGCACACAGGTGTGGCGTAGTATTTCTGGAAGGTTTTTATTGTTGATTCAGATTACTCAAATTTAATTTGGGTTGGAAAAAAACTTTGAGTCTTTCACTTGTGAGGCTCCATCAGCAAGTGAGTGCAGAAAGTATAATACTGAAGTCAGAATTTTTTGAAATTATCTATATCCTAATTCCCAAGATTCATTGGTGGATAAAATGCTTCTTGCCTCAGAAATCTCCATTTGAAATTCTCCTACAGAGAATTTAAAAAAAAAAATGAACACAAAATTGCAGGCATGCTTTTTAAAAGCTGAAGAACATTACAAATGCATACAACTAAGAGTGCAAATACATTGTTGATGTACACAGATGCACAAACAGACAGACACACATATGCGCGCATGCGCGTGCATGCACACAGACAGACAGACAGACAGACAGACAGACAGACAGACAGACAGACACACAAACATGTTGGGTTGACCATGGGAGAATGAGATTTAAAGCCTGGTGACTACAGAATGTAAAGCTGGATATGGGAAACCCATAAAAAACCCATAACAGAATCATTATTATTTTTTTGAGGAAGGAATCCTCTTTTTTTCGTTTACCTTCAAGATTAGAGGTTCCCAACCTTTTCAAGCTGGGGGCCAGGTCACACTCTCTCAGCTTCGAGGGCCAGATGGCCATTTTGTTTCTTGAATGCCCTTGGAGGGGTGAAGGGCTGCATGAAATGGTGCCAGGGGCCGTATCTGGCCCATTGGCCTTAGGTTGGGAACCTCAGTCCAAGATGGTTAAATGGGTTGTGACCAATTTGATGTCATTTTTGTCCACTTTATGCCAATGCAATTATGTGATAGAAAGCAAAGAGACCATTTATGTGATTGGAAACAAAGGGTGATGTCAATTCCCCTCAACTGAATACCCCTTGTCTCCAAACCATTTCTTTCTTCTAAAGGTTTCACCTCAGTACTGAGATTTTTGCTAGAGCACTTAAAAGGTCAGTTAAAAGGGGAGGGAGAGAAACAGAGGTGGGAATTGCCAATTAGCACTTGTTAGCACCTTAAGGCAGCTTATGCAATTGGAGTTAATTGTAATCAGAGCTCTTTGCTTCTGCTAACTTCTAAAAATCTAGGCATCCAAAGAGAATTTATCTGGAGAAACCAGATTTCCATTCAGGCACATCACAGCAAATGAACCCATATTTTCCTCACTGTGTAATTGCACTTTAAGAAACACAAAACAAAACATTTAGTCAATAGAGACAAACCAGTTTGGCCAGGTTATCCTGCTATAGTAATAGAGTAGACCGTACTGCAAGCGAATCAATGCTGAGAGTCAGGCAGTGGTTAACTAATCTGACAACCCTAAGGACTAGTGACCTTGGCGAAGTCTACAGGGAAGGGTGATGGTCCCCATGTGGATTAAATCCCACTTGAATCCATCTTGATGGAGGGCAGCAGCTTCATCAATACTGGCCTGAGGATGATGAGAACTGTGTGTGCCAAAAGGGCTCAGGACCAGAAAGTGACTCACAGACCTGGATCAGTGGCATAGGTGTCACACTGCAATGTAGAAGAAAATTAGAAGAGCACTGCATTATATGCTCCCAGGACAATATTCATGGCTGATTGCAATGATGATAGCCATTGTTTGTAATCTGATATGGCACCTGAAAAAGTAGAGATAGAACACATGTCTTGGGGAAAATTATGAAAATCCCCACTGGGAAGGAAAAACAAAGATTTGCAAGCTGATAGAAAAGACAAGATGAGAATAGCAGTACAATTGAAGAAAATACACAGAAATTGAGATGAACAGTTCTTTTGTTCTCATAGTAGGAAATGGAAAGAACTTTGGATCATGTTCTTAACCTGCTGAGTGACATTCTGGAAAGGGCCATTCAACAATTATGTGATTCTTTTTCTTGGAAAAATTGACCCCCTCCCCCTATGTAATCCAACCGTAATTTTTGCTTTGACCCCCTCCCCTCTTAAAAGTACATGATCTGAACCAAATAGTACTGTATTTTGCACCACCAACCAGTGGTGGCGCTGCAGGGGAAATGGGCGGGCAGGCCAATTGCACTGAAGCAGGAAGTGATGCTCTAGCCTAGTCTTTTGCTCTCCCTGCAACCAGGAAGCATGGCTTTCCCTCTGCATTTTCACTGCATGGAGCAAGGCACAAAGGTAAATAAAACCCTTTCTTTTTATGCACAGGTTTGGTTTCCCACTGTCTGTTAGAAACAGCTCCAAATGAATTGCGTAATTTTGACCTGCCCCCCTGACTCCACGTAATTTTTCTGTAATTCGGATGGCAGACCCCCTCCCCCATTTGAGGATCATGTAATTGTTGAATGGCCCCAAAGTTAAAATTCCATAGATACTGTCTTTCTGTTCATACTGTTCTTTCACTCTCTCTCTGATAGCACTGCACAACAATGATTTTGCTACCGGGAATAACACATGTGATTTACATGATATTGAGTGTGCTGATTCCAAATCTGAACTCAGAATTTGCCTATCATGTACAGATTTTAATGCGTGTTATAGCTGTTCAAATTGTTGGTAACCAACCATCCAAGTTTTGAAAAAAAGTAGTCCTAATTCAGGTACAACGCAGGGCTTCCCCCTTGGCCACACTCACCATACCACACCCATAGAGTAGGTAGTACAAAGTTTTGAATCCCACCACTGAATATACCCTACATGATCAATGCAAGAGCCTAACCAAGAGGGTGAGATTTGCTAATGTATAGGAAGATCCTGATGTCCTAGGCAGAATCAAACTCCAGATTTGGATTCAGCACACTTGATTTAGTATAGGACACATGAATTAGACCAAGTAGCAGACAATATTTATTTTTTTGTGATGTAGGGGAGTGATTGCAGGAGTAGGGTTAGAATTGGATCCAAGGCTGTGAGTTGCTAACACCCAGTTTAAAGAAAGTTCTTTTTCTTTGTTGCTCCAACTGGAATTAGGAAAAAAATATCTGCATTTTGAGAGTATAGCTTTTTTGAACTTGCAGGGTTTCTTGTAATGCAAAAAAAAAATCTTTTACCATCTAACATGGAAGTGGTAAAACTGCATACATACCACCATAAAGGACAATTTTCCAATAATGTTTTAATGCGACTTTTATAGAGAAGCTATAAAAAAGAATGGGTTTGCTATGAAGTACTTGCCTTGAAAAAAATCAATGCTCCTGCTCTACTGATTTACGGTATTAACAATAACCGAACACAAAAGTTGCCTGTATATGCTAAGAAAAGGGCCAGGAGACATTTCTCAAAAGCTTATCTGTTTTATTTCAAGGTTTAACACCCCTGTTTATTATTACCTTTTATTTCAAGGTTTACATTCCTCCGTATAACTGTGTTTATTTTAATGAAGACACAATAAAATAAAGACAATAAACCACAAAATAGAATAGCATATAACAGAAGCAAACAGAAATTATAATAAAAGCAGTAATAAAGGTAAGTGATCAAACTTGGAACAAAACATTACCAAACCCACCCATTAAGCTAAAAAGGGAGAATACTATCAAAGGCAGATAATGATTTCATGGAAAGGATTTTTTTTAAAAAAAAAGCAAAATAAAAACAGTGTGGAGAAAAAAGGATTCTTAAAAGACAATAGTAGTGATCGCAAGAAACAGTTACATGATTTAGATGTTTCTACTAGTGGTTAAAGATACTGAATTTGATGACTGAAAGGTTGGCAGGTCAACATTTCGAGGCCCCAGTACTGCACGACAGAGTGAGCTCCCACCTCCGTCCAGCTCCTGCCAATCTAGCAGTTCAAAAGCAAGAAATTGCAAGTACTGTGGAACCTCGGTTAACAAACTTGGTTAACATAAAAATTGCATAATAAAAGGAAATCCATAGAAAATAGTGCCTTGGTTTCTGGATTTTTTTCCTGAAGTGGATTAATTCCTTTTCAATGAATTCCTATGGGAAACTGTGTTTCAGTTAAAGTATTTTGGTTTTCAATGTATTCCTATGAGAAATTGCATTCAATGCATTCCTAAGGAAAATTCGATTAAAGTAATTTTTGCTGTAAGAAACATCCTGTAGAACGCATCAATTACATAAAATGAGATTCCACTGTAGATAAATAGGTATCACTTTGGTAGGAAGTTAAACAGCCTCCGTGCACTCAGGTATCTAGTCAGGCTTGCCACATGTCCATGGAAATGTCTGCTAATGCAGACAGTAATGGCTCTTTGACTATAAACAGAGATGAGCACTGAATCCTAGAGTCAGATACAACTGGCTTTCAAGCAGGGGTGACCTTTAGTTTTACTGATAAGTCCCATTCTATGATAAATGTACACCCACTGGATTGATTTCCAACAATTATCTGTATTGCTAATCACGGTTGCATGCAACTATGACATAGACTTATTTATTTATAAATTTAAGCTATATTTCACAACAACAAAAAAATTAAAACTACAATAAATTATGAAACTGAAAAACAATTTTGCCACGCAGAGTAGTAAAACAATTAGTTAAAACTGTTAAAATGCTTTGAAAACACATTAAAAACATTCACAAAATAATAATATTCAGCACACAAGATCAAAGCCTTCCAAATTAGTTCTTTGGCATTCTTTTAAAAAATGTGTTTTTACCTGTTGTCAGAAGAACAAGAGGGATGTGGCCAAGGTAGTCTCCTAGGGAGGCAGCCATGGAGAAGGTTTTTTTTTAAAATTGTGTTCCCACTGGATGTACTTGAAAAGGCAATGGGACTGAAAGAAGGGTCCAGATAGACTGGAGTTGATGATAAATGATGTAAAGATTGCCACCCTTATCCATGAGGGATCCATTATGAGACCTATGGTGGATACCTGCAACTGCAAATAACAGCGGACCCTGTATTTACAATGCCTCTAGTGGTCAGCTCTGGTAACGCACCATAGAAATACATATTTACTGTAATATGTATTCCAGGGATTTTTAATTGAATAGTTTTAGCCCTGTGGATAACTGAAACCATGGATACTAAAGTCATGAATGTGATTGGTGGTGGTGGTGGTGGTGGTGGGGGAGACCTGCATAGTATTATCAGGATTAACCTGAGTTCATGTATTCACTTCTCCTGTTGCAAAGTTGTGAGTCAGAGAAAGGAAGTTTTCACTTCATTCATGCTCAAAACAAAAGATGTCAATCTTCACCTCTGTCTGTCTCCAGAACATTCCTATCCACACCTTTCTCAGTCAGTGTTATGAGCTACTCTCTTTTAGATGTGGGTAGTGTCACTCCCTTTTAGTTTGTTTCCAACACATGTGGTTGCTGATTAAAAGCAGGCAAAGAGAAATAAAAGCTACAAAAGATGAAAAAGAGGATGCATAGGAACAGGCCAGTTTGTCAGCTACAGTATCTGCATTCTAGGCAACATAGGAGTTTGAAAGCCAAGGCCAGCTCTTTGAACAAAGACCAGAAAACTAACTGGGTAGCAGGAAAGGCAGTCTAGCAACAGATTTGATAAAATGTTTGCAGACATAATTGTTATTTTTGTCTATGAACCAGAGTTTGGAAAATTTACTTTTTGGAACTACAACTGTTAAAATCCTATAATTGTTATCACCCTTTTTTTTACACAGGAGATGGGGGAAACTCACTGTAGCACTTGAAGAATTAGGACAGCATTACACTGTCAATCATTTGAAGTCCAACCCAAGCAAGACTCAAGTGTGAACTTTCCACCTTCAAAACCAAGAGACAGGCATTGAGCTGGATGCTATGTGGCATGGGAATCAATTGTAGCACTGTTCAGCACCAAAATACCTTTGTGTGACACTTGATAGGGTGTTCTCTTTTAAGCAGCACTGCCTGAAACCAAGGCTAAAATTAGTATGAAGAACAATATCATCAGGAAGATGATAAATTATACATGGGGAGTTCAACCATCCATGCTGTGTACATCAGCTGTGGCCCTGAGCATCTCTGTGGCAGAGTATGCTGCTTATGTATGGAGCATGTTTACGCACACAAAACATTTTGATGTTGGTGTTAATAAAACAATGTATATAGTGACAGCATGCCTCAAACCTACACCATTTGAGAAAATATATCCTCTTGTTGGTATCACTCCACCTAAGATAAGGTAAGAAGTAGCAGCAGATGCTGAGGGAACTAAGCAAGAGAATGAGCCTCAACATCCTCTGAATGGATATGAGCCTAAATTCTTCCAGCTCAGATCTAGGATGTGCTTTGTGGCAAGAACAAATGTTCTTGATGGTACGCAAGAGGAAAAACAAATTATCAGAATGAGGAATGAGTTCACTGGACAAAGGATACCATTAAAGGAGGATATGGTGGAGGAACTTGACCTTCCCTATATCACTTGGAGGACCATAAATAGGTTGTGGGTTGGAGTACCTAAATGTAAGACCAGCATGGTCAAATGGGGGCTGCTGGCAAATAACAACATGCTGTATGAATGTGGAGAGATAAGGAATCTGACTCATTTACTGGTCTGCCAGTTACTACCAGTAACATGTACCGACAAAGATTTAATTATGGACCACACCAAAGCCAAGAAAGTGGCTTCATTTGGCAGGCCAAAGTTTGATCTGGACATGAAAGAATAGTAATAATAGATGAGCAGGAATACCCATGCATCAGTGAGAAGGTAGGCAGGGGTAGTGGGGGGGGGGGGAGAGAGAGAAATCACTCTGGAGCAAAACAGTGTTTTCTCTGTCTCTCAGCTACCCATGTGGCTATCCAGAGGAAAGGGCATTGCAGCAGTAGTGATGTTATTTAAGCAGATGGAATGGAGGGAGCTGGTAAGAATTGGGGCTGTATCACAAAGAACCGAGTCTTGTTCTGGACAAAATAAGGCCACACTCACCATACACACACACACACAAACCTACACAGGTAAACTGAGGTTACATCCTCTTGCTTCATCTGCTAAGCTGATAACACTGAGACATATTGACTAGAGCTGAAGGAAAACATGAAATATTTCATCAGTAAGATTATACCCCACAAAGACAGATGTTGAGAAGCTGTAATATTTAAAAATAAAGAGATAAACACATGCTTTGTAGGGTGAATCTTCCCCCCACAGTGGAAAAAAGGGAGGGGAAGAGAGAAGGGGGGAGCAAAAGAATGGGAGATTTACCATATAAGCAGCGAATAGGAAATTATTGCTTCCTAAAAGCAGATTAACAGTCAAATAGTCTTCATTTATTCAGACAAGCAGCAATGATGAGAAAGGAAAAATGGATCTGGAATGGATTGTGTGAGAGGGAAAAGGGTGGAGGGCCAGGGGTGGTAACTAAAAAGAGGACTTAAGCCAGAAAGCAGGACAAAAGAGGGCACTTATTTATATAAAATTGCATGTGTTAATGCATAGGTAAAAATGCAAAATCAGGTAACATTTTTTAATAATTTAAAAGAGCATTGAAATTAATCTTCCCTGAGTTGAGAATGGCAGTGATCAGATGACTGGTTCAGTTGCTGGGCTGATTTTCTAGGTCTTCTTCACCGTGAACGACAGGCA
This sequence comes from Bradypodion pumilum, assembly GCA_035047305.1. Classification (NCBI taxonomy): domain Eukaryota; kingdom Metazoa; phylum Chordata; class Lepidosauria; order Squamata; family Chamaeleonidae; genus Bradypodion; species Bradypodion pumilum. The sequence continues at coordinate 255,514,930 of JAWDJD010000005.1, read as the reverse complement.
ACTGCAGCAGTTAAACTGCTGTACTGCAACCAAAAGTTTGTGAGCTCGATCCTGACCAAGACTCAAAGTTGCCTCAGACGCCTATCTTTCCAAGATCAGTAAAAAGAGTGCCCAGCATATTGGGGGCAAAAGTGTAATTACTATTGCTATCTTCAAAGGGAGAGTTAGAATATGTGAGTTCTTTGAAGGACTGCCCTCTCAATAGGGGGCACCCTAGAGATACATGATTATGGTGGCTTGAGAGCACATTTGACCCAGCAACCTAGAAACTAGCTCAGGTTAGGGAACTCCCCCCACTTCAAGCAGTTGAGAGCTGCATTGGGGTTGATTGAGTGGGAGACACAAGCTAGAAATGAGTGGGCTTAAGGCAGAGATGCCAATGCCAATTAGTATGGTACACTCTTTTCTCATGCCACCTCATAGGGGGAAATGCATCCTATCAACAATGTGTTAAGATGGATATACTATATATCTGTAGGTCTGGCTGGACATCCCGCTACGGTAATGGAGTAGACTGTACAGTAGACTGTACACTCAACATTGAGTGTTGGGCAGTGGTAAATAACCTGACTCCTCAAAGGGGCCAACAGCTACAGGCAGATGAGCCCCTTTAGGTGGGGTGATGGTCTCCTCAGTGGAGGAAACCATCATACTGGGCTCAATGGCAAAATGAACAGAGGAGGAACCACTTCTCTATTCTCATTCCCAACTGTCATGGACACGGAAGTGGCCATGCCAGATGGACTGGCTATGAAGGCGCACCTTGTTAATATCCTCAAGGCTGCAGCAGTCCATTGCAGTCCTGGTGTTAAATCCTGCATGTCTCATTTCATATGTGCCACAGGAGATGGCTCCAAGATCATAGTGTGTGGGTCACTTCATGGCAAGCTGGGATCCACCTTTAACGAATTCACGCAAATGTCATTTTCCCTGTTTGTCATTCTTCTTTCAACACATCCATCAAATGTGAAAAATAATTCCAGGGGAAAAAATGTATACTTAGATATGAGTAGCAGCTGATGACGACTATATATCTTCATGAAATTAGACTGTGGAATCTGCTGATGGGACTTGATAAAATTCATAAAGAATAGAGCTTTTTTTTTGTTGTTCAGTCACACAGTCGAGTATGACCCTTTGTGATCCCATGGACCACCACACACCAGGCTCCTCTGTCATCTGCCATCCTCTGTCATCTGCCATCCTCTGTAGTCTGCCGAAATCTATGTCTGCCATGTCATTTATGCCATCTAGCTATCTCCCTCTGCCGTCTCCTTCTCCTTTGCCATCGATCTTTCCTAATTTCAGGGCCTTAGAGCTAGAAATTCTCTGAATACTAGTTGATGGAACAGATGGGCCAGAGGATGCATATGGATGTTCTGGTTGCAAGTTTCTCATGTTGGATGTTAAAGAAATGTGCAACCACACCTGCACAAGTAATTACTTGCCTCTGGGGGGGAAATAGAGTGAGAGCTTACATTAGGATATGGTTCTCCAACCATGTTTACAGCAACAGCACGTGACAGTGACTGCTTTTGGAACATAGATGTGAAATGTGAAGGTCAATATACATTTGACACGAAAAGCTGTTGCTGTATTTTGGAAATTCAGCATTTTTCATTTCAGCTCTAAGACATATGGATGATACAGCCATTTGCTTATGCTTGAAGCATTGTTATTAGCCAATAAATAGAACTGAGGTTGAAAAATTCCTTTTTTGGAGGGATATTAATTCTCAGAATCTCATAGTGGCTATGCTGCTTGGGAGAATTTTGGGAGCTGAGCCCCCCCCCCCCACCGATGAATTTATCAAAGCTATGCAAGACTACTTAGTTGGATTGTTGACTAAGTCTTCTAATATGTCAACATAGTAAGTTGGGTGTTCCATTTGATCACCTTAACAAAGCCTTCCCTTTTAATTTCCTCCAGCAGCTTTACAGAGGGCTGTGCTGCCTTCTTTGAAATCTATAGTTTCTGGCAGATCTGGGGTAAGGTTAGACTTGGAACTTACCAGCTTTGTCAGGTTCTAATTTTGCTCCGTATTTCACTGGATCATCCCAGCAGTAATTAGTTGTCCAGTGCAATTAAGAGCAGTCTCTTTGTGTGAAGCACTGAAATGAACATTTAGCAACTAAGTTGTTAAAATGACCAAGCAGGAAAGGAGGCAGATGATGTATCAAGGATTGGTTGCAGTTGGATAAATATTGTAACTTCAGTTGCTTAGCCTGGATATTTTGCAAGCGTAGGCATCATTCTGTTTGCTCCGGGAGAGGACCATGCATCCATTGGGAAGGACTGAAGGTTGATGGCACTGCTCAAGTCAGTGTTTCTTTGAACTGAACTAATGGTTTTGGCAAAACTCCCCAGAAGCATCGTGCCTGAAGAGAGTTGATTCAGCTAAATCGTAGGATATCCTTTCCCTGGGAAGCCATTTCTCACCGAGATGAAATCTCCAAGTCAGAACACAAAAGAGCACATTTTACATTTTACAGTCCAAAAAAGGTCCTGCTTTTATTGTGTCACATGATGCAAACCTTAATATGATTTAAAATGCTGCCCCAGAATATGTTTTCCTCCTACCCAAGCTTGTCTGGCAGGCAACTGGATGGCAGTGGCTGTGAGTGTAGTGGCATCATCATCATCTTCAATAGCCAAGAAACCTCCCATCCACTTGTACTATCAATGTGCTCTTCAGTCACTACCACCACCACACAGCAGCATGAAACACACACATTAAAAGAAATGTGTGTTTCATGCAGTTTCACTCTAGTTTACAGATAAACCACAATAGGAAACTCTCTGTGAGTTATTTGCAAATGTATATTTCTGGATTTAGACTTTCACTCTGATGATGATGATGATGATGAGGATGATGATGAGGATGAGGATGAGGATGAGGATGAAGAGGACGACGACAATGACAACGACAATAACAAAAAACAGAATAAAGCTAAGAAATTGTGATATTATAAAATTATTATCAACTGTTGACAACTATACTTACTTTTGAGTACTAGAAGCTAATAACATCCTGTATATAAAAGATTTGACACAAAGGAAATACATCAAAAGACTCTGGAAATTTTCAAAATTAAATGGTGGAAATACAATCAAGGCCATAAACATGAGTAGCTTCAGAAGTAAGATACTCAGCTAGAATAGTAGATTTAGATCCAAAGCAAGTTAAAAAAATTAGATTGAACAATAAAGAAATTAATGAGTACTTCATGATGGAGTGAGCTGCCGTCTCTGTCCCACTTCCTGTCAACCTAGCAGTTCAAAAGCAAGAAATTGCAAGTAGATAAAAAGGTACCACTTTGGTGAGTAGGTAACAGAGTTCCATGCACTCCGGTGTCTAGTCATGCTTGCCACATATCCATGGAAATGTCTGCAGACACAGACATTGCTGGCTCTTTGGCTGTAAATGGAAATGAGCACCGAACCCTAGAGTCAGATATGGCTGGCTTTAGAGAAAGGGCGACCATTATCTTTACCTAAGAAGTAACACTATTAGGTCCTTTGTACATCAGGGGTTCTCAACCTTTTCGCACCATTGGCAGGACAACTCCCCCTCAGACAGCTGAGCAGGACAGACACATAGTACTGCTGTGAACACTGCTGTAAACTACAGCGGGCATATTTGTGCATGCACGGGCGTGTTTATGGCTGTCATAAACATGTCCGCTTCCACTTCTGGTGTTGTCACTGCAGGCTGGATGATTTGCCGTTGTGGGCCAGACAATGGTTGCGAACCCCTGATCTATAATATTAGGTGATATCTCACTGACTATTTCCAGGGTTCCCTAGGTATAGAGTACTTAGAAGTGGTTTACTGTTCCCTTCTTCTGTGGGCATTCTGGATCTGTGCAGCTCTCCCAAAGCCATACAGGCTGGCTCTTCTGGGATACATAGTAGAGAACTGAACACCCAATTTCTCTCTCTCTTGAACCAGATACCTAAAACATCACAAACCCTGTTTTTCTAGTAGTTCAACCAACTGCTGCGAGCAATACATGGAAATTTGTGGCTTTTTTGTTTTGGTAAGGGAGGCACTCTATGTACATACTTGCTAAGCTACATTCTCTGCACGAGGCGTATGCACAAGTTAGACAAGCCACATTTACTGAATATCCATCCTTTAATTAGATCCTAGAGCTATAGGAGATCCTAGAGGAATAGGAAAAGGAGTAAGACAAGGCTGCATTTTGTCACCCTGCTTATTCAACTTATACACAGAGCACATAATGCGCAATGCAGGGATGGAGGAATCACAATATGGGATCAAAATTGCTGGGAGAAACATCAACAATCTGAGATATGCAGACGACACCACCCTAATGGCAGAAAGTGAGGAAGACCTAAAGAATCTCTTGATCGGTTTGAAGGAAGAGAGTGCAAAAGCTGGCTTGAGACTCAATATCAAGAAAACCAAGATAATGGCAACAGGCCCGATCAGTTCCTGGAAAATAGACGGGGAAGAAGTAGAAGCAGTGACAGATTTTACTTTCTTAGGATCTAAGATCACTGCAGATGGAGATTGCAGCCATGAAATAAAGAGGCGGCTGATTCTAGGGAGACAAGCCATGAGAAACCTGGGGAACATAGTGAAAAGCAGAGACATCACCTTGAAAACAAAAATTAGAATAGTCAAAGCAATGGTATTCCCAGTGGTAATGTACGGATGTGAGAGCTGGACAATTAGGAAAGCTGAACGCAGAAGAATAGATGCCTTTGAAATGTGGTGTTGGAGGAGAGTTTTGAGGGTACCTTGGACAGCGAGGAGAACAAATAGGTCAATCTTAGAAGAAATCAACACTGACTGCTCATTGGAAGGTCAAATAGTAAAGATGAGGCTAAAGTACTTTGGGCATCAAATGAGAAGGGAGGATTCACTTGAGAAGGCCGTGATGTTGGGAAAGGTGGAGGGCAAAAGAAGAAGGGGGAGGCCAAGGATGAGATGGATAGATGGTATTGTAGACACAATGGGCACAAAACTGGGAGGACTGAGGGGGATGGTGGAGGACAGAGGCGCCTGGAGAACGATGGTCCATAGGGTCGCAAAGGGTCGGAATCGACTGTGCGACTGAACAACAAGAGCTACAATAGCAACTGAACTTTATGGATGACAGAGCAGCTTCTTCGCATGGGCCTTTCTTCATTTGCATTGATATCATCAACAAAGTCGAAATGCTTGGAGGTTTTTACAGATATATTTTTTCCTTTCTCCTTTTTTATAGTTTGCAGGTTAGATCTGAGCATCTGGGAGGTCTTCTGCAAAGGTCCTAGCATCTGCTCTGTGTGCTGTTCAGCTTCCTCTGCTTTCAGGGACATGGGCTTTCTCCTGTCATAAAGTCAGGCTGACATAATATATGTGCATTTTATTTGGAGTTAAGATACGGACATCACCTCTGGTGTGCTACTACAGCCTGATTAGCATTGCCAGGCCTGCGAAATATGTCTGAGGTCACAATATCACAATCGCAACCGTTGCAAATTAACCAAAGGGGAAAGAGAGACAAAACTGTTCATCCTCAAAAGAGAAAGCATCACTGGAAGCTGGTTTATCTGATGTTCAGTAAAGGCACTTGCTAGTCCTAAAAAAATACCTACCCTGGCATGTAAAAGCAATATGGTCTAACCATACGGATCTCCCAGGAACCACCAAATGGCTTAGAGATCAACACAGAGTCAAATTGAAGTGGCTGGTCTGAGATGAAGCATCTCCCCATTCTATTATTTATTTATTTATTTATTTATTTATTCATTTATTTACTCACATTCTACCGCCACCCCCTCGCCGAGGCGTCTATGGGTGGATTACACTTTAAACATGACAAATAAAAATTCTACAAAAACATTAAAAACATTAAAATATTAAATTGTTTAAAGTTTAAAAAGTTTAAAATGCCCTCCCCAATGCCGCATGTTCAGATTTCTAAAACCAACACTAAAACTAACACTGAGCACTAAAATTGACAGCCCGGGCAATACTTATGCAAGCCAGCCCTGAGTGGCTATCTCCCCAACTGCCCTACACACCCGTTGCGCCAGCCAGGTCTTAAGACTCTTGTGAAAGGATAAAAGCTCTGCCTGGAGACGAAGCTCGGTTGGCAGGAGGTTCCACAGGGCCGGAGCAGACACAGAGAAGGTCCTCCTCTTGTGTTAGAGAGGTGAGCCTCTCTAGCAGATGGAACTATCAGGGAGCCCCTCTGGTCTGCTCTAGTGGGACGGGCAGATGTCCCATTCCAGGAACAGCTTTGACAGAGTCAAAACCTGTTCCCATTTTGATAATTTTGGGGCATTTCTCACCAAAATGTTTGCCTATTTATTTATAGCAAGGGTTCCCAACCTAAAGCACATGGGCCAGATCTGGCCCACTGTGCCATTTCATGTGGGTCCCCCACCTCCTACAAGGGCATTCAAGAAACAAAATGGTCACCCCTTTGAAGCTGTTAGGACAATGTGCTCTACATGGGGCCACCCTCATCATGCAGGCCAGGCAAAATGGCCATCCAGCCTTCAAAGCTGACTGAGAGAACATGACCCGGCCCCTGGCTTGAAAAGGATGGGAACCTCTGATTTATAGTGTATGTTTAGCCTCTCTGTGGCTGTTGATGAATTTTGTTTTCCTTGTGCGATGTCAACATACAATCAAGCACAATGTCAAAACATCCCAATTTGACCAACTTGGGTGCACAACACTGAGAAATCATCTCGTCCATGAAGTGTTTTCAGTTTGGTTATGATCACCCATGTGCTGAATCCAAGAAAGAGAAAGGAGTAATCAATAGACCTGTGACGTATTAGTTGGTTCTGTCCTTCTCTTGTCAGCAGAGAGAAGGTTGGGAGTAATTTTGCTAAAGTGTGTTTAGTGTGTTTTCTCAATTTACACATTTTTATGCTTATTATGCATTTTTATGCATTTTGGAATATAATTTCTTGTTGCACAAACTGAATTGTAAGCTTGGAAATATGTGACTTTCAGACCATACACTTGGGTCAATGTCGATAAGTCAGACCCCCATCTTAGCCAGGATGGACAAGTTTCATACGTCTGGGACTTGCATCAGTGCCCTTCAATGTTTTGAAGCTGTGGCCTCGATTCCAAATCACTTTTGAGTGCCAACTCCCATTTCTTAGAAAAATAATTTGGGCAAGAAACAATTTGAGGGGACATGGTTCACCATTTCGGGTCATTTTTGCCCCCTTCCCCAATCATGTCCAGTTTTGAAAAAGGCCTCTACAGGCCTCTAACTTATTTAGGTTAGTGATTAGGGTTAATTTAAAAACAAACAAACCCTCAGTTTAGAGGGTTTAAAGAGAAAGGGAAGGAGTTCATGGGCTTTGCACTTTCCCCCAGACGTTACCTAGATCCATTGACTTGTAGATTTAGGAAAGGAAAAAACTTGCCCATTACTTAAAGATGGTATGCCTCCTTTAACAGTCAGTGCATATCCCCAAGGCCTAAGTTGGTGCATGTTCACTGTATCTGGGTGAGGAGTCCAGAGTCATTGTATGCAGTCTCTCCAGCAATAATTCCCTAGGTCTCTGTGAAGTGAAGCGAAGCAATCACACTTATGTACCACCCCATCGTGCTTAGTGTACTCTCTGGGCAGTTCACAAGTTAATTAGCATTTTGTCCCCAATGCACTGGGTATGCATTTTACTTACCTCAGAAGGATAAAAGGCTGAGTCAACCTTGGGACCCAGTCAGAATTGAACTAACAGCCTTTTGGTTGCAGCACAGTGGTTTAACCACTGCACCACCAGGGGGACTGACCAGGGGGACTGACAACTATGGTCATGTCTTTGGACTTTCTTCTCCTCCAAGTGCCGTATCCGATTCTTAATACTGTATTTGCTATCCTCATGGCGATCAGCCATGAAGATTGACCTAGGAGCAATATTATGCAGTGGCTTTCCATTTGCCTTCTGCATCGCAGCGTGACACCCATACCACTGATCCAGTTCCACAAGTAACTTTCTGGTCTTGAGCTCTTTTGGCACACATCAGCCCCAGGCCAGTATTGATAAAGCTGCTGCCCTCCATCAATATTGATTCAAGTGGGATGTAATCCACTTGGGGACCATCACCCTTCCCTGTGGACTTCAGCACCCAAGGCTGTTAACCCTCAGGGTTGTCAGGTTAGTTAACCGCCTCCTGACACTCTGTGTTGAGTTGCTGGCAGTATGGTCTACTCTATCACCATAGCAGGATATCCTGGCCAAACTGGCATCCCTGGACCACACCAAGAGAAAATGCTTTGTTAATTAATCTATATCTATATACTGAAAACCAAAGTGTTTTTGCGTTTGTTACCCCTAACCCATGCCGCCTTGGCCCCCACCACCCTACAATCACATGCCCTGCCTACCTGGAGCAGCTGGCCAGGTTGGTGCGGGGTACTGGCAGCACCCCCATGGTCCATCACCCCAAAAAGGGGTCACGCGAGGGGGCCCCCACCCGACTGGAAGTCCGCTGAGGGCACCTGGCTGGCAGTCCGCCAAGGGGGACTGGGCATGAGTGGCAGGCCAAGTCGGCCTGCACTGTGCATGTCCCAAACGAGGGCTCCGCCTCTACCCAGATATCCCGATTCCAGCCAACAGCCCATGAGGCATGCCAGCCATTCCACAGCCGGTGAAACAAGGCACACCGCGGGACCACTTCCCCACCACCGCCAAAGCAGGGGGCAAGCTGCGGAGCTGCAACACCGCCACCAGTGAAGCAGGGGACAGCGCCGTTCCCAACAGGCGCACCGCAACTGCGGGGCTGCTTACCTGCCGCCACCGAAGCAGGGAACCTAATTGGAGCCTCCCGACTGGGGAAGCATTACTGCGGGCCGAACAGGGCACTCCAGCCATGGGGAATCACAGTGGCAAGGCCACCACAGGCAGCCACGGCACCCATCGCGGCTCAACCAGGCGAGGCCACCACAGGCGGCCACCGCTCAGAGTGCAGGTAAGGGTGCTCTACCCAGCGAAGCGGGTACCCCCTGCTAGTATTGAGTATTATAGACTCCAACCCCTGTTTTCTGCACAAATAAAGATTTCTCTTTCTTATATCATGTTTTAGCTTCCTCCAAACTGTATCACTGATTTGCTGTGGATGGGAAACAGTAAGAAAGCATATGACCCTGGATGGTTTAATATGAATGTCAACCAGTCAGACAAAACCAGGCACCATTCAAGATGTAATTGCCAAACAACATGAAAGCCAAGAATGAGGCTGAAAGGCAAACTGAGATGGTGAGCAATTTGTGTGGATCCGGCAAAGTTCTTTGAAGGTCTAGTGATGGGGTCATGATTGGAAGGAGGCTGGCTTGCAGCAGTTCATTACTAAGGATGCTGGAACATAATGTCCCTGTTTTCTCACTGCTCACTTTGATGCAGGGGCTGGCCTGGAATGCAGTATATTATGCAATGGGTTTGTCTTGTCTCCCCAACGATATTAACAGTCTAATGCTAAACAGGTTCCGAGGAAATGAGGAGGAAAAAAATGACTCGCTATATTTACCCTGAAACAAGATTCAATCTGCCACTGTATTTAATGCTATATTTTTCATTATCTCACAAGCATATGTTGGAAGGGCTACAGATGATGAAGTTAGCTGCTGGGCAGAACTATCATCAGTGCTTTCCATCTTTATTTTAATAAGAGGAATGAGGAAATTGTTTGTGACCTTTGTCAAGGGCTTCCTGGAAGACAAGAAAACCTCACTCACAACTGAATCACTAGCCTGGAGCTCTGCTGAATATTCAAAGCCCATTGCTCTGAATAAATTGCCTTGTGATAAAGCTATTGTGTCTGATGCAGCTGCCATCCAAACAAAAGGTTTGGTATGCAAAAAATGGGCATGCATCTCTCCCTCCCAATTTATTTGAAACAAAACACTGTCATTTGAACTACTAAAGGAGCAGGATGCATGAGAAATTCTTTCCTTTTGATGATAACTAGCAATACAGTGATGGCAAACCTTGGCACTCCAGCTGTTCTTGAACTTCAATTCCCAGAAGCCCTGATCAACAGGAGTGCTGATTTGGGCTTCTGGTAATTGAAGTCTAAGAACACCTGGAGCACCAAGGTTCGCCATCACAAGATACATGCCTTTCCATTGTGGGCTTGATAACACTTGTAATGATCCCATTGGTATAGTGCAGTGATGGCGAACCTTGGCACTCCAGCTGTTCTTGAACTTCAATTCCCAGAAGCTCTGATCAGCAGGAGTGCTGACTTGGGCTTCTGGGAATTGAAGTCCAAGAACACCTGGAGTGCCAAGGTTCGCCATCATGGATATAGTGGCTTGTCTTAAGACTACATGCTTGTCTCAGTACTACATGCTCAAGATTAGGCAGTACACAGCGAGGGTAGTGAAGGGTCTGTGAACCAGAAATGCCTTCACATTTACTTTTGCCATGAAGTCATCGTGCCACCAAATACATGATAGATGCAAGGCTGTTGGAAAGACCATTCATATGATGTAGTTGAAATACTTTTTTTTAAAAAATAACTTGACCAACTGGAGAAGAGCTTTGGAAGAGAGGTGGTCAGCTTCAGAAGAGAGGAGGGTGGTAGAGGGAAATGGCTCGGTGAGTGGTGAATATCTGCTGTAGATGACCTCTCAACGCAGTTGTGCCTGGGCAGAGGCTACTCAGCTACCAGATACAATGAATGATGCCTTTTTGCCAAGTACAGATGGATTCTGCAGCCATCTGCCCTGGGCAGCCAAGTATCCAGCAAGACCCCCGAGATAAGCAACAAAAGCAGCAAATATCTTTAATTGACGGGCCTCACTACTACCTCTATTATGTCCTCCATCTGTTTCTTCCAACCCACCAGCCTCATTGGCAATGCTCAATATGGACTCAGCTTTGGTTGCTGGGCTTTCATCAGGGCCGCTTTATTGCAGAATGAAATAATTTATTCCTCAAATAAAGCTGAGGGCTCACACAGCATCATATGCCAGTACTAAGCTAGCATGCATATCTCAATAGGAATAACGAGCAGAGCTGTATAAAATACGATGAGAGCATCAAAACAAATTATGGAGTGCATAGACACAAGAGCCCCAAATTACAGCATAAATGCAAAATGCTGGATTTTATCCCTATGGTCCAGGAATGGTCTAGGCACAGGAGTAGATGAAGCTAGAAGAAGCAACTCTTCCTGAAAACCACATTCCCAGACCTCTTCCAGGGTAAGCAGGATGGGGAAGACACAATAGCTGTATTCACCTCCACTGGCCTATAGATAGAAACAGGCTGGCCCTCTCCTTAGGCAGATGGAGGCAAACACCTCAGGCAGCAGATGATGTGGGGAGCACTCATAGCCCAGCTGCTGTTTGTCCTGAGCTACCTGGCTATTCCTGTTTCCTGGATGACACAGTGGTATGTGGAACACAGAATGTTCTTCATTTCCTTAACTGCCTTCAGGAAACGTATGGAGAATAAGAACAACACATCTTGCTGAATGGATGATTCTGGCTGGACCATCTAAACTACTCAGTAAACTTCAAAGCAAAGTTGAAAGATAAAAGAATAATCAAGTAACTTGAGATTCCTTGGACACAGGACAAATTTTCTGTGACTATATAGAAATCCAATCATTGATGTGCATGCAGTTTATGCCCCACCACATATACAAAATAAGATCTAGCTAGTGGCTGAGAAAATGCCATTGACATAGCCCACTTCTGGTAAAAAATAATCTAATTGTGCAATGCTTTGATATGAACAAAGAAAGATCCATGTTGTAGGTACAGTAAAACCCCGACTTACAAATGCCTTGAGTTACATAAAATTCGACTTGCATAATGATTTTATGCTAAAACCATGTCCTGATTTACACAATTTCCTATGGGTTTGCTTCGAGTTACATAAAGATTATTTTTCCTATTGGTCTGCTTTGAGTTACATAAACATTCATTTCCCTATGGGTTTGCTTCGATTTACATAAAATTTCATTTTTTCCTATGGGTTTGTTTCGAGTAATGTAAAAAAATAATTTTTCATATGGGTTTGTTTCTAGTCACAAAAAAAATTGAATTTAAGCAAAGGCCTATGCAATGGACTTTTTTTTGTAAGTAGGGGTTTTACTGTATATCTCAAGCCAAACCTTGGTACAATTAGTTGTACTGGACCACAGCTCCAGAATTCTCCAACCAACAAGGGCCACAATCCAGAATAGCTTTGGCACTTGACCTGCCAGTCCTGTTGGCTAAAAGGGAGGGAGTCCATCTTATTCTTTGCCTCAAGCAAGAAAATGTCTTGGGCCAGTCCTGGATAAGTAGGATCTCTAAACTTTGATCTGACAACTACACAGTAGCTGGAGGACTCACCATTTGACAATTTTGTCTGCCTTAACAGTAATTGGAGAAGGCAGTGGCGCAACAGTTGCAGGGTGTTCTGGATGAAGCGGATTATCCGGACCCCTTTCCATCATGATTCAGGCCTGAGACTGCATTGGTCATGCTGCTGGATGATCTCTGGCAGGAGCGAGACAGAGGCCATCCGTCCATCCTTGCTCTTCATGACCTCTCAGATACCATCAACCACGGTATCCTTCTGGGATGGCTCTGAGGTTTGGGGATCCAGGGCACTGTCTTGTCCTGGTTTGCCTCATTTCTGAGGGGCCAGACCCAGTCAGTGTGTTTAGAGGATGAGGTGTCCATCCCTAGGCCTCTCCAGTATGGGGTGCCACAGGGCTCAGTTCTCTCCCCTCTTTTATTTAATGTTTACATGAAGCCGCTGGGGTAGATCATCTATTCCCATGGGGTGAGGTATCACCAGTATGCTCAGCTATACATACTATGCATACTCAGCTATACATCTCAGCCCGTGGTGATCCCAGCAATGCACTCAGAGTCCTTTCCAGGTGCCTGGAGGCTGTTGGGGCCTGGATGGGGGACAACGGGCTACAACTGAATCCCGGCAAGACTGAGTGGCTATGGGTCGGTGCCCCCGCATTATCTCGGGAGCTACCATACTTGGTTCAGGATGGAACTATTTTGTCCTAAACAGACCTGGTGCATAACTTGGGGGTCCTCCTGGACTCATGACTCCTTCTCGATGAGCAGGTGGCAGTCGTGGCCAGGAGGGCTTTCGCACAACTTCGTGTTATATGCCAGTTACGCCCACTCCTAGATCGGGACTCCTTGCTCATGGTCACACACACTCTGGTTACCTCCAGACTTGACTATTGCAATGTGCTCTACATGGGGCTGCCCTTGATGACCATTCAGAGGCTGCAATTGGTCCAGAATCCGGCTACCCAGGTGGTGATAGGGTGCAGGCGGTATGCCCGTGCCTCACCACTGCTTCGGGAGCTGCACTGGTTACCGGTATGCCTCTGGGTGCAATTTGTAGGAATCTGATTCATGTAAAGATCTCTTCTCAATCAGTCTCATGAAGCAGCAGTTTATATCATCAGATCTTTTAAGATAGAAACTTAAGAGTCCACGAAGTCCAGCTTCATTAGGCTCAGAGTAAGGAAAGAACAGAGAGAGACAGAAAACACGACTGCAGTCTTTGGCTTTACAAAGGATACTAATGGCTTCTCTTTATTCAAGCAGAGTATCTCAGAAACGAAACTTAACCTACATAATCAATCAGAATGTCAGAACCCAAATAAGGAGAGATAAGGAGCGTTGTCTCTCATGCAAGCAAAGAGGCTTTTGTTTACAAAATGTGTCAGAGACAGCCTGACAGAAAACAGATACATGCCCACATGTCCTCCTTTTTCATTAAAATTTGAGAGAGGGACGGCTAATCATACCCCTGCATGTCATCATACTCCATAACTACTCCTCCATATACATCATCACTGTCCTCCTGGACATCGTACCCCTCTTGACTCCTGGTGCCTTGTTCCGGAGGATGATACCTCATTGAGTACAATTGCCGTCGTGCAAAACTCGATGTCTCCCTTCTACGCAGTGGACATGCGTTACACATAGAAATAAGGTTAGGAATACAATTAATGCAAAAACACAAAGATATAAGGCAGATAATAATAATAAACCCATAAAAGAAAACTAGTCTAAGGACAGACAAATCAGGCAACCAAGAAGTCACCCAATCAAAGAGATTAACATCAGTGCGTACATTGTTAGTAATGCTCTCCTGTAAATTCTGAAGTTCTTTCTCAATAGTATTATTCAGATCCTGGAATTTTACCCGACATCCCTGGTTCCCGACCAGTTTACAAAATCCTCCGGATTTTGCTAACAGGTAATCTATGGCCAGTCTGTCCTGCATTTGGTCTTGATGAAGCTCAGTGATTTCCATTTGAAGATCCCGTATGACCCTCCCTGTGGCATTGATTGATTTCTCCAGCCTACAGGTGAGTCCCAAAATGGACCTTCTATTCTCCTGGGAAATGACACCTGGGTATGATCCCAATGTGAGTGCTCCAGTGATAGCACTCCCTATAGCTCTCCCCCAGGAGCTACCATCAGAAAGCTGAACATTGATTATCACTTCATCATTGCAACCAGAACCCATCGGGCCGGCAGCAGCTCTCCGGCGCCGTGCATCTGCCCGAAGCGGCATTTGCACTTGTACTGGTAAGGTAAAATAACCCAATGCTGCACATTGATATTGTCCTGGATGGAAATTCGTGGCAACTCCATTAAAAAAGAACCACATGTTAGGATCCTTGATTTGCCATCCATTGCAAATTGAACCACTATCTATAGCAGAATAATCAGGAGTAAACATAGGAAACACATCATATATATCTTCAATAGTAGTGTTAAACAAGGTATAATTAAGCTTATAAGAACTGTTATAACTACCCAATAACCAAAAATAATCATCACAACCCGTATAATTGCCTACATTCCTCAAAACCCTTTGTGCTTGAGTCCAGTGCTTCCATTTACTATTTCAGACTCCAGAACTATGACAGCAGAAACAAAGTCCTTTAGTGTATTTCTTGAATGTCATGCTTCGCCAGCGGGTGTTGTTAAATTGTTCTGGAGGATTAGAGAAGAGCGTAGACCTATCAACATGTTGCAAGTGTCCAATAACCAACTCAGGCGTGTTGAACAATGCCGGAAGAAAGGCCATTTGAGACATGGCCAGTGGATGCTCATAGTAGAACGTTGCATTCTTACCATGAACCTCAAACATATAGTTAGCATGATGAAGCCAAAAGTTGGGGTTGCCCCCATGAGTCATTGTTCTTAAAGCTGGAAGCACAGTAAAAAAGGAAAGAACAAATGTCAGCAAATTTAGTCTACTGGTGAACCACCATCCTGGAGCTGAGTAACCTTCTTCTCTCTCCATGGGCGGATCGCTCGAGCAGGAACCCTTCCACTCAGGATTCCCTTGTTGCCAATAAATGACCAATGGCTTAGGAAGACACTCCCCTAAGAAACAGGAGCATGCCCTGTTATTACTAGTACCATGTAACTAGATATAAAACATGAGTGACATATAACACAAATGCAATATCACAAACCCATTTACATGTGTATGGTACTGAAAACTCTTCCATGATTCTGGAGGTACCTTGAGATATGCAGTATGCAAAACATAACATAAGCAAAGACAGGTCTTTCTCCTGCAAGAGAATAAGCAAACATTTAAGCATGAACAAAACATGAACATTTCACACTCCTAGCATGAGCAGGTTGCTTAAAAAAGGTTTTCAGGTTTTAAAATGCAAACAAAGCCAATTCTTCTTTACAGTCCACACAAACTTTTTTCCTTTTAGTCCAATTAAAATGTCCAAATTAAAAGTCCAAATGTTGATTAAGCTTTCTTCTTAAACACTTAAACAAACACTATCTTCTCTCCAGCACAGTTCTTGGCATGGCAAGTTGAAATTAAGCCATAAATTAAGTCTCACTGACTTCACAAGACAATCCCACACAACCCCCCCTTTTCAGCTTTTCTGGCAAATACACATTCCTTCATGCTCCAGCCACACCCACCTGCATTAAGGCAGGCCGATGAGGTGTGAAGGCACAAAGAACAAATTCTCCAGAAGTTGCAAGTAATTTCACACAGAAGAAAATCACAGGGAAGTCCAAGTTGCTTTCCCTGCAATCCTGATGCTTGAAACTTGGGACAGCTCCCTCTGGATCTCTTTGTTTGAGGGTTGGGCAGTTCAAAATCAGCCAAAAACTGTATGTCTTCTCCCTCCTTGTATTTTTGCAACAGCCTGCTGTCCATACAGGCAGGATTCACCCCCCTCTTCCTCTGGATTTCTTTCATTTGCAGCATCTGATTCTCAACCTTATGACAAACTGCATCTGTTAGTTTGTACTTGCACCCCTTTCTGGTCTTGGGTTTTGTGCATTCCTCCTTTGGGCCATCCTTCCACGTCTGTAGGATCTTCCTGCCCAAACGTGAGGTATCAAGTTTACTACTCAGCTTCCCCTGCTTTTGTGATGAGGGTTGCTTCACGGGGGGGGGGGGGCTGAGATCTCCTATGCTGCTCTTTGAAACACACTCCTTGCTTCCTGCCACTCTGCATGCATTAACAGCTTCAATCTGTGATGAGGTCCCCACCATTTGTTCCCCATCAGCTGGCACTAGTTGTTTTTTAGACTCGGCAGGCAGTATTGCAGCAGAGAACAGGTCTTTTGTAGGGCTAAAAGTGCTTGATTGCTGCAAGGCAGGATATAATGTCCCATCTTCTTTTCCACCTCCACCCCCATCAGGGGGCTGTTGTTTCTCATATGATGGAGGGGCAGTTGCCATAGTCCCTCCCTTGGCTGGTGGCAAAAGCTTTGGGAGGGGGCCAGCAAGCCCCTGAGACAACAGAATATTCTTTGGAGTGAGTCTTTGAAGGCAGTCTCTGACTTCCTCCCATGTAAATAGCACTGATACAGAAATTCCATTATGCTTCTGCATTTCTCTCCCAATCTGTTTCCACTGTTTTAAGTCCAAGCATTCATCAAATTTAACCCAAGGACTGATTTTCCCTATAGCTTTGACTAGCTTTTGTATCTCCTTCTCATCAGCCTTCCGCCCATTGTTATTCAAAAGATCTGAGATATCTTTACAAAGTTCCTGCATTTGCAAAGAAAGCACACACCCCATGATGTCACTCACCTAGTGTGGGACCCAAAGTTGACTTTGGATGAATTTCGAACGCTCGATTTATGACCTTCCCGGTCGGACCTGTCTGGTCGGAGGTGAATGAAGACCTTGTCCCGGTCGATGAGGTGATAATTAGGTGCTAATTGCTGAAGCAGATCTATTCAAAGCATTCCTTTGACTTTCATTCAATGGCCTCGCGACGGGGCACCAGTTGTAGGAATCTGATTCATGTAAAGATCTCTTCTCAATCAGTCTCATGAAGCAGCAGTTTATATCATCAGATCTTTTAAGATAGAAACTTAAGAGTCCACGAAGTCCAGCTTCATTAGGCTCAGAGTAAGGAAAGAACAGAGAGAGACAGAAAACACGACTGCAGTCTTTGGCTTTACAAAGGATACTAATGGCTTCTCTTTATTCAAGCAGAGTATCTCAGAAATGAAACTTAACCTACATAATCAATCAGAATGTCAGAACTCAAATAAGGAGAGATAAGGAGCGTTGTCTCTCATGCAAGCAAAGAGGCTTTTGTTTACAAAATGTGTCAGAGACAGCCTGACAGAAAACAGATACATGCCCACAGCAATTCAAGGTGCTGGTAATGACCTTTAAAGCCCTACATGGTGTGGGCCAGGATACTTAAAGAGACTGCATCATCCCAAGAACATCTGTCCATCCCACCAGAGTGGACCGGAGAGGATCTCTGAAGATACCATCAGCTAGAGAGGCTCATATCTCTAGCACTAGAAGGAAGGCCTTCTCAGTGTCCGCTCCAGCCCTATGGAACCTCCTGTCAATTGAGCTACATCTCCAGATGGAGGTGATGCCCTTCAGGAAAGGCTTAAAAACCTGGCAGGCAGAGGAGGTGTGGGGGACCGGCAATGTTGTGGCCCCGGTCTGTTGGTTGATTTAAGAGCACTCTCTCCCTCTTTTTTAAATGGTGGGAGGAGAGGGGAATATTTTTCTGTGGTAGTTTTAATGGGGTTTTAATTGTGATTTTTTTAAAAAATTGATGGTTTTAATATTTGTACACCGCCCAGAGTCTTTGGAGTTGGGCGGCAATACAAATCCTCAAATAAATAAATAAATAAATTGCTGCACACTTGTCAATTCCAAATTGTCATCTAATGTTTTTACTAAATTCCTTTATATTTTCCAGCAAAGTATTCCAGCAAAGTATTCAATTCAGCTCTTGTCTTCCCAAACAAGAGCAAATGTGAGTATGGAGCAAATGTGAATCCTTCAGTCTTTTCTTAGCCAATTCATATCCACAGCTTGTTCTATTCAAATTAGTTGTCAGCAGCAGCATTGGTAACACAAAAAGCAAAGGGGATAGTGAGTTACCTTGAAAAATGCCACGTTTAATTTTGATTTCACCAAATTCTTCTCCACAGGTCATTAACTTTACTAGCCATATCTTCACTGAAATATTCATTAATCTTTTAACATTGTTACTAATTCTGTTGGTGGTGTTGCTGTTGCTGCTAGATTTGATTGGACATCACTTACCCAATTACTAATTGTGTGAATGGCACAAGAATCTTGAATGCCTGCCATTTTATAATGTGTCACAACTTTGAGAGCTGGGGTTCTCAACCTTTTTAAGCCATGGATCTGGACCACACACCCTCAGACAGCTGAGCAGGCCAGACTGTTGGTTCCCCCCACTGTAAACACTGCGGTAAAAAAACACATCTGCGGCTGTCATAAATGCATTTATGACATCCACGGGCACACTTACGGCTGTTGTAAACATGTCTGCATCCGCTTCTTGTGGTGGCAGTTGCAGTGACATGGGCCACATGAAATGGTGCCATGGGCCGGGGCTGGCCCACAGGCCATAGGTTGAGAACCCCGTGTTTAAGAGGAAGAGCTGAAATGCAACTTGATGAACTGGGGGTTTTCATCTTATAGTATGTGGACCTAGCCTTAAGGTTATGGCAGCTATAAATTAAGTTTTGTTCATCAAGGTTATGGCAGCTCTAAGTATGTTTTATTTATTAGTGTTACTGCAGAAGTTTAATTGATAAGAAATAGCCTCCACAAAACAATAAGCAGACTGTTAAGTGAACCACTCCACAACTGTTCATGACAACCTCTACTTTTTCTATTAAACCATCTGCTCGTGAGCTTGGTGTGCTGAATGGAAGGTGCAAACCTGGCATAGCATTGATAGGGTTCCTGCATTGTTTTTGGCTGATTTGCTCATAGCTGGATGTTGTCCAGGTCTTCTCAGCACAGCCAAGGTTGCCGTCATCTGGCATAAATGCCATATGTTAAGATTCAGATGACATATTACCTAAAGAGTCACAAATGATTATGCCATGTCTCTACATACAGGGCTGTGATTAGAAATATTTATGCAAATGCACATTCTGAACAGAAATGGCACTTAGTGTTAGACAACAATAGCTGTGGCAGTTGTAATAAGATAGTTTGACTTATCCTTGATATTGCCTCAAAAAAAAATCCGAATTAACAGCAAAGAGAAAAAAAAGGATTACCTTCTGTTCTTTTTTAAAAGAAGGTTGTGGTCCTAGAAATTATTGTCCTGCTACTGCTTTTTCCTGTAACAACCAAGAAAGATAAATATAGGTTCATGCAGTAAAAGAAGATGACAATGGAGCTAGAAAGAGACTTTAAAAATTACCTGTAATTAAAAACAAAAACATGTCAGTATCTCAGAATGGGGACTGATACAGTCTTTCCATGGTTGTGAAATCCTACTACAACAAAATCTCATATTTCTAAATCATTGAAGACCAAACACTAAACAAAGCAAGTTAATCTTCAGAATTGGTTCACTCCTTTTCCTTGGAACCACATGACGTCTGCTCCTGATTGATGTCTACCCATACACCCTCTCAGAAGCTATTGGTTTTGGTGGGGTTGTTTGTGTGTGTGTGTGTGTGTGTGTGTGTGTGTGTGTGTGTGTGTGTGTGTGTGTGTGTGTGTGTGCGTGTGCGTGTGTGTGTGTGGTTTGCAGGTAGAACTACATGTCACTTTGCTGAAACCTCTTAATGATCTTGAGAAATCTTTTACTGTTTTATTTTGTCTTTAAGGGGTTGGGGTGGTTTTTGGGTTGTTTTTTTTAGATGTTTTTTATGATTTTTTTAAGATGTTTTTTATGATTTCGTATATATATGGTGTTAACTGCTCTGGGTGAAGCATGCACCAGAAAAGCGGGATACAAATGTGTATAAATAAATAAATAAATAAATGGGCCTGTGGGCTGTAGTTTAGGTGCTCTAGCAAATCTTTACCTATAAGGAGGGATGTTAACCGTTGGAATCTGGCAAACCCTCCCGCTGCCCCACCACCTTGCCGCCCCAATCCCTGCTCCCCTTACCTTTTGCCGGCTTGTCTGTTAGCCCAGGGAGGAGACCATGGCCGAATACTTCAGCCATGCATCCTCCCCGGGCAATGGAAAATGCAAGGGTGCCAAAGGCACCTGCAGCACACTCCCTGTTTGCCCGGGAATGCAGGGCCAAAGGACCCGGCCACTGCCTCCTCCACGGGCAGCGGGGGATGCAAGGGTTCCAAAGGCACCTGCAGCGAACTTTCCGTTTATCCAGGGAGGAGGCAGTGGTTGGGTCCTTTGGCCCTGCATCCACCCCAGGCACCAGCCAAACAGCCCTACCCTCGCACAAACACCCAAACTAAAAAAGACAAACACAAATAAATAAACAAAATGAAAAAGTAAACAACAAAACAATCAACAGCAAACACAACAAAACACATCTAAAATACAAAAAGCAAATGAAAAAACATGAAAAACTCACTATAACCACCTATCTACAACAAAATAACACCACAAAAAACCTTACTAAAAATAAAAAAACAACACAATGAACAAAAATAAATACGAACAAATTCAAAATAAGAAATAACAACCAGAAAACTAAAAACTAAAGAAAAACCATAGAAAATCCAAAAACAATATAAAAACCAAGCCAAAACACTAAATTAAATAAACAAACATTCTACTTAACCCCCACCCCAGCACCCTAAAATCACAAGAAAATTAAAAATAAAATAATAACTCAAGAGAACTTACAAAACACGTCCTTCCTCCACGTCTCCACAGCAGAACTGAAGAGACAAAGACAATCACATTCTTAATCACAGCCCCACCTAGAGGCTGGAAGACTATCCAACAGTGAAAAAATATTTTAAAAATCCAAATAAAAATAAATAAAATATAAAAATTCAAATAAATTCAAAAATCACAAAAATCCATGTGACCACCCCCAAACCACGCCTAACAAAAACACACACACAAAAAAACTGCCCGGCAAGGCCGGGCAAAATATGCTAGTTGGTATATATGATTAACCTGCTTGAGAAGAGAGTGATCCCTGGGAAAGGGACTTAGTATGAAAGATGGAACCACTATAAAAATGAGGGGTCAAGTTGATCAAGTATCAGGAGTGTGAGGTTGGAAGTTCAGGAATTGGGGAACATTACTCCAGGAAAGGCAGCAGGCAGATGTGGGTTGGCTTAGGGGCGGGTAGGTTCAGATCGGATGGTTTCCCGTGTGTCCCCATGGATTAACTGCCACTGTGTGGATATACAAGCAAAGAAATAAGTTAATGAAAGTTAAGTAGTGAAGGGAAGGAATACAGACACTTGGGCATACATGGTGAGACAGCGTACAACTTCAGTGATGTGTTCTTAAGCATTCTTCATTTGACTTCAGGAAGACAGTGTGGATGTTGGGTGAGCCAAAGTTTATTCACACATCCAAGGACAATCACAGGCACCCAGATCTTTGCACCCATCCTCTTGAGGGCTTTGTATCAGCACCAACAAGCATATTCCCACACGATTATGTGAGGGATCAGCATGATCGGCTGTCACTGATTTCACTGACATCTGTCCCCACAGTAAGACAAGCTGCAAACATGAATTATTGAAGATGTACACATGCGGATCTGTGTCATGATTACGCCAAACAATATACTTTGCTGCACTCATGAGAGCTGAATGCAGGCGGGCGGGCGGCCAGCTGCTTTTAACCCTTTCCAACAAGCTGTTCCCGTCCTTTCTGGCACACTTCTTGGATTTTGTAAGAATTAGCAGGGCTGCCTTTGTTGCCTGTTCCTAATAATATTGTCGATAGCATTTAAATATTCCTTAAACAACAGGATTAGGGATCAAAGACATATGAAAAGTGGGGCTGTTGGGCATGAAACGCAATAACAAACACACCAGGCGTCCTTTTGTAAAATAATACAATAAGCTGCTAAAATTTGTTGGCTTAATCCAACGTAGCGCTTGAAGGGCCCCCTGGAAAAAGCAGTTAGTGGAGGGAAGGAACATGGTTTGAGTAGAGATGCGAAACTGTGAATTTTGCAGATTTTGGGTTTTGGCACAAAACTGAGAGGGAAACAATCCGTTCTTTTCTCCTGTCATGAGGGATCTGTGTGTGAGATTTATTTTCACCTCAGAACTTGCATGGGAAATCTTGAGGGATTTCTTGGATGATTTGTGGTGATTTTTCCCTCCTGCAAGAAATGTCAGAATTATCACAGTTCCTGCTACTGAATGACATATTTGCAGAGGATTCCCTGGAAAAGACAGAACGTGAAGGACTTCTACAAAGTCTACAGAGAATGGCATCTTTCTTGCACAAAATTCACTAGAAAGGGCATTAAACTGCGCAAAATTGGTAGTTTCTTGCATGGCACAATCATTTTTAAAAAAATTTTTTTTTGCCTGGAATACCTTAGGAAGTCATACCTAGAATCTGCCTTTTGAATTAGTGGAATTTACAGAAGATATAGACTCAACAAATCCAAATGGATTCAATGGCTCTACTCTAGAAGCAACTTACTACTGGCTTAGACCAATAAAGTGGAATATTAAAATCCAATTAGTAAATAAATTTCATGTCAGAAATTACTCTGGGTTGATTTTTGCTGTAGAAACTCTGCTCAGGGGATGCCTGAATGAGACTCATTTCATGTCCCCAAGATCCATCATTCAGCACTTGGGTATTGAACCCTGACCTTCCAGTCTTTAACCACTAAGCCACTGCAGTACTGCATAATTGAGTTGGACGGAATCTATGAGGCAATTGAGTCCAACCCCAACCCCCACTTCAATGCAGGAATACAAACCAAAGCAGATCTTAAATAAAATTATAATTTATTAAAACCGCTGAGGGAAAAAAAAACACCTTTAAAACTTTTTTAAAGTAGTAAAACACTCACCCACCATTACATGTCCTTTCCCCATCGGCCAGTCAGTAGCCTCAGCCAACTTGAATAAAATGTGTTTGTCAGTTGGCAGGAGGGCAAAAGTAAGAAGACCCAGGGGGAAGACCCAGGATGACTCCGATTGGACACTAGCTAGAGCCGCTATTAGGGCCTACCTAGTGGCGATGGGGGTGGTGAGGCGGCAATACTTCACCGCCCTTATTGCCTCCGCTGATAATCGCCCAGCCGCCCTGTTCCGGGTAACCAGGTCCCTCCTCGGTAGAGGGAAATCGGTGCCCGGTTGGCAGGGTTCGGCTGAGGACTTCGCTGACCATCTGGTGGAGAAAATCGATCGGATTCGTTCAGGATTGAATCCTGGCGTGGATGGGGAGGGTCGGGGGGGTGCCGGGGCGCAGTCTTGCTGTACGATCTGGGATCAGTTTGATCCTGTTGTCCCTGATGAAGTGGACAGGCTCCTTGCAGATGTTCGTGCCACTACATGTCCTCTGGACCCCTGTCCCACCTGGTTGGTGAAAGCCTCCAAGGAGGTAACAGGGGGCTGGGTTGGGGGGATAATAAATGCTTCATTACGGGAGGGGGTATTTCCTGCACAGCTAAAACATGCTTTGGTGCGCCCCCTCCTGAAGAAAACGTCCCTCGACCCAGCTGTCCTTAACAACTACAGGCCGGTTTCCAACCTGCCCTTTCTGGGTAAGGTTTTGGAGAAGGCGGTGGCGCGCCAGCTGCAGAGTGTCCTGGATGAAGCGGATTATCTAGACCCCTTTCAATCGGGATTCAGGCCCGGATATGGAATGGAGACGGCATTGGTCACACTGTTGGATGATCTCTGGCGGGAGCGGGACGGGGGTTGTCCATCCGTTCTTGCTCTTCTTGATCTCTCAGCGGCCTTCGATACCGTCGACCACGGTATCCTGCTGGAACGGCTCGAAGGATTGGGGATCCAGGGCTCTGTGTTGTCCTGGTTTTCCTCTTTTCTGGAGGGCCGTACCCAGTCGGTGTGGTTAGAGAGTGAGAGGTCCAGCCCTAGGCCCCTCAAGTATGGGGTGCCTCAGGGCTCTGTGCTCTCTCCTCTCTTATTTAACATCTACATGAAGCCACTGGGTGAGATCATTCGTTCCCACGGGGTGCGGTACCATCAGTACGCGGATGACACCCAGCTGTACATCTCGGCCCGTGGGGACCCCAGTGATGCTGTTGAAATCCTATCTGGATGCCTGGAGGCCATTGGGGTCTGGATGGGGGCCAATGGGCTTCGACTGAATCCCAGCAAGACAGAGTGGCTGTGGATAAGGGGCCCCAGGTTATCCAAGGAGTTACCATCTTTGGTACTGGATGGGGCTGTTTTGCCCCAGACAGACCCAGTGCGCAACTTGGGGGTCCTTCTGGACTCACAGCTGCTGCTGGAAGAACAAGTGGCGGCTGTGGCCAGGAGGGCTTTTGCCCAACTTCGGGTGATTTGCCAATTGCGCACGCTCCTGGACCGGGGCTCCTTACTTATGGTCACTCATGCTCTGGTTACTTCCCGACTAGATTATTGTAATGCGCTCTACATGGGTCTGCCCTTGACGACCATTCGGAGGCTGCAGCTGGTCCAGAATGCGGCGGCCCAGGTGGTGATGGGGTGTGGGCGATATGCCCATGCCTCCCCGCTGCTTCGGGAGCTGCACTGGTTACCAGTTTGTCTCCGGGTGCAATTTAAGGTGCTGGTTTTGACCTTTAAAGCCCTATATGGCAGGGGGCCAGGATACCTTAGAGACCGCATCGTCCCAAGAGTGACTGCCCGTCCAACCAGAGCGGACCGGAGGGGCTCTCTAACGGTGCCGTCAACGAGGGGTGCACATTTGTCTAGCACCCGAAGGAGGGCCTTCTCCATGTCCGCACCAACCCTCTGAACCTCCTACCAACAGATCTAAGACTTCAAGTGAACTGCTGCCCTTTAGGAAAGGAGTAAAGACCTGGCTGGCAGGGCAGGTGTGGGGCCCGAACGGGACTATGGTTCCTGCCGGCTGGCTTTTATAAGAACTCTCTCTTCTTGTATGGTGGGTGGGATGGGTGGGTGGGATATGGGTTTTTTAAATGGGGGGGAAGTGGGTTTTTACAGGTTTTTATAATGTTTTATGTATTTTTAGAAGTGTTGTGATGCCGCCCTGAGTCGGGTTCTGCCTGAGCGGGCGGCATATACAAATGTGACTTATAAATAAATAAATAAATAAATAAATAAATAAATAAATAAATAAATAAATAAATAAATAAATAAATAAATAAATAAATAAATAAATAAATAAATAAATAAATAAATAAATAAGAAGGCCATCCTCAGAAGGGATTTCCCATAGTCTGGTAACAGCCGCGGAGAAGGCTGTATTTTCCCCTATCCTTGCCAGATATGCCTGACAAAACCCAAGCAGCAAATGTAGAGGAATATGGTCCTTGCAGGCACACTGAGAAAATGTGTCCATCTCAATCCCACCTTCTCTCTTGCAATCCATCCCTTAGCTAGGGGCATAGAACAGTCACTGATTTATATGTTGGCCACATCTTGGCGAGGGATTTTGCCATGCTGGATCCCCTTGAAATAAAAAGGAGTTGCCGAAGTATATGGCATGTTAAGAATCTTTAAAAATGGTTTCTATGAATTTGCCCTGAGTATAGATTCTTTTTGTTTTCCTACGGAAAAGTGATGAACTGCAATCAGCAAGCATATATAATAATAGTAATTGGCTGTCAAGTGAATGCTAACATATGGTGACCCATAAGAGAATACTCAGGAGTTATTTACCAGTCCCTTCTCCTGAGGAAGCCCTGGGACAGCACAGCTTGCCGAAGACTACATGGGCTGGTGCTTCTTCCTCTTCCT
Organism: Bradypodion pumilum; assembly: GCA_035047305.1. Classification (NCBI taxonomy): domain Eukaryota; kingdom Metazoa; phylum Chordata; class Lepidosauria; order Squamata; family Chamaeleonidae; genus Bradypodion; species Bradypodion pumilum. Next base: position 255,488,806 of record JAWDJD010000005.1, on the reverse strand, counting down.
CTTCCTCTTCTTCTTCCTCTTCTTCCTCCTCCTCCTCCTCTTCTTCTTCCTCTTCTGTGTGTAGGCCAGACATGAAGCTGCCAAAATGAAGGTGAGTTCATTCTGCAGTTTACTTCACCTGGCCTAGTGTGAAAAAGATTAGCCAGCAACACAAGGGTCCTGTTACCAAGGTACACCCGATTATGGTTCAAAAATACCACAGTCTTTGAGGGAAAGAAGGAACAGCTGATGCCATCTCGGTCACTGCAGCCGGACTTTTTCCCTCGGCCGTTCAGCCTGGAGGGAACTGAACAAATTTGAGTTTTTGCAATGTATCCCCCCCCCCCGCGCGTACTGCTTCTGAAATGGGTATTGCTCTTAAAATATGTATTGTTCTTGAAATGTTTTTATATTGTGATAATGTGATACTTTGTAACTGTAATTTGTGATACTTTATGTCTTTGTTATCCGCCCAGAGTCACATTGCGAGTGGGGCGGCATACAAGTTGAAATATAAGAATAAGAATAATTGAATTCCCAAAGATACTTAATTCCCTGAGCTATCCAGTCAAATCATACAGAAGAAGGTATAATATGCATCTTCCAAAATAACAGTGTTCCATTCAGTCTGAGATTCCTGATCCATGTCAAATCTTCAGCTGTTCTTCTGCAAGAGGAATAGTTTACATGCTTAGTTTAATCCCATAAAATGTTTTACTTCTCTTTCCGTGTGTTCAAATTTTTGCAAATAAATATTGGAGGAATTTTTTTTACTTACATACTTCTTGAGGGAACTGACAATTTGAACCTAATTTAGCCTGGATCAATTGTTCAGCAGCCTGAATTAGCTTCCTCTGACTCTCAGCTCACAAATCCCTGTCTTTATACCATTGGCTTCCATTTGGAAATCAGCCAAAGGCTACAACATTTTTGCCCTGCTGTTGTAAAAATTAGGTGAAATTTGCAGATGCCGTAGCTTCTTTTCTCTGATTGCCAAGTATCAGAGGGAAAAGGTGGTTTTAAAATTTATTTCATGGTTTTCACTTACAAATGTTGGTTTTTCATTTTAAAAGGAGGGAACCATCATTTTAAAAAATTGGCTGGCTGAATTCAATGACATTTATACTTAAAACCTGGCTGGCAAGGCAGGTGTGGAGCACCGATGGGGAGGTGATCCCCGCCCACTGGCTCGTATAATTATTCCATCTTCTGCGGTTGGGATGGGTGGGTTTTTAATGGATTGTTTTTATATTATTTTTATTGGGGATGTTTTTTATGTTTTTATGTTTTGTTGTGAGCTGCCCGGAGTCGCTCCAGCGAGGAGGACGATGATACTAACTAACTAACTAACTAACTAACTAACTAACTAACTAACTAACTAAATAAATAAATAAATAAATAAATAAATAAATAAATAAATAAATTTTCAGGTTGGTGCACTTTTCTGAAGGAATGCAGCCTGTCAATTTTTGGAAGATGGGTGTTGGGTTCCTATATGCAAACTTCCCTGGCTAGCATGTAGACAAGGTCAGTCTGTTCACTTACAATTATGGATCAAAATCATTTTTTCCTCCTCTCCACTTTCCTTCTGTGAAAGCAAGATGATACATTGGAACCTCTATGTTGACAGGGTGTGGCTGAAGAATTGCCTCCTTCTCCTCTTTGTTAAAACTGTGTGTGTATGTTTTAAAATACACACACAGTTTTAACAAAGAGGAGAACGAGGCAACAAATCACAAACAATAAAGCCTTCTGTGAAGATTCCTAAATATCTGAAGACAAAGGATGGGGGTTTATGGAAGGATCAAAATTCAGCTACAACAGGCCCTCATTGTCAAAGTAATCATAATCCTGCTTGTGGACATAATGTCTTATATCAAAAGCCTAGGAATATTGGGAGCTTTATGATAATGGATTATTTATTCTAAATATACTCCAAGTAATTGCATAGCTCATATCCAGCAGGTCGGGATTACAAATTTCATTACATTTTTCCAAGATTGCGAGCAAGCCTTTAGACAATTACTGTAAATCCAGCTAAGAGGGGAAATCATTTCCTCAATATGGGGCCAGAGAGTTCTTGGAATATTGCTTTCCTTAAGATACAGTTTCATTATGGGGAAAGGAGAGGAACATAATCTCTATCTCACCCTTATAAGGTTCAGAAAAATCAGGTGTGATAAACACAGTTTACCATCACCTCTGCTAAGCAATCCAGTTAAAGGGGAAAGGGTCCAGTTTGGGAAAGAAATATTCTGTGCTTAAGTAGAGATGAAAAAAATTGTATTAAATGATTTTTAAAATGAATTCATCTGAGCTAGTACCTACCTATCTACCATTTGTTTACTTATTTACTTATTTATTGCACAACCAATTGGAATCTCATAACAATCATTCAATAGGATATACAGTACTGTACTATATAAGAAATAAGTAAAAAAATCAATAAATCAATCATCAGTGAAAGTATGTCCACACTGTCCAATTTCACAACATCGGAGGTGAGAAATTCTCTCTCTCCTTTGCTTTTTCCTTTTCATCTTATATGCAGTTAAAACACACTTAAGTCAGATGCATATTTTTGACAAATATACACAAACATGCTTTCCTTAGTGGGGGGAAAAGAGCATTTTTAAAGGAAACCCCATAATACATGGGTACATTAAGAAAGGTATCCAAATACATTTCCATGTGAAGAAAGACCCTGATCAAAGATTGTGGTATTTTTGAACCACAATTGGGTGTACCCTGGTAATGGCAACCTTGTGTTGCCAACTTATCTTTCTCACATTAGGTCAGGTGAAAGGAACTGCAAAATGAACTCACCAAAAGGTGCCTTTATTTTGGCAGTTTTACATCTGGCCACAGTCTTTTCCAGAGAGACTTTAGCTTTCAGCCTTTGATTTCTGTCTTTGTATATATTACTAGTGGGTCAAATTTCAGACTGCTCCAATAATCTCACTCTTAAACATGTAAATAGCCTTTGGCTGTACAAAGCCATATGGCTTGAAATGTCTGGCCAGAAGCAGACTGAATCTAAGCTGGTAAACCTGGTTTTTTTTGCCATTCAATGTTATCTTCAGGCAGCGAGAAAATGTCTATCAGCCAAGCTATCGCAATGAAATAGGATCGATTTGTGTACTCATCCCTGATGGCCCCAGGTGATTGGAGATGGGGTGGTAGTGGAAGAAGCTAGGGGCAATATGTTGTGCCTCCCATTACTACGTGTAAGTGCTCAGTTTGACCTAGAAAAAGAGATGGCAATTTTTCCATATTTTCTATATTAGCTTTGTGCTAATGGAAGTCTGGAATCCTTACCCAGTGTTCAGCATCCTGAACACGTCCATTTTTTCTCAATAGGTTGATACTGCTTCATAATTAAAGGCAGTTTTAGCAATATTTAATAGGCAGGTCTTCTACACACAGAGAAGATAGGTGGGGAAAATGTGACCCGAAACAACCAGATGTGAAAAGGGGAGCTGCAGTGACCACATATTCTAATTCCACATGTGGTGTAGTTTTCTGGTCTTCTTCTTCTTTTTGCTTAGGGCACCAAAGTTATGGCTATATGTGACTCTGTCTTTTTGTGCGTGTGTATGTACAAATCTATATCTATTAAATAGAGGTGTGGGTTTGTATGTTCTCGAAAGGAACCCACATCCCTGGACCAATGTCGCTGAAATTTAGTACATACATACCTTGGGCTTGTGAGATCAGCACTGTGGAGGTCGTAAAACCCATTTGGGGGTTTATGCCCCCAAAAGTGGGATGCAAAGGGGACACCCCCACCAACAGGGGAAAAAGCAATGAAACAGTACTGTGCATGGGCACCACAGCCTCCATTTTATAAGACCTCCATTTTCTCCCCTCAGAGGTGGATTTTGACCTTTTCCCCACCAAAGCCACCCTCGTGTGCCCTGAGGGGACGCAAAACGGCCTTTTTTATTTTTGCAGCCCTAAAGGCTCCCCCATTTTGCCCCCTTCTTCTTCCTTTGGCCTTCCTTCCTTTTTTGTGAAGGAAAAGACAGCCTCCAGGCCTTCGGTACACACTTTCTCTGCCCCCCTCAGTGGAGCCAGGGTGAGGCAAGGCCAGGCAGGGCCAGGTGCCACCCCAACAGGATCCCTCTGCCAGGGGGAAAACCACCACTGGCCAGCCTTCCTTCCCTTCCTTCGTTCCCTGAGATGGTGGTCATGGCCCTCAAGCAGCCGCCTCAGCAGCCCAGCAGCAACAATGCCTCAGCTACAGCCGTGCTACCTCAATCACCGCCTGTTATGTATGCATATCAATGTACTGTAAAGCTATCAAGATATAAATGTTCCATCACAATTACAATGTATCTCAGCTGAAAGGAACGCGAGCAAGCAACCCCTTGGGGCAGCTGCGAGCGTTCAGCCTCACATGGTTCACATTGCTCAATCACGGACAGCCGCGGGAAATGCCTCCGCATTCAGCAGAATGAAGATACTCGCATTCAGCAGAATGAAGATACTCGCATTCAGCAGGAAGAAGATACAACTGCGAGAGTAAGGCGTGCCTGGGCGAGGCCACGCCGACAGTAGCCAATGAGCTACCGTGCTGCAAGATTCAAATGTATAGTCCTCAGTATATAATGAGATGTACCACCACCATTACCCCCATGCTTCACCGGAACACCATGCAATAAACCTGTGTTAAACCAACCCTTCGGTTGTTCTGTTGTCTTTGGTCCCATACACTAAATTGGCGACGAAGGTGGGATATGGCTGCCCACGGGACCAAGACATGCGCCGGCTACGAGATCAGGAAGCCGGGAGACTTGGAGCTGTTTGAGATAGACTTCAACGCAGCGCTGGTGGAGCTCGAAGTCTCAGATGAGGCCAAGAAGAGGGCCATTTTCGTCCGCATGCTTGGACACGAGACCAAGAGGACCTTGGTGGACCTGATCGCGCCGAGGAATGTGGGCGACCTCAAAGCCACAGAGCTCCTGGCGGCGCTGCGCGCCCATCTCCGGCCAGCGATAGCGATGTTCCCCGCTCGGAGCGCGTTCTGGAGGCGAGTCCAGGCGCCCGGGGAATCGGTCGCCGAGTTCGCCGCGGCCCTGCGGCTGGCCGCCGGCCCATGCAAGTGGGAGGCCCCAGAAGTCACCCTCCGGGACTGCCTGCTCTGCGGTCTGAGGGATACCGAGACTCAGCGCGCGCTGATGAAAAAGGAGCCGCCTCCCACATGGCAACAAGTCCTCGACACGGCGCAGGCTGCGGAGGCCACGACTGCCGGGGTGCAAGAGCTTCAGGACTGGCGCCCGAAGCCCGCCAAGGCAGAGAGCTCGGTGCGCGCGGCCCGGCGAGCTTCGAACTCGTCTGCGGAGAGCAGCGACGACGAGGACGTCCGGAGGGTCCAGAGAGAGGGCCGGCGCTGCGACGGCTGCGGCGCCGCCCACGCCCGCGCCAAATGCCCATTCCGCAAGGCCGAGTGCCACAACTGCGGCCGGCGCGGGCACATCGCCAAGGTCTGCCGGAAACGGCGCGAGGCCACAAGGAGTTCTCCAGACCGCTCGGCGAGGCAGGACCGCACCACGAGGCCAAAGGACGGCACCCGGACCATGAGGACGCAGGACGGCGTAGGGCGCATCTCCGACGACAGCGAGGACGACGCTCCGGTTTGCAGCGTGTCCACAGAGCACCCCCGTTACTTCATTGAGGTAGTAATACAAGGGGCCCCTGTTAGAATGGAGGTGGACTCGGGTTCGTCATACTCTATTATTTCCCAGGGAGAGTTCATGAAAATTGCCCCCCGCGTGCGGCCCAAGCTCAAAGCGTTGAGGGCCACACTGAAGGACGTGCAAGGGAACCGCATCCCAGTGTTGGGGGTTGGGAAGTTCCAGGTCCAGTTTAAAAAGCACACCGCAACGCTTCCCCTAGTCGTCCTCAAGGGAGGAAAGTGCAGCCTCCTCGGGACTCAATGGTTCCAGCCCCTGGGGTTGTTCATTGGGGGGGTGCACGCCGTGGGAGCACACGCCACCGGGACTGATCCAATACAGAGCGTGTGCGACGCGCACCCCGAGGTTTTCAAAGAGGGGCTCGGAAAATTCAAGGGCCCCCCAGTGACTTTCGACCTGGACCCTGGAGTACGTCCAATCAGACTTAAACCGCGCAGAGTGCCTTTCGCACTAAAGGACAAAATAGAGGCGGAGTTGGACAAATTGGTGGGCCAGGGGATTCTTGTTCCTGTTGATTCTGCAGAGTGGGAAACTCCAATTGTAACAGCGCTCAAGGCCAACGGGGAGGTCCGCATATGCGCAGATTACAAGTGCACCATCAATAAGGCGATCCGCCCTAATACTTATCCGGTGCCGGTAGTCAGCCACTTGTTGGCCAGGTTACACGGGGGGAGGTGCTTCGCTAAACTCGACCTGGCCCAAGCCTACCAGCAACTCCCGGTGACCCCCGCCGCGGCTGCTGCACAGACCATAGTCACCCACAAAGGGGTGTTCCAGGTATCGCGCCTCCAATTCGGCGTGAATTCGGCGCCCGGGATTTTCCAGTCACTCGTGGAACGCCTCCTGAAGGGGTTAGAGGGGGTGTTACCCTACTTTGATGACGTATTGATTACAGGGGGGAGCCGGGCCGAATTAGCAAGGAGGTTGGGAAGGGTCCTGACAATATTCGAGAAAGCGGGGTTGCGGTTGCGGAAGGACAAATGCGTTTTCTTCGCAACTGAGGTTGAGTTCCTAGGGTTCTGTGTTACTCCCGAGGGAATCAGGCCATCCCAATCCAAGGTGGCCACCATCAAGAAGGCCCCTCGCCCCACCTCCAAGCCCGAGTTGCAGTCGTTCCTTGGACTGCTCAACTTTTACCACTCCTTCCTTCCGCGGAAGGCAGCAGTAGCGGAACCGCTACACAAATTGTTAAAAAAGGACGAGGCATGGAAGTGGGGCGACGACCAGGAGAGGGCTTTCAATGACCTGAAGCGACTCCTGGCATCAGATGCGGTACTGACCCATTTCAATCCCAAACGCCCAGTGGTCCTGATATGCGATGCATCCCCGGTGGGGGTGGGGGCGGTGTTATGCCACGTACTGGAGAACGGGAGGGAGGCCCCGATAGCGTCCTACTCTAGGTCCTTGTCCCAAGCGGAGAGGAACTATGCCCAGACAGACAGGGAAGCGCTAGCGATAATTGCGGGGACTAAGAAATTTCATGATTTTGTGTACGGCCGCCCCTTCACCATAGTGACTGACCATAAGCCCTTGCTAGGCATTTTCACCGCAGATAAGCCCACACCCCAAATCCTGTCCCCGAGAATGCTCAGGTGGGCCATTTTTCTCAACGCGTATCAGCACGCGTTGGTATACCGGCCCGGGAAGGAGATCAGCCATGCGGATGCCCTGTCGAGGTCCCCCATTCCCCGGGATGGCTGCCCCGTGGGCGAGGTAGAGAGGGACCACCAGGTCTTAATGATAGAGGTCCTAGACTCCCCTCCAGTAGTACCGGCCGACATCGCTAAAGCGACCGGCAAGGACAAAACGCTGGCCACAGTTTGCTCCTGGGTACAGAAAGGGTGGCCCGTGTCTTCCCCAGCAGCGGAATTCGACACATTTTTCAAAAAGAAACTAGAGTTGTCCCTAGAGAGGGGTTGCCTTTTGTGGGGACAGCGGGTAGTGATCCCCACGTCTCTCCGGCCGAGGGTGCTTAAACTGCTGCACGTCAGCCACCCGGGGATCGTCCGCTCCAAGGCACTGGCCCGCAGTTACTTTTGGTGGCCCCAGCTAGACGCCGACATCGAACACATGGTCGGCACTTGCGAAGCGTGCCAAAGCTCAAGGCCAGAAGAGGCCCGCTCGCCACATAGGGAGTGGGACGCAGCAAGGGGGCCCTGGTCCCGGGTACACGTAGACTTTGCTGGCCCGTTCAGGGGAACGCTTTTCCTCCTTGTGGTGGACGCGTTCTCCAAGTGGTTGGAGGTCATCCCAGTCTCGAGCACCTCCTCGGCCACAACAATTAAACAGTTACGGAGGGTCTTTTCCACGTTCGGTTTACCCGACACCCTCGTCAGCGATAACGCTAGCTGTTTCACGTCCGCCGAGTTCGGGGCGTTCATGGAGCGCAACGCCATCCGGCACATCACCTCCGCCCCCTTTCACCCGGCCACCAACGGCCAAGTAGAGCGCCTCGTGCGCACCACGAAAGACGCGCTGCTGCGCATGGGCCCCGGAGACCTCGACCTGAAATTGTGCCAATTCCTGCTAAGGTACAGGGTCACCCCATTGGCGTCAGGGTACTCCCCCGCAGAGCTGTTGATGCGCAGGAAGCTGGCCACGGGAATCTCCAAGCTAGACCCCACGAGAGTAGAGGACAAAGGGTGGAACATAGGGGTGGAACCCACAAAGAGTTTCAGCATAGGCGCCCCGGTGCACTGCAGGAACTACGCCAACGCGGGGCCAGCCTGGGTGCCGGGCACCGTAATAGCACAAACCGGCCCCGTCTCATACCGCGTGGAGACCAGTACAGGTTTCCTGTGGAGGCGACACGTGGACCAACTCAGGCGCAGGGTTCCCGGAGAGCAGGACGGAGACGAAAATAGCGTCGAATCAGCGTTAGGGTACTCCCCCACCCGCTTAGCCCAAGGGGGAGGAAAAGGGGAACATGGGTCCCCACCAAGGGGGGAGGAAAGGGAATCGATCCACAGAGATCTTTTGCGGGAGTCTGCGGCGGAAAGGAAGAGCCCCGACCACACACATACCCCTTGGAAGTTTCCCCGAGACACAGACGCCCATAGAAGTTTAGACGTTGATTTACAGTACCAGGGGGAGTTAGCGGAGTGGTCCCCCACCCGTCCTAGCGAAAAGAGGGGTTTCAGTTCAGCCCCTGGTACTTCCAGTCCCAGTAGCCCCTGTGAGTTAGAATGCAATATAGCGCCAATTTCCCGGAGACCGACACCCCCAAGATGGGTGGCAGCAGCGAGTCCGCCCACCACAGTCTCAAGGTCCCCCGAGCGGGGATCAGAAGGTAGCAGAACCACAAGGGCGACCTCATCGGTTCCGCGGTTCACAATAGGAGGGTCCCCGGGGTCCGAGAGCAGCAGGCAGGGGTTCACCTCCCAACTATTCATTCCATTCCCATCCCCGGGCGCAAGGCAGGCACGGACGCCCCACAGAGCCACTAACGAATCCCCGTTTCCCGTAGCAGGACAAGCTCCCACGGAGTCAGGGATCACAGGCTCTCCGGTACTAGGTCAGGCGCAAGCACGCCCCAAGCGCACGTGCGGCAAGCCACAATGGTTGCGGAACTTCGTCCCATCCTAGGGGGGAGGGGTGTTATGTATGCATATCAATGTACTGTAAAGCTATCAAGATATAAATGTTCCATCACAATTACAATGTATCTCAGCTGAAAGGAACGCGAGCAAGCAACCCCTTGGGGCAGCTGCGAGCGTTCAGCCTCACATGGTTCACATTGCTCAATCACGGACAGCCGCGGGAAATGCCTCCGCATTCAGCAGAATGAAGATACTCGCATTCAGCAGAATGAAGATACTCGCATTCAGCAGGAAGAAGATACAACTGCGAGAGTAAGGCGTGCCTGGGCGAGGCCACGCCGACAGTAGCCAATGAGCTACCGTGCTGCAAGATTCAAATGTATAGTCCTCAGTATATAATGAGATGTACCACCACCATTACCCCCATGCTTCACCGGAACACCATGCAATAAACCTGTGTTAAACCAACCCTTCGGTTGTTCTGTTGTCTTTGGTCCCATACACTAAACCGCCTCAGCCCAGGGCAGCACAGTTGGCAGGCAGCAGAGAACGTGGCAAACCCCTGGCCAGTGGGAGCAGTGGACCAGGCCCCTGGGTGGGAGCCTGGGTGGTGGAGGAGGGAGATCCTTCCTGGGCAGGTAAGGTGGGCGATGGCCAGGAACTGAGGCAGGGGAACCAGGCCCGGGCTTCTCCTCAGGCCGGGTTGTGTGGATGGGGCTGGGGACTTCGGCCTCCTTCTCTCCCCAGACCTGGGTGGTTATTGTGGGAATGGTTTTTTGGGGGGCGCTGGTAAATGGGATTGTTGTTTTTGAGGGTTTTTCCTCCTCTCAAGGCCTGGCTTACATATTAGGCCTGGCTGGAGTATGAAAGGCTGGGAAGGAAAAGGCTTTTAGGGGAAATCTATATCTATAAAACAGAGCTATGGGTTTGTATGTGCTCTAAAGGAACCCACACCCCTGGACCAAAGTTGCTGAATTAAATTTTACGGACCGGAGACAAGGACGCTGTAGAAACTATACTTCTTTCAAGGAAAAAAAACCCGAGCAAGGCCGGGTAATCAGCTAGTACTGTATAAAATGATTAATAGTCAAATATAGTAAAGAATATGGTAAGGAAAATTAAGGCAAAATATTTCCTTCTTCTTCTGCTTCTGCTCTATCTAAATCTGAAAATTGGCGATCCTCATGGTGATCAGCCATGAAGACTGTCCTGAGAATATAATGCATTGGCCTTTCATCTGCCTTCTACATTGCAGCGTGACACCAGTACCACTGTTCCAATTCCGAGAGTCACTTTCTGGTCTGGAGCCCTTTTGGCATGCAAAGACCTCCTCAGCCAGTATTGGTGAAGCTGCTGCCCTCCATCAAGATGGATTCAAGTGGGATTTAATCCGCCTCAAGTGGGATTTAATCACCCTTCCCTGTGGACTTCGGCACCCAAGGCCTTTAATCCTCAGGGTTGTCAGACTAGTTAACTGCCGTCTGACACTTAGTGTTGAGTCACTGGCATTATGGTCTACTCTATTACCATAGCAGGATAACCTGGCCAGATTTTTAGATTTCCTAGTTCTAATGAAATATCCAATCTGTATCTATGAAGAAAATCACAACTTGTTTCTCCCCCTGATTCCCCCTCCCCCTGCATTTCCCTGGCCAAATCAAATGTTAGTGGGTCACTTGTGTGGAATTTCTATCATATTCTCAAAGATCTTTAGGGCATTATTTATCATCAGTATTTTCTACAGCCTCCCTTAGTGTAATATCCTAATCTGTCCTGTACTGTCATTTTGCTGTTCTTGTTCAATACTCTTTCAATAAAGTTTAGAAAAAGAAGACAAAGAAAAAAAAGACACTCATTTCATGTGAGTGTAAACAGAAAATTATCTGACAAATGTCATCACTACTTAATTCATATACACCATAAACCCACACTTTCCATGGTTCTTCTTATTTCAGATGTTGTGTTCTGTAAAGCTGTGCCTTTAACAATGTACCTTTGCCATGTGTTAACAATGTAACCTTTCTGTGTGCAACATTATAACCATCAGCTGTATCAATGTAAACCTGATAAGGGGACGCGAGCTAGTGACCACCAGAGGGCAGTAGTGAGCGTCCAGCTCTCATGGCTCAGATTCACCTGGTTCAGCAGCGCGGGAAGATTCCCCGCGACCTCTTCACCTGGTCAAGAAGGGCGTGACCTTCTACGACGTCACGCAGGCAGCAACCAATAGTCTGTCGACGAGCCACATTCAAATGTATAGCCAGCTGTATATATTGAGCTACTCATCCGCCATTACCACATGTTCCTCCGGATCATCATGCAATAAACCTGAGTTAAGCCAACCCTTCGGCTGTTTCATTGTCTTTGGTCCCTTACACTAAATTGGCGATGAGGATGGGATATGGCAGCCCACGGGACCAAGACATGCGCCGGTTTCGAAATCAGGAAACCGGGCGACTGGGAGATCTTCGAGATGGACTTCCAGGCCGCACTGATCGAGTCCGAAGTCACGGAAGAGGCGAAGAAAAGGGCCATCTTCACCAGGATGCTCGGACAAGAAACCAAAAGGACCTTGGTGGACCTGATTGCACCGAGGAGGGTGAGCGAATTCAAGGCCAAGGAACTCATGCAGATGCTGCGTGAGCACGTCCGGCCCGCCACGGCGATGTTTCCCGCTCGGAGTGCATTCTGGAGGCGAGTCCAAGCGCCCAGGGAGACGGTCGCCGCATTCGTGGCGGCCCTGCGGCTGGCGGCCGGCCCGTGCAAATGGGAGAATGCTGAAATCACCCTCCGGGACTGTGTGCTGTGCGGCCTGAACGACGCCGAGACCCAGCGCACATTAATGAACCAAGAGCCGCCTCCCACGTTGCAGGAGGTCGTCAGAGTGGCCCAGGCCGCAGAAGCTACAAAGGCCGGGGTCCAAGAACTCCAGGACTGGCGGCCAAAGTCGAGCAAGGCAGAGGCTCCGGTACAGGCAGCCCGGCGAACTTCGAGGTCGTCCACAGAGAGCAGCGACGACGAGGACGTCCGGAGGGTCCGGAAGGTGAGCCGGCGATGCGACAGCTGTGGAGCGGCCCACGACCGCGTGAAATGCCCCTTCCGGAAGGCCGAGTGCCACAACTGCGGCCGCCGCGGGCACATCGCCAAGGTGTGCAGGAAGAAGCGTGAGACCCGGAGGAGCTCCGCAGACCGCTCCGCGGGACAAGACCGCCCAACGAGACCCAAGGACGGCGCCCAGGCCACGCGGAAGCAGGACGGCGTGGGCCACATCTCCAACGGCAGCAAGGACGACGCCCCAGTGTTCAGCGTGTCTACAGGACACCCCCGCTATTTTGTTGAGGTACTAGTCCAAGGGGTTCCCATTAGGATGGAAATTGACTCGGGGTCCTCATATTCAATCATTTCCCAGAGGGAGTTCTTGGGAATTGCCCCCCACAAGCGACCCAAGCTCAAAGCATTGAGGTCCACACTACGGGACATGCAAGGGAACAGTATTCCAGTGTTGGGGGTTGGAGAATTTCAGGTCAAATTCAAGGAGCACGCCGCGTCCCTTCCCCTAGTCGTGCTCAAAGGAGGAGATTGCAGCCTCCTCGGGACTCAATGGTTCCAGCCCCTGGGGTTGTTTATTGGGGGGGGGGGGTGCACGCCGTTGGGATGCACGCCGTTGGGACTGATCCAATTCAGGAGGTGTGCGAGGCGCACCCCAAAGTCTTCAAAAAAGGACTGGGGCAATTCAAGGGGCCCCCAGTGACTTTCGACCTGGACCCGGAGGTCCGCCCAATTCGCCTTAAACCACGCAGGGTGCCGTTCGCACTTAAGGACAAGATAGAGGCGGAACTGGACAAGTTGGTGGGCCAGGTGATCCTTGTGCCTGTAGATTCTGCGGAGTGGGAAACTCCAATTGTAACCGCACTAAAGGCCAATGGGGAGGTCCGCATATGCGCCGACTACAAGTGCACCATCAACAAGGCGATCCGCCCGAATGCATATCCGGTGCCGGTAGTCAGCCATCTGCTGGCCAGGTTACACGGGGGAAAGTGTTTCTCTAAGCTCGACTTAGCACAGGCCTATCAGCAGCTTACGGTGTCCCCTGCCGCAGCTGCTGCGCAGACCATAGTCACCCATAAGGGGGCGTTCCAGGTGACGCGCCTCCAGTTCGGCGTGAATTCGGCGCCTGGAATTTTCCAGTCACTCGTGGAACGCCTCCTGAAGGGACTGGAGGGGGTGTTGCCTTATTTTGATGATGTGTTAATAACGGGGGGGAGTCGGGTTGAATTGGCCAAGAGGTTGGGGAAGGTCCTGACAATATTCGAAAAGGCGGGGCTGAGACTGCGAAAGGACAAATGCGTCTTCTTCTCAACCGAGGTTGAGTTCCTAGGGTTTTGTGTGACTCCTGAGGGAATCAAACCATCCAAGTCCAAGGTGGCAGCCATTAAGAAAGCCCCCCGCCCCACCTCCAAGGCCGAGCTGCAGTCGTTCCTAGGGCTGCTCAATTTTTACCACTTCTTCCTCCCCCGGAAGGCAGCGGTGGCTGAGCCGCTACACAAACTGCTAAAGAAAGACCAGGCATGGAAGTGGGGCGATGACCAAGAAAGGGCATTTAGTGAGCTAAAAAGCCTCCTGGCGTCCGACGCCATACTGACCCACTTCAACCCCAAATGCCCAGTAGTTCTGACCTGTGATGCATCTCCAGTGGGGGTGGGGGCGGTGCTGTGCCACGTGTTGGAAAACGGAAGGGAGGCCCCGATAGCATTTTACTCCAGGTCCCTGTCCCAAGCAGAGAGAAACTACGCACAGACGGACAGGGAGGCGCTAGCAATAGTTGCGGGGACGAAAAAATTTCACAATTTTCTGTACGGCCGCCCCTTCACCATCGTAACGGACCACAAGCCCCTGCTAGGCATCTTTACCGCAGATAAGCCCACCCCACAGATCCTGTCCCCGAGGATGCTCAGGTGGGCCATTTTTCTCAACGCGTATCAGCACGCGTTGGTCTACCGGCCCGGGAAAGAGATCAGCCATGCGGACGCTCTATCTAGGTCTCCCCTTCCCCTAACGCCCAGCCAGGTGAGCAAGGGAGAGCGGGACCATCAGGTTCTCATGATAGAGGTGCTGGATTCGCCCCCCGTAGTGCCCGCCGACATTGCCAAAGCGACAGAGAAGGACAAGAAGTTAGCGGCAGTTAGCTCCTGGGTGCAGAAAGGGTGGCCGGCGTCCTCCCCAGCGGAGGAGTTCGCTCCATTTTTCAGAAAAAAGCTAGAACTGTCCCTAGAGAGGGGGTGCCTCTTGTGGGGGCAGCGGGTGGTGATTCCCACTTCCCTTCGGCCGCGGGTGCTCAAACTGCTGCACGTCAGCCACCCCGGCATCGTGCGATCCAAGGCGCTGGCCCGGAGTTACTTCTGGTGGCCCCAGCTGGACGCCGACATCGAGCACATGGTCGGCACTTGTGAAAGTTGCCAATGCTCCAGACCAGAGGAGGCCCGCCTTCCCCACAGGGAATGGGACGCGGCTAAGGGGCCGTGGTCCCGGGTGCACGTTGATTTCGCGGGCCCGTTCAGGGGCACCCTGTTCCTTCTTGTAGTGGACGCCTTCTCCAAATGGTTGGAGGTTATCCCGGTCACGAGCACCTCCTCGGCCCAGACCATTAGGCATTTGCGGAGGCTCTTTTCCACGTTCGGCATACCAGACACATTAATTAGCGACAACGCTAGTTGTTTTACGTCCTCCGAGTTTAGGGCATTCATGGAGATTAACGCCGTTCGGCACATCACCTCCGCCCCGTTTCACCCGGCCACCAATGGCCAAGTAGAGCGCCTCGTCCGCACCACGAAGGACGCGTTGCGGCGCATGGGCCCAGGGGATCTGAACCTACAAGTGTGTCAGTTTCTGCTAGGGTACAGGGTGACCCCGTTGGCGTCAGGTTACTCCCCCGCGGAGCTCTTAATGCGTAGGAAACTGACCACCATCCTTACTAGGCTGGACCCCACGAGGGTAGAGGACAAAGGAAGGAACATCGGGCTAGAGGCTACAAAGAGTTTCAGTGTAGGCGCCCCCGTGCATTGCAGGAATTACGCCAGCACGGGCCCAGCCTGGGTACCGGGCGTAGTTGTGGAGCAAACCGGCCCCGTGTCGTACCGCATGGAAACCAGCACGGGGCTCCTGTGGAGGCGGCACGCGGACCAGCTCCGATGCAGGGTCTCCGATGAGCAGGGCACAGACCAAGCAGAGAATAAGTCAGCGTTAGGGTTCTCCCCCACCCGTTCAGCCCAAGGGGGAGGGAAGGGGGACCGCGGGCCCCCACCAAGGGGGGAGGAGGATATCCTCATAGATACCCTGGAGGATCTTTCTGAGGAGGAGGAACCCGACCCCATACATATCTCGCGGAAGGTCCCCACAAATGCGGATACCCCTACTAAGTTAGATTTTGATTTTCAGAACCGGGGGGGGGGGTTTCGGAGTGGTCCCCCACCCGTCCAAGCGAGAAGAGGGGTTTTTCGTTAGCCCCGACGGCCCCCGGTCTGCCCACAATGGAGTTTTTCCCTTCCCCTAAGGCCGCCAGACAGCGGCAAGCCACTAACAAGTCTCCCTCTCCCATTTCAGGACAAGGGACCAGGGAACAAAGAAGCAATAATGCCCCCGGGGGGGCAGCCCTCTTCACGGCCCAAACGCACATGCAACAAGCCATCTTGGCTGAGAGACTTCGTCTCATCCTAGGGGGGAGGGATGTTGTGTTCTGTAAAGCTGTGCCTTTAACAATGTACCTTTGCCATGTGTTAACAATGTAACCTTTCTGTGTGCAACATTATAACCATCAGCTGTATCAATGTAAACCTGATAAGGGGACGCGAGCTAGTGACCACCAGAGGGCAGTAGCGAGCGTCCAGCTCTCATGGCTCAGATTCACCTGGTTCAGCAGCGCGGGAAGATTCCCCGCGACCTCTTCACCTGGTCAAGAAGGGCATGACCTTCTACGACGTCACGCAGGCAGCAACCAATAGTCTGTCGACGAGCCACATTCAAATGTATAGCCAGCTGTATATATTGAGCTACTCATCCGCCATTACCACATGTTCCTCCGGATCATCATGCAATAAACCTGAGTTAAGCCAACCCTTCGGCTGTTTCATTGTCTTTGGTCCCTTACACTAAATCATTGAATTCTGAAAATGATGCCGTAGCTTCTTTTCACAGGTTGGCCTAAAACAGAGATGGTTGACCTCAACAGGCATGGTGGCTATATTCGTGCCTCCAGACCCCACGGTGAGTTCCACTGGGTTTGGAAATGGCATGAAACAACTATTTTGGAATAAAATAAATGAACTGGAGTGCCATATTTCCTTCTCTAGCTTCTCTATTTGAGTTGTCAGGAAGTAGTGTGCCAAGGCTAAAGCCACTTCTCTTGGGAAACTCCAAGAGAGAAAATAAGATTTATGAGCCAAAATATATTTTACTAAATTTGTGGGAGCAGGGCTGTAACTAGGATTCTATATTTGGAGGGATAATTTTTTTTTCAGGGGTGGGTGGGCAACAATGTCGCACACACACATATAACATTGGCATCCTGGGTGGGGTGGGGAGCAGGCTGTTAGCAGTGATGTGCTGCAATTTTTTTCACTACCCCCACCATGGGTGTGACTAACTCTGTGGGTGTGGCTAACTCTGTGGCCCACGCCCACTTGGCCTCCCTATGCCATGGCCTGGGGTAGAGAGGTGGGCTTGGCCGACCAAGTGGGCATGGCCTGGGGGAATTTCCACTACCGGTGCCCAGGCAGGAGGGTTTTCAGGGGGCCCTGCCCCCCTCTGGCTACGGCCCTGTGTGGGAGATTTTAAGGGGCTTTGAGTTGATTTTGAGGTCAGCAAAAAGGCTCTGTGAGAGAACCTATGGCCTGTGGGCAGAATTATGCTCACCTCAGAGCTTCGAGGTACTGAAGGGTCAAAGAACACTAGGAAAGCTTTGTGACTAAGCACAAAGACTTGGCTTCCCTAAAACCACAACTATGACCCTTAGTCTATATGGGCTCTCTCAGGTTAATGCCTTACCTTGGATACCTTGGAGTTGTTATTTCAGCAAGGAGTCCACACATTGGTAGACATCTCTGTGATGACATTCCATACACCAAAGGGGCCTGAGAAATCAAGTCTACTTTCAAGTGTTCTTTTTTTTTTTTAGCCTTTTGGATATCACATCACCCGCTGGCTAGGCGGACCATGACGTGTGCCCTTTGTTTTCACCTGGCCAAGGAATCCGATGGAGGACACTTTGGTGAGTTTTAGTCCTGGTCTAACATAATTGACAAGAGATGAGCAACACCACCTAGTTAGACTGCTCAAGCCCCCACGCCATAACAAGGCTCTCACCTAGTGGGGGAGACTAGTTATTAATCTGAGACTGAAATCAACCCCATGGTCAGTGGCAGTACGTGATAGGAGATTTTAAGGAGTTTTGGTGCAAAAAAGTAACTTTTTCAAGCTCTGATCTACCTATCCATCTACCTACCTTTCAACTATTCATCATTCTATTTAAAAGCAACTCCCTTTCATAACATCAACCAATCATTGGAGGTTCTTTGGGGGGGGGGTGTAGAACTGTTCATGTAAACAATTAATGGTTGTTAAGCATGGCAGTGTCTATTATGACAAACAACACATGCTACATTATGCCAGCTGGTGTAATGATGTGATAATGTCTGACTCATTAACTCTGGCACACAGTTTATGATGCCCTTCTATGACAGGATTAATTGATTCACACATACATTAAAACAAAAATAACTAAACAGAAATTCGGCTGGAAGCTTGGCTCCTCACTTGTCACAAACCCCCACTGGTAGTTACAACTCAAGACTCCTCCATTACAGGTGGGCCACAGAGTTGGCACAATGAATTCTTGAATGGCAAGTCTGGATCAATACTCTCTCAGAAGAAAGGTTGGGTCAGAACACGAAAACTATTAACACTTCAGCACAAAGTCAAAACTCCTCCTAAGCTTTAATCTTCCTGCATCGGGATTTTGCACAATGATGACTTTGTGGGGAAGATGTCATATTTTTGTTGCATTGTACCAAGTTAACTGGTGCAAGAGGATATTTTATATATGTCTTTTGAAAAGTTGTATGTGTGGAATCCTCCCCTGCCTCGCATCTTCCAAGGCAAACATGTTATTGACACAAAAAAGTAAGCAGAGGGACACTGTAAGCCTCAGCCTGTCAAGGTTAGCACTGAGAACATCACCACCACTATCATCATGACTGATAACTTCTGGGTTTGGAAGCTAAGCAGAGTAAGGTGGAGTAGACACCTTGGATGGGAGATCACCAGAGAGTAGCTTTAGGAAAGAATACCTCCAATCATGGAAAATAACTATCACTCAGAGTTGATGATATGGGGCTAAATATACCAAGATTTTGTATAAGAGGTAAAAGGATCATGCCATATGGTGAAAAAATCAACAGTACAATTTAATTTTAATTCATTTACATATTGATTTATTCCATTTACATCCCACCCTTCCTCAAGGAGGTATACATTCTTATCTCCCCACATCCACTCCATTTTACCCTGACAGCAATAATAGAATAAGTGTGCTGGAAGGGGCCTATGAGACTATCGAGTCCAATTCCCTGCTCAATGCAAAAGTTTAAATCAAAGCAGATCTGACAGATGATTGCCCAATTTTCTCTTGAACGTGTCCAACATTGGAGCACTCACTACCTCTTGAGGTCATTGGTTCCATTGTTGAGCTGGCATATGTCCTATAGGTTATGTACACTGGATGTACACTGATGTCAGGATACTATTAGAAAGTAAAATGAATGCAAGAGCTAAGTAGATTAAGTCCTGCATATACTGGTACTTAATTCTGTCCTACCTTCTTTATCTGTTCAGCGGGATTCCAAAAACATACATCTGTGAGAGCATGAAAGTTACTTTTAGTGTAGCTCACAGAGAACATGCTCCTATATCAACATTCTGCCAGAGAGACTTTGTGTGCCTCCTCAACAACATTGTGTTCACTAGCCACATGTGCTTGCTTATTACAATCATGTCCCACAGGATGACCTCTGTCAAAGCAGGCACCTGTAACATATCTACACTTGCTGTGCCCAATTGTGGCACATGAGTGTATATCCAGAGCA
This sequence comes from Bradypodion pumilum, assembly GCA_035047305.1. Taxonomy (NCBI): domain Eukaryota; kingdom Metazoa; phylum Chordata; class Lepidosauria; order Squamata; family Chamaeleonidae; genus Bradypodion; species Bradypodion pumilum. The sequence continues at coordinate 255,469,456 of JAWDJD010000005.1, read as the reverse complement.
GGATGTCCAAACACCTCTCTTGAACTTATAGAGAAATTTTAAAGAAGTCATGTGGCTTGTAGCACTTTTGGTTGTTCCAAAGAGGGTTGTGCAAATGCCATGGAAAAATATTCCTGTCAAAAAAAAAAACCAACATTCTGGAGTTAAAGTTACTTGACATAATGACTGGAACCTCCACTTGTGTTCCTTCCTTCTGTATTCCTCATCAGGGCCATAATTAGGGTGGAACAATTGAGGATTTCCCCAAGAGCACCCAAATCTAGAGCAGAATCTACTGCTGAGAACTAGAAAAATGAACAGCAATGCCTTCCAGCCTTCTTTGCCTTCCCCCTTGAAACATGAGTTAGTTAGTTAGTTAGTTTCTTTCTTTCTTTCTTTTTCTTTCTTTCTTTCTTGAGGTGGGAAGTCTACATTTCCCACTCACTTTCTGGCTAATGGAACTAGATATCAAAGCTTTAGACTGACTAACTAATGTCTCTTTTTGATATGGTGTGTCCATTTTTACCTGACAGAATTAGGAGAGGGTTACTTAGGGACTGTGTTGGCTTAAGTGGTTAAGACACTGAACTAGACAACTGGATGGATGGCAGGTCAGCAGTTCGAGACCCAAGTGCTGTGTGATGGAGTGAGCTTCCATCTCTGTCCCAGCTCATACCAACCTCGGAGTTCAAAAGCAAGTCATTGCAAGTAGATAAATAGGTACACTACCACTTGGATGGGAAAGTAAACCATGTTCCATGCACTCCACTGTCTAGTCATGCCTGCTACATGTCCACCGAAACATCTTCAGACGGTGCTGGCTCTTTGGCTATAAATGGAAAAGAACACCGAACCCTAGAGTTGAATATGACTGGCTTTTGATCAAGGGCGACCTTACTTTGGGCAATCCTTTTGGTTGCAGTTGTAATATATGTGTTTACAAGCAATTGTATACTCTGAGGCAAACAATTTGCAAGCTCTTTTCACTTGCAAATAGTCTGTTTCATAATAAGGAAGTGATGGGAGTGATGGGAGTTAGCTTGTCACCTGAAGGTCATCTTATGTCTTCCTTCAACAAATCAGGCTATTTCCACCTCCAGTTTTCCTCTTGCCATGCCAGGAAAAAGGTTTCATCAACTATCCCTTTCTGTGCCCTCCAGCTAGGAAACTGGTACCAAATGTTCTTTTCCTGAGAGGTGATGGCCCAGAAGTAGGTTATACTCTGTGTTGGGTCCAAAGGACATCTGGACAGCTGTATCCTGTCAGAGCATGTCGTGAAGATCAATGAAACACAGACTTTGGTGCTTAATGGCACAGAAATCTTTCTTCATCAGCACTCCTAATTACACTTGTCTTTGCATCACACAGAGTGTATACTCGACCTCTTCACATCTTTGTTAAAAACTATGCATGAGGGAAACAAGTTATCTGAAAAAGAGAGAGAATTCAACTGGGTGCTTGCCTAGCTCAGAGTATGATTTTGGCTACTTCATAATACTCAGTTGTAATTTACCGCAAACTGAACACAACTCCCTTTCTAAATTCATCTTTTGGCTTGGATTGCCATCTGACCTGGTATGCCATCTCAATTTAGTTGATAAATCAAAAGCTGCCAGTGTAGTATTATACTTACCATGGTGTTATTATTAGGAAACCTCTTTTAAGAGAACAAGCTTCTCTGACATCACAATGTAGGAAATTATGTAAGAAACAGGAAATAGCACCCCTGGTTAGCACTAGCTGATTTCTTGGAAGAGCAAGTGTGAAAGAAAAGTTAGAAGAAGCAGGTCTCAGACAATAGCAAGGTAAGAAGACCAGATAGAAAGACTGAAAGAAATGGGCAGGGGAAAAAATAGTGGGGAAAATCTAGGGTAAAAGCAGAAATCAGGGATGTGTTGTATTCATCCACCCTCATCTTTACTATCTTTCAGTGTCTATGCTTGTCTACCATCTCCATGCATCCTCCAAATATAATATATATAGTTGGTAGGTGTCTTGGCCTCTTGAGCAATGAAATCATGGGATTTTTGAAAGCCAGTGTATGACTACACTTTGTGCACATTTCTTGTGGACTGAAGAGGACTATCAGAGTATTGTAGATTGCTTTCCATTATTTACCAAGATTAAGCTCCTGGAATTATTGCATGACATTTCATAGATAAACAGTCACCTATGGTGGCAAAATGGATGACACCATTAACTTGGATGACATCTTGTGATAAAGTGATTAATAGGTTACAGGAAAGCAAAGATGGATATAATGAAAATGGCTGTTTTTTGAACTCTTAGCAATGTTACTGATAGATTTAATGGCCAGCAATAGAAAAGAAACTTTTACCCTCTGATGTTAATCACTAAAGACTCCTAATTATGGAATGGGTTAATCTAAACCTTGACTTGGTCCTTTTGACTGCTTAGGCTTAGCTTTAGAACAGGGTTGTATTAAATATTGTGATTATGTGTATTATTATATTGTTGTAATTGTATGTGTATTGATTTGTTGTAGCCGCTCTGAGTCAGAATTGTGCTTGAGTAGAGTGGGGTATAAATCTAATAAATAATAATAATAATAATAATAATAATAATAATAATAATAATAATAATAATAATAATAATAATAATAATAATAATAATAATAATAATAATAATAATAATAATAATAATAATAATAATAATAATAATAATAATAATAATAATAACATTCATGTGCTTATGAAAGATTTCAAAGAACTTACCCTACCATTCTATATGAGTACCATATTTGTTGACAAGATGAGAAATAAAATTAGCAAATAAACAAATGCTCAGAATCATGGGTGAAGGACATGTTTTGACTGCAAATATTAATAAAAAGTGCTTCCCAAAATTCTGAATTATCTAGTCATATTTCTAAAGAGCAACTAAAGCATTTGAAATTTTCCACGGATTTCTTTGATTAAATCTTAGATTGCTCTCTCCTTGTTTTGATCCAAAATGAATAGATATAATAGCTTGCAATCACCAGCCATCAAAATCTGTGGCTGCTCAATTAAACATTAAGATCAATGACAACTCTCATTTTGTTTTGCTTCACATAATATTATTCTAAAAGCCTACATGTGTGCTTGGAGCAATACAATGCACAGGAATATTATAAGAGAAGATGCTGAAAATCAGCCTGACATTCATTGTGTAGTGCTATCCTTTAACACATTGTTGTATGTTAAGGATATACATTGACTTTGCAGTCCAGGAGATATCAATAACAAATTCTGTTGACAGCATCATAGTTCTGTATGCTATAGTTAGCATCATAATACATTTTATTTCTAGGGCCATTTTATGATTCCTTGTTGTTTTACAGCAGGGGTTTGCAACCTACGGTCTGCAGGCCAGACCTGGCCCATGCCATTTCATGTGGCCTGCCACTGTCACTCCCACCACTGCTGTTGCCAATGCTGGAAGCAGTGAAAACAGCTGAAAACACACTGCCCTCACTTCTGCCGCTGCCAGAAGTGGCAGAAGAGGCGAAAACAGCAAAAAATACTACGGATGCATTTTATGGCAGCGTTTACGGTGGGGAGAACCACATGTCCAGCCTAAACAGCTGTCTGAGGGTGTGTGGTCCAGCCTGCAGTTTGAAAACACCGAGAACCCCTGTTTTACAGTATCAAACATGCACTTATGATGGAATCTGTGTTTGGGCAAAACCAGAAGTTGCAGTTAATGCATCACTGGAAGCAGAGATCTCTTAACTGGTAAAAGACATCTGTATATTATGATATGAATATACCTGTGTCTGTACGCTGATAGTTCACTGGTCATTGGAAATTAAATACATGCTTCATTTGCAACTGCAATCATTCAGGTATGGTGGTTCAAGGAAACTGCATGGCAAGAAAGAAAACATAAAAGTAAGAATTATGTGTGAATTAACTCTTAATTTTTCTCTCTCTTGATTAATTTTATATAATCATGCAAATGTAAGAGATGTCATGCAAAAAGCCTATCTAAGGTTCATTAGAAGGTCACAATCATTGCACTAATTATTGATAAACATTGTTCAAGACTTACAATTTTGAATTTATTTCATTTTCAGTGCTCATATTGACTGAAATCCTCTTGAAGTGACTATACCTGCTATGGGGTGGTGACATTGCTAGCAGGGAGAAATTTTCACTAATGAAAGACTTCCCTCTTTTCTCCACAGCTCTTTTCACTTGCAAATAGTCTGTTTCATAATAAGGAAGTGATGGGAGTGAAACAATGGAAGGAGGAAGTCTTCTTTTGTAGAACGGCTGCTTGATTGTGTTATTCAGGGGAAGAATTTTGATAATGAAAGGAACTAGAGAACATTTTGGGACAAGCCAAATCTGTTCAGGAGGGATGGGTTGCATTTGAACCATGATGGGACCAGATTGCTGGCGCTCAACATCAAAAAGGCTGCAGAGCAGCTTTTAAACTGATAACTGGGGGAAAGCCGACAGGAGCTGGGCAGCATCCGGTTCGGGAAAGTGTGTACTTGGGTAGTGAGGAGGATGCAAAAATTACTGAGCAGAGCGAGGAGCTAGTCACTAGCATTCTAGCAGAAGGATGCAAGAGGCAGTCTAACAATGCAACTGGACACAAAAGACTGTGTCAGAAAAGCATATATAAATGCTTGTATACAAATGCCAGAAGCCTCCAGAACAAAATAGGGGAGCTGGAATACTTAGCAATAGATAAGAATATTGATATTATTGGTATCACTGAAACCTGGTGGACGGATGATAACCAATGGGATACAGTTATCCCAGGCTACAAACTGTACAGGAAGGATAGGAAGGGGCAAACGGGAGGTGGTGTAGCCTTGTATGTCAAAGAAGTGATAAAATCGTATGAATTGGAATATCTAGGTGATTTGGAGTCACCATTAGAAGCTCTGTGGGTAAGAGTACCAGGCCACAAGGATGGTCTAACAGTAGGCATATACTATCGGCCTCCGACCCAAACTCTTGAGGGAGACAGGCAGTTGGAGACTGTTGTAAAGGAGGCATCCAAGAAGGGAAGCCTGGTTATAATGGGGGACTTCAATTACCCTCACATAGACTGGGTGAACTGTTGTTCAGCACATGATAAAGAGATAAAGTTCCTAGATATGCTAAATGATTGTTCCCTGGGACAGATGGTTGAAGACCCAACTAGAGGTACAAGAATCCTTGACTTGATCCTGAGTAATACTCAGGATCTGGTGCAAGATGTTAATGTGACTGATCCAATAGGGAACAGTGACCACAACTCAATTATGTTTAACTTGATCATAGACCGCAAGTCACTGATAAAATCTAACACAGAGACCTTAAATTTTCAAAAAGCTCATTTAGAAGATGGAAGGCTTGTCCGAATGAGGACAGCAGGCAGAAACATAAATTCTGGCAGAACAAATGCAAGGCAACAATCAGGAAAGCAAAGCAAGACTTTGAGGAGCGTATAGCTAAAAATACTCAGAGAAATAACAAAGACTTCTTTAAGTACATTAGAAGTAAGAACCCAACTAGAAAGGCCATTGGACCATTAGATGACAATGGAAGGCAAGGGGTTATTAAAGAGGAAACAGAGATTGCAGAGAGACTCAATGAATTCTTTGCTTCAGTATTCACTGAAGAAGACAGAGGCCACATGCCCAAAACAGAGCCTATCTTCGTAGGGAGGGAAACCGAAGAATTAAGCCAGATAGAAATAACCAGGGAGGAGGTCCTTGCATGTCTTGTTAAACTAAACACTAACAAATCACCAGGACCAGATGGAATCCATCCACGAGTTCTCAGGGAACTTAAAGATGAAATTGCTGATCTCCTAGCCAAAATATATAATCTTTCCCTCAAATCAGGCTTTGTGCCTGATGACTGGAAGGTAGCGAATGTAACACCAATTTTCAAAAAAGGATCCAGGGGTGATCCAGGAAATTACCGACCTGTCAGTTTGACATGTGTCCCAGGTAAAGTGATGGAAACCATCCTAAAAGATAGAATTAATAGGCACATAGAAGAGAAGGCGCTGCTAAAGGAGAGCCAACATGGCTTTTGCAAGGGCAAATCATGCCTCACTAATCTGTTGAAATTTTTTGAGAGTGTCAACAAGCATGTGGATAAGGGGGATCCAGTTGACATTGTTTATCTGGACTTTCAGAAGGCTTTTGACAAGGTCCCACACCAAAGGCTCTTGAATAAACTTACCAGTCATGGAATAAAGGGACAGGTCTTGTCCTGGATCAGCAACTGGCTAAGGGACAGGAAACAGAGGGTAGCACTAAATGGACACTTCTCCAAGTGGAGGGAAGTAAAGAGTGGGGTCCCCCAAGGTTCAGTACTGGGACCCCTGCTTTTCAACCTCTTCATAAATGATCTAGAGGTAGGAGTAAAAAGCAAGGTAGCCAAATTTGCTGACGACACTAAATTATACAGGGTAGTGAAAACTGTGAGAGATTGTGAGGAGCTCCAGAGGGATCTCTCGACACTGGGGGAGTGGGCAAAACAGTGGCAAATGAGTTTCAACATTAGTAAGTGCAGAGTGATGCATGTTGGGGCAAAGAACCCCAATTACATTTATAAACTGCTGGGGTCTGAACTCTCTGCGACAAACCAGGAAAGGGACCTTGGTGTCCTGGTGGACAACTCAATGAAGGTGTCAACCCAGTGTGCCTCAGCAGTGAAAAAAGCAAACTCAATGCTAGGGATCATTAGGAAGGGTATAGACAATAAGTCAGCAAGTGTCATTTTGCCTCTTTATAAATCTATGGTGAGGCCCCATCTGGAATACTGTGTACAGTTCTGGTCGCCATACCTCCAGAAGGATATTATGGAGCTGGAAAAAGTGCAGAGGAGGGCAACCAGAATGATTAGGGGACTGGAACACCTTCCTTACCATCTGAGGCTGCAACGGTTGGGGCTCTTCACTCTTTTAGTGTAAGGGACCAAAGACAATGAAACAGCCGAAGGGTTGGCTTAACACAGGTTTATTGCATGATGATCCGGAGGAACATGTGGTAATGGCGGATGGGGAGCTCAATATATACAGCTGGCTATACATTTGAATGTGGCTCGTCGACAGACTATTGGTTGCTGCCTGCGTGACGTCGTGGGAGGTCACGCCCTTCTTGACCAGGTGAGGAGGTCGCGGGGAATCTTCCCGCGCTGCTGAACCAGGTGACTATGATCCATGAGAGCTGGACGCTCGCTACTGCCCTCTGGTGGTCACTAGCTCGCGTCCCCTTATTAAGTTACATTGATACAGCTGATGGTTATAATGTTGCACACAGAAAGGTTACATTGGTAACACATGGCAAAGGTACATTGTTAAAGGCACAGCTTTACAGAACACAACATCCCTCCCCCCTAGGATGAGACGAAGTCTCTCAGCCAAGATGGCTTGTTGCATGTGCGTTTGGGCCGTGAAGAGGGCTGCCCCCCCGGGGGCGTTATTGCTTCTTTGTTCCCTGGTCCCTTGTCCTGAAATGGGAGAGGGAGACTTGTTAGTGGCTTGCCGCTGTCTGGCGGCCTTAGGGGAAGGGAAAAACTCCATTGTGGGCAGACCGGGGGCCGTCGGGGCTAACGAAAAACCCCTCTTCTCGCTTGGACGGGTGGGGGACCACTCCAAAAACCCCCCCGGTTCTGGAAATCAAAATCTAACTTGGTAGGGGTACCCGCATTTGTGGGGACTTTCCGCGAGATATGTATGGGGTCGGGTTCCTCCTCCTCGGAAAGATCCCCTAGGATATCTACTAGAACATCCTCCTCCCCCCTTGGTGGGGGCCTGCGGTCCCCTTTCCCTCCCCCTTGGGCTGAACGGGTGGGGGAGAACCCTAACGTTGACTGACTCCCTGCTTGATCTGTGCCCTGCTCATCGGAGACCCTGCGTCGGAGCTGGTCCGCGTGCCGCCTCCACAGGAGCCCTGTGCTGGTTTCCACTCGGTACGACACGGGGCCGGTTTGCTCCACAACTACGCCCGGCACCCAGGCTGGGCCCGTGCTGGCGTAATTCCTGCAATGCACGGGGGCGCCTATACTGAAACTCTTTGTAGCCTCTAGCCCGATGTTCCTTCCTTTGTCCTCTACCCTCGTGGGGTCTAGCCTAGTAAGGATGGTGGTCAGCTTCCTGCGCATTAAGAGCTCCGCGGGGGAGTATCCTGACGCCAATGGGGTCACCCTGTACCCTAGCAGAAACTGACACACTTGTAGGTTCAGATCCCCTGGGCCCATGCGCTGCAACGCGTCCTTCGTGGTGCGGACGAGGCGCTCTACTTGGCCGTTGGTGGCCGGGTGAAAAGGGGCGGAGGTGATATGCCGAACGGCGTTAATCTCCATGAATGCCCTAAACTCGGAAGACGTGAAACAACTAGCGTTGTCGCTAATTAACGTGTCGGGTATGCCGAACGTGGAAAAGAGCCTCCGCAAATGCCTAATGGTCTGGGCCGAGGAGGTGTTCGTGACTGGGATAACCTCCAACCATTTGGAGAAAGCGTCCGCTACAAGGAGGAACAGGGTGCATCTGAACGGGCCCGCGAAATCTACGTGCACCCGGGACCACGGCCCCTTAGCCGCGTCCCATTCCCTGTGGGGAAGGTGGGCCTCCTCTGGTCTGGAGCATTGGCAACTTTCCCAAGTGCCGACCATGTGCTCGATGTCGGCGTCTAGCTGGGGCCACCAGAAGTAACTCCGGGCCAGCGCCTTGGATCGCACGATGCCGGGGTGGCTGACGTGCAGCAGTTTGAGCACCCGCGGCCGAAGGGAAGTGGGAATCACCACCCGCTGCCCCCACAAGAGACACCCCCTCTCTAGGGACAGTTCTAGCTTTTTTCTGAAAAATGGAGCGAACTCCTCCGCTGGGGAGGATGCGGGCCACCCTTTCTGCAGCCAGGAGCTGACTGTCGCTAACGTTTTGTCCTTCTCTGTTGCTTTGGCAATGTCGGCGGGCACTACGGGGGGCGAATCCAGCACCTCTATCATGAGAACCTGATGGTCCCGCTCCCCCATGCTCACCTGGCTGGGCGTTAGGGGGAGGGGAGACCTAGATAGGGCGTCCGCATGGCTGATCTCTTTCCCGGGCCGGTAGATCAACGCGTGCTGATACGCGTTGAGAAAAATGGCCCACCTGAGCATCCTCGGCGACAGGATCTGTGGGGTGGGCTTATCAGCGGTAAAAATGCCTAGCAAGGGCTTGTGGTCTGTTACAATGGTGAAGGGGCGGCCGTATAGAAAATCGTGAAATTTTTTCGTCCCCGCGACTATTGCTAGTGCCTCCCTGTCCGTCTGTGCGTAGTTCCTCTCTGCTTGGGACAGGGACCTGGAGTAAAATGCTATCGGGGCCTCCCTTCCGTTTTCCAACACGTGGCACAGCACCGCCCCCACCCCCACTGGAGATGCATCACAGATCAGAACTACTGGGCGCTTGGGGTTGAAATGGGTCAGTATAGCGTCGGACGCCAGGAGGCTTTTTAGCTCGCTAAATGCCCTTTCTTGGTCATCGCCCCACTTCCATGCCTGGTCTTTCTTTAGCAGTTTGTGTAGCGGCTCAGCCACCGCTGCCTTTCGGGGAAGGAAGGAGTGGTAGAAGTTGAGCAGTCCTAGGAACGACTGTAACTCGGGCTTGGAGGTGGGGCGGGGGGCTTTTTTAATGGCTGCCACTTTGGACATGGATGGTTTTATTCCCTCAGGAGTCACACAAAACCCTAGGAACTCAACCTCGGTTGCGAAGAAGACACATTTATCCTTTCGCAACCTCAGCCCCGCCTTTTCGAATATCGTCAGGACCTTCCCCAACCTTTTTGCCAATTCAGCCCGACTCCCCCCGTTATTAACACGTCATCAAAATAAGGCAACACCCCCTCCAATCCCTTCAGGAGGCGTTCCACGAGTGACTGGAAAATTCCAGGCGCCGAATTCACGCCGAACTGGAGGCGCGTCACCTGGAACGCCCCCTTATGGGTGACTATGGTCTGCGCAGCAGCGGCGGCAGGGGACACCGTGAGCTGCTGGTAGGCCTGTGCTAAGTCGAGCTTAGCGAAACACTTTCCCCCGTGTAACCTGGCCAGCAGATGGCTGACTACCGGCACCAGATATGCATTCGGGCGGATCGCCTTGTTGATGGTGCACTTGTAGTCGGCGCATATGCGGACCTCCCCATTGGCCTTTAGAGCGGTTACAATTGGAGTTTCCCACTCCGCAGAATCTACAGGCACGAGGATCCCCTGGCCCACCAACTTGTCCAGTTCCGCCTCTATCTTGTCCTTGAGTGCAAACGGCACCCGGCGTGGTTTTAGGCGAATTGGGCGGACCTCCGGGTCCAGGTCGAAAGTCACTGGGGGCCCCTTGAATTTCCCCAGTCCCTTTTTGAAAACTTCGGGGTGCGCCTCGCACACCTCCTGAATTGGATCAGCCCCCACGGCGTGCATCCCAACGGCGTGCACCCCCCCAATAAACAACCCCAGGGGCTGGAACCATTGAGTCCCGAGGAGGCAGCAATTTCCTCCTTTGAGCACGACTAGGGGAAGGGACGCGGCGTGCTCCTTGAATTTGACCTGAAATTCTCCAACCCCCAACACTGGAATACTGTTCCCTTGCACGTCCCGTAGTGTGGACCTCAATGCTTTGAGCTTGGGTCGCTTATGGGGGGCAATTCCCAAAAACTCCCTCTGGGAAATGATTGAAAATGAGGACCCCGAGTCAATTTCCATCCTAATGGGGACCCCTTGGACTAGTACCTCAACAAAGTAGCGGGGGTGTCTAGTAGACACGCTGAACACTGGGGCGTCGTCCTCGCTGCCGTCGGCGATGCGGCCCACGCCGTCCTGCTTCCGCGTGGCCTGGGCGCTGTCCTTGGGTTTTGTTGGGCGGTCTTGCCCCGTGGAATGGTCTGCGGAGCTCCTCCGGGTCTCGCACTTCTTTCTGCACACCTTGGCGATGTGCCCGCGGCGGCCGCAGTTGTGGCACTCGGCCTTCCGGAAAGGGCATTTCACGCGGTCGTGGGCCGCTCCACAGCCGTCGCATCGCCGGCTCTCCTTCCGGACCCTCTGGACGTCCTCGTCGTCGCTGCTCTCTGTGGACGACCTCGAAGTTCGCCGGGCCGCCTGTACCGAAGCCTCTGCTTTGCTCGCCTTTGGCCGCCAGTCCTGCAGTTCTTGGACCCCGGCCTTCGTAGCTTCTGCGGCCTGGGCCGCTCTTACGACCTCCTGCAACGTGGGAGGCGGCTCCTGGTTCATTAACGTGCGCTGGGTTTCGGCGTCATTCAGGCCGCACAGCACACAGTCTCGGAGGGTGATTTCGGCATTCTCCCATTTGCACGGGCCGGCCGCCAGCCGCAGGGCCGCCACGAATGCGGCGACCGTCTCCCCGGGGGCTTGGACTCGCCTCCAAAACGCACTCCGAGCGGGAAACATTGCTGTGGCGGGCCGGACGTGCTCACACAGCATCTGCATGAGTTCCTTGGCCTTGAATTCGCTCACCCTTCTCGGTGCAATCAGGTCCACCAAGGTCCTTTTTGTTTCTTGTCCGAGCATTCTGGTGAAGATGGCTCTTTTCTTCGCCTCTTCCGTGACTTCGGACTCGATCAGTGCGGCCTGGAAGTCCATCTCGAAGATCTCCCAGTCGCCCGGTTTCCTGATTTCGAAACCGGCGCATGTCTTGGTCCCGTGGGCTGCCATCATCCCACCTTCGTCGCCAGTTTAGTGTAAGGGACCAAAGACAATGAAACAGCCGAAGGGTTGGCTTAACACAGGTTTATGGCATGATGATCCGGAGGAACATGTGGTAATGGCGGATGGGGAGCTCAATATATACAGCTGGCTATACATTTGAATGTGGCTCGTCGACAGACTATTGGTTGCTGCCTGCGTGACGTCGTGGGAGGTCACGCCCTTCTTGACCAGGTGAGGAGGTCGCGGGGAATCTTCCCGCGCTGCTGAACCAGGTGACTATGATCCATGAGAGCTGGACGCTCGCTACTGCCCTCTGGTGGTCACTAGCTCGCGTCCCCTTATTAGGTTATATTGATACAGCTGATGGTTATAATGTTGCACACAGAAAGGTTACATTGGTAACACATGGCAAAGGTACATTGTTAAAGGCACAGCTTTACAGAACACAACAACTCTTGAACGACGACGTCTAAGAGGTGACCTGATTGAAGTTTATAAAATCATGCACGGTGTGGACAAAGTAGATAAGGAAAAACTGTTTTCCCTATCGCATAACACTAGAACTAGGGGGCACTCCATGAAACATTTGGGTACTAGTTCTCGAACAAATAAGAGAAAGTACTTTTTCACCCAGAGGATCCCTGGTCTATGGAACTCCCTGCCAGAAGAAGTGGTGACAGCTGTCAGTCTTGAAAGCTTTAAGAGAGGATTAGACAAGTTCATGGAGGACAAGAGTATCAATGGCTATAATTATGGATACCTAAGGACAACCTCTGGGTTGGAGAGATAGGCAGGATATCTCTCAATATCATTTCCAGGGAATCCTAAGCAGGTGAAGGCATCTGCTTGGGAATACCCTGAAGGAAATGGTGAGCCACTGTGTGAGACAGAATGCTGGACTGGATGGGCTGTGGCCTGTTCCAGCAAGGCTGTTCTTATGTTCTTATGTTCCTTCTCCTGTCCTGCAGCATTGACAGATTCCACACAACAAAAGGGACTGTGAAAGAAAAGGGGGGAAGTGTTTCATCACTGAAAATCTCTACTGCTAATGATATTCCATTTCTGCAGGTGTAACTACGGGTACTGCAGTGGCTCAAGTCGCTAAGACGCTGACTGGGAAGCGGAAGGTCAGCAGTTCGATTCCCGAGTACTGCAGGATGGAAATGAGCTCCCGTCTTCATCCCAGCTCCTGCCAACCTAGCAGTTCGAAAGCAAGAAATTGCAAGTAGATAAATAGGGACCACTTTGGTGGGAAGGTAACAGCGTTCCGTGCGCTCCGGTGTCTAGTCATGCCTGCCACATGACCACGGAAACGTCTGCAGGAGCAGACAGCGCTGGCTCTTCGGCTTAGAAACAGAGATGAGCACTGCACCCTAGAGTCGGATACGACTGGCTTTCGAGCAAGGGAAACCTTTACCTTTACTAACTTCGTGACTGTGTTTCTGACATTTTGTTATTGGCTGGTTTTAAAAAACAGCGAATAAAAACTTTAAAAACTATGAAGCAAGGCTTTAATATAGAGTGGCACTGAATTGGAAAGGATAATTTCTCAGCTATAAGAACACATGCAAGAATGTCTATGTGATTAAAAGATAGACTGAAATCCTGTTACATAGAATAGCTAGTCACAACTAGAGTAGGCCCATTGAATCAATGGAATTTAGGAGGAATTGACTAACCAAATATTCATGGATTTTATGGGTTTACTCTAATTGTGACTGACTATACTAAGCAGTCAGAATTTTATCAACATTCTTGCAATTTGATATGAAACTAGAGAAGAAGATTGCTTTGGAATTCTGCAATATGATTAAAAATGAGATTGACAGGTTTTTTTTTTTGCATCTCTAGTCATAATGAACTACAATACCACTGTTACTGAATGGCATCCATCATCTTTGTATATCACAAGAATTCATCCATTTTGAAAGATCCAGAAATGAAGGAAGATCTGAAAATCTGACAAACTTTGACAAACTTCTGAGCTTCTCAAATCAGTGGTTCCTAACCAGGAGTCTCAAGGTGTTCTTGGACTAAAACTTCCAGAAGCCTTCACCATTGACTGTGATGGCCAATATTTCTGGGAGCTATAGTCCAAGAACATCTGGGGACCTAAGACTTGAGTTGCCTTGGTGAGGGGGCAGCAATATAAATTCAAATAAATAAATAAATAAACCATTTATCTATAACATTGCTGAAAGCCTTCAGATCTTCTGGCAAAGAAAGTATCTCCTTTACACTTTACTTAAATAAGATTGCTGCTATGTTATGTTACTTTCAGGCTTATCTCCTTGGAATTAAGAAGGAGTTTCCTATCAAGCCAATTTCTGTTAAGTCTTCTTCATGTCAAGAGATGTTACGGATGCAAGACAACCAATGTAATGAAAATTACAATACATTCAAAATGTCTTCATGGATGCTCAATCTTATGTCTGAAAATGCCTCCCAAGAAGATCTGGGCAGCTGACCCTCCTCTGCCCACCTCCCTCCCAGTCCTTCTCCCTCCTTATATTTTGGGCACAAATTTGTAGACCTTAGGGAGACTAATCTGCCTCTTGATGGGGTGAGTGTTATGGTCACAGCAGGCAAACCTATCCTACTTTGTGTTTGTTTTGCATACAAACTGTCTCTCTGTGTGTGGTGTTGTAGTTCAGTCTCTTTCTGACTCAAAATGTATTAGTCTCAGTAACATAATAAGTCAGTACCTACTCAAGACTTTCACTTGCTACAGAGATTTTCATCCTCATTTTTGCAACTAAGATGAAGCAAACTGCTATAGCATATTTTTGCTATCTACCTGACAACATTATTTGAACACAAGCATTGTAAGTAAACATTCATTTTCTTTCTGCCAAAGCTGTGCCTGAGCACTTGTTCAATAGATGATTGAACAGATTCTAAGAAGGAAGAATAGGGGAACTGAAGACGGATTGCATTGCAAAGTATTCAGGTTAATTATGGGGGACATGATGACTCAGGAGTTCTCAACCTTTTTAAGCCAGGGGTCGGGTCATGCTCCCTCAGACAGCTTTGGGGGATGGATGGCCATTTTGCCCTTCCTCCACCACATGGCACTACCTGGTGTGATGGAGGTGATGGTAGGCCACATGAAATGGTGTGGTGAGCCACATCCAGCCCATGGACCGCAGGCAGTGGTGTACTGCTCCAGGTTCCCAGGAACCGGTAGCGGAAATTCCCCCAGGCCATGCCCACTTGGCCAGCCATGCCCATCTCTCTACCCCAGGCCATGGTGTGGCCGGCCAAGTGGGTGTGGCCCACAGAGTTAGCCATGCCCACAGAGTTAGCTATGCCCAGGGTGGGGGTAGTAAATTTTTTTGTAGTGCATCACTGACCCCAGGTTGAGAATCCCTGTTCTAACTGCACAACTCTGCAAAGATTATCCTATGGTTTGAGGGTGTCAGCAAAGCTAAGAAGCTAGACTCCATTACAAGTCTAGAAGAACTACCAAAGACGAACTTGTCAAAGCTGAGACACCAAGCTAAGATGCATGCATGCATCCAGCCTGCCAGTTGAAGACCACTGCTCAGGGAAATATTACTTTCTTAGGACAGTATTTCCCTCAACTCTCCTAAACATCTGGAAATTAAAATAAAATTAATGAGAATGGACCCTGTGGGTCTGCAGCTCCTCCTAGCATAAGTACACTTGCTTGTAAGATGTAACACATGGCTCTGCATCTCAGAATATTTGTATAATGAAGCTCCAGCCTTTTAATCGAACCATGTCAGTCTGCTTAGTGGCAATAGAGAGGAATTATTAATTAACTAATTTTATAATAGAGTATACAGAGGCTATTGAAGAGCCTGAAGGGAAAAGAGGTCTATAATTCACCAACATCAGATAAATTAAATTATGAAAATGAGATTTCAGAAGCCAAAGAAAGGTTGAAGGAGAAAGGCCAAGGCCTCTTGCTGTATAAGTGTGTGTGTGTGTGTGTGTGCGTGTGTGTGTGTGCGCGCGTGTGTGTGCGCATGTGCGCACACGTGTGTGTGTGTGTGTGAGTGTGTGCTTGCACATGCATTTTAATTCTCATGCTTTGTTAATGTTGTTTGTTGTATGACCATCCTTGAGGTCACTGGTAATGTGTCCCATGCTGAGAATTATGACCATCAGCAAGAATGAGAAATTAATTTGCTTTAAATGATACCAGACATTATCAGGAGACAGCCACCAAAAATGAGACCTAATGAAGAGTTTAATTCTGTCATTAAGATTACGTGGGCTTCCTACACCGTTCAGCTTGGCAAACTAGCCATTCTGTTCTAAAGCCATGAGGGAGGGGGGAGTGATAAATTCATGATGTGTTTGAGCAAAGTATATGAAGCAGGAACTCCCCCCCCCCCTAAAAGACACATTAGGGTGAAATGATGCTAGAACTAATTTTCTTTTTGTCATTCTCCTTTGCATTTTCTGAGATTATATACTCTCCAGATATTTTACCTCTTTGTGATATCTTTTGACACCCACCTTTGGTCTTTGAAATCTGAGAATTCATCTTCAACAGATGATAGTGCTATCTATCAAACCACCCTGAACACAACAGACCTGCTTTAATTTTGGAAGTCTAGCAGGGTCAGCCCTAGACAGTACTTGGGCAGGAAAGGTTTTTGTGATGTATTGTCTAGTTGCTTCCACTGTATAGCAACCTAATAGGGCTTTTGGGGTAAATGAGCCATTTGAGAAGTAGCTTTACCAATACCTCTTCCCCCAGTGAGTTTCCATGGCTGAGTAGGGATTTGAACTAATTGCTCCTAAGTCCTAGTCTGATCCATTGCTCTAAAGTGGGGTTAGGAAAGGATCTTACCTGAGGCACTGGATAGTGTTTCCTAGGAATAATTGTTAAAATGAGGTTAGATGAACAAAAAGGTTTGGTTTACTATAAGTAGTAAAATGATTATGAAAGTGTGGCAGATCTAATGTATCTTTACCTATAAAATCGTGCATTCTGTTGGTGTCCGGCATGCATGCCCGCACCCGGCCCAACCATCCCGAACCGAGCTGCCTACACTTAACTTAAGACCCTTGGAGCATCGCCGCAAGGGTCCGGTTGTCAAGAGTGGGGTAGCCACCCCATGAAGATGACAAAAAATAAAAATAAAAACTACATTGCGCAGCCTCTTTCGCACCACGCCACCCCTCAGCCAATCAGGCTGAGGGACGCAATCACGAAGGAGGCTGGGAAAGCGCGGCACGTAGAAATAAAAAAAGCACCGCCGCAACCGCGTCCACTTCCCCGGCTGGCAATGTAGGCCAGCGCCGGCCCTGCTGTGGCTTCGGCAGGGTTGTAGAGAGAAGGGGGAGACCCTCTTCTCTCCACAAACCTGGCGAAAAGCTTCCCTCAGGGAAACGGAGGCCCAGAACGGCACTCCATTCTCAGGCCTCCATCTCCCAGGGAGAAACTTTTACGCTTCCCTACAGGAGATGGAGGCTGAGGAAGACAAACCACTTTAAAACAGGAGATGGAGGCCAAGCACGGAGCACCATTCTCGGCCCCCGTCTCCTGTAGGGAAGTGGTTCATTTTCCTAGGAGGATGGAGGCCGAAAACTTTGGCCCCTGTCTTCCAGGGAAGATGAACTGCTGCTTCCCTCCTGTTCTCCCCCAACCCAGGCTTCGGCAAGGCAGCGGGGAGAAAAATTTTCTCCCCGCAGCCTCGGAGGCCGGCACAAGCCTCCCCCTAGCTTGGGGGGAGGAGGATACTCTCCTGTTCTCCCTCCTCCCTGACCCAGGCTTCGTCAAGGCAGCAGGAAAAAATTTCTCCCCGCAGCCTCGGAGGCTGGCACAAACCTCCCCATAGCTGGGGGGGGGGAGAGACCCTCCTCTCCCCCCAGGCTTTGGTGAGGCAGTGGGGAGACACAATTCCTGTTCACCTGGGGAGGACGCAGGGCCAAAGTACCCAGTCACTGCTTCCTCACCGGGTGGCGGGGAATGCACTATGCACTTCCTGTTTCCCAGGAAGGATGCCGTGGCAGGTACCAGCCAAACTGCCCTTCCACGGAGGACAGAGGCCAAAAACTTCGGCCCCCATCTTCCGAGGAAGACCAACCTCTCTCATTCTCTCTCTCTCTCTCTCTCTCACACACACACACACACACACACATACACCTACCTACTGGGCTGCAAATTTCAAACCAGCCCAGTATGTGTGTGTGTTTACATGTGTGCACACACACCAAAACCACACCTAACCACCAACACACACATTAAAAATGCTCGGCACTGCCGGGCAAACTATACTAGTAGTAAATAAAGCAATATGATTCAATGTTATTTCATTTCTTTATTTGTAGATTACATTTATATTTCCATTTCCATTACTACCTACTCTGTAGGCTGGCCAAATTTGTGGGTGGGGCCAAATCTGTGGGCATGTCCAAACATCCTGCATTATGGGCTATGGAAGTGGGCATGGCCAACCAAGTGGGTGTGGCCTGGGGGAATTTCTGCTACCAGTTCTGCAGAACCTGACAGAACCTGCTGCAGTGCATCACTGAGGTCAGGCTAGTTTTCCCACATCACAGGATAACACTCTACAACTTGTTTCCTAAACTTTGGTTTTTGGGCTTCAGTTCCTAGAAGCCTAAGTCAATTCCCCAAAGTACCTAACTCTAAAATGTCATATCCTCAACTGTCCTGTTCAGTTCTAGTAAACTCAAGGCCATGGCTTCCTTTACAGAGTAATATCATCTCATATTTGGTCTTCCTCTTTTCCTGCTGGCCTCAACCTTTCCCAAGGGATTTAACCTAAGGAAACTTTATAGCATCATTATTGAAGCAAAGATTCTCTAGGTCCATCTCATTCTAGGCTATTACATTGAGCTTAAAATGAGAAAATTCTACTCTGTGATGCCTTGAACATATTGGAATAATAAGATAAACATAAATAAATAAAAATAGGTTGGTTGTTGTGTGGTACCCTACATCTGAAGGTTAATTCCCCCAAAATGTTATTTTTATTTTTTATTTTTAATAAATTTTTATTAAGTTTTTCAACATATAAAATACAAAACATAATGCTAATAAAATACAATTGTTGTTGTTGTTGTTCAGTCGCACAGTCGGTTCCGACCCTTTGCGACCCTATGGACCATTGCTCTCCAGGCGCCTCTGTCCTCCACCATCCCCCTCAGCCCTCCCAGCTCTGTGCCCATTGTGTCTACAATGCCATCTAGCCATCTCATCCTTGGCCTCCCCCTTCTTCTTTTGCCCTCCACCTTTCCCAACATCAATGCCTTCTCAAGTGAATCCCCCCTTCTCATTTGATGTCCAAAGTATTTTAGCTTCATCTTTACTATTTGATCTTCCAGTGAGCATTCAGGGTTAATTTCTTCTAAGATTGACCTATTTGTTCTCCTCGCTGTCCAGGGGACTCTCAAAACCCTCCTCCAACACCACATTTCAAAGGCATCTATTCTTCTGCGTTCAGCCTTCCTAATTGTCCAGCTCTCACATCCGTACATTACTACTGGGAAAACCATTGCTTTGACTATTCTAATTTTTGTTTTCAGTGTGATGTCTCTGCTTTTCACTATGTTCCCCAGGTTTCTCATTGCTTGTCTCCCAAGAATCAGTCGCCTTTTTATTTCATGGCTACAATCCCCATCTGCCGTGATCTTTGATCCTAGAAAAGTGAAATCTGTCACTGCTTCTACTTCTTCCCCATCTATCTTCCAGGAACTGATTGGGCCTGTTGCCATTATCTTGGTTTTCTTGATATTGAGTCTCAAGCCAGCTTTTGCACTCTCCTCCTTCAGCCCAATCAAGAGATTCTTTAGGTCTTCCTCACTTTCTGCCATTAGGGTTGTATCGTCTGCATATCTCAGATTGTTGATGTTTCTCCCAGCGATTTTAATCCCATATTGTGATTCCTCCATCCCTGCACTGCGCATTATGTGCTCTGTGTATAGGTTGAATAAGCATGGTGACAAAATGCAGCCTTGTCTTACTCCTTTTCCTATTCCAAACCACTCTGTCATTCCATGTTCTGTCCTAACTGTTGCTTCTTGGTTCATGTACAGATTTCTCAGGAGGCATATGAGGTGCTCTGGTATTCCCATCTCTTTAATTACTTGCCACATCTTGTTGTGGTCCACACAGTCAAATGCCTTAGTGTAGTCAATAAAACAGAAGTAAACTTGTTTCTGGTATTCCTTTGTTTTCTCCATGATTTTAGTGTACGATGTGACATGCCGAATGGCGTTTGCCTCCATGAATGCCCCGAACTCAGCGGAGGTGAAACAACTAGCGTTATCGCTGACTAAAGTGTCGGGTAAACCGAACGTGGAAAAGACTCTCCGTAGCCGGCTGATTGTCGTGGCGGAGGACGTGCTTTTTACCGGGATAACCTCCAGCCACTTGGAGAACGCATCCACGACTAGGAGAAACATGGTTCCTCGGAATGGGCCAGCGAAATCTACGTGCACCCTAGACCATGGCCCCCGTGCTGTGTCCCATTCCCTATGCGGAAGACGGGCCGCCTCAGGGCGGGACCCCTGGCAAGCCTCGCAAGTGCCGACCAAGTGCTCAATGTCCGTGTCCAGCTGTGGCCACCAGAAGTAACTCCGGGCCAGCGCCTTTGAACGAACTATGCCCGGGTGGCTGACGTGCAGCAGTTCGAGCACCCTCGTCCGCAGGGGCGCAGGGACCACCACCCGTTGGCCCCACAGAAGGCACCCCCTCTCTAGGGACAACTCTAGCTTTTTCCTAAAGAATGGGTCGAACTCTGTACTCGGGGACGAAGCCGGCCACCCCTTCTGCACCCATGAACTAACTTTCGCCAGTGTCCTGTCCTTGCCTGTTGCCCTAGCAATGTCGGCTGGTACAATTGGGGGTGCGTTTAAAACCTCAATTAACAACACCTGGCGGTCCTTTTCCGCTCTCGCCTTTTGGTCGTCCGACAAGGGCAAAGGGGATCTCGAAAGCGCATCAGCATGGCTGATCTCCTTTCCGGGCCTGTACTCCAACTCATGTTGGTACGCGTTGAGGAAAATAGCCCATCGCAGCATTCTCGGGGACAGGATCTGCGGCGTGGGCTTGTTCGCCGTGAAAATCCCTAACAGCGGCTTGTGATCGGTCACGATTTTGAACGGGCGGCCATACAAAAAATCGTGAAATTTTTTGGTCCCCGATACTATTGCTAACGCTTCCCTGTCGGTTTGCGCGTAATTCCGCTCCGCTTGGGACAGGGACCTTGAGTAAAATGCTACCGGGGCCTCCCTTCCGTCTTCCAACACGTGGCAAAGCACCGCCCCCACCCCCACCGGGGATGCATCGCAAACCAGGACCACAGGCCGTTTGGGGTCGAAATGTGTCAGGATTGCCTCAGATGTTAGGAGTTGCTTTAGCTCTTTGAACGCCCTCTCGTGCTCATCACCCCACATCCATGGCTCCTCCTTTTTCAGTAACCGATGGAGCGGTTCGGCCACGGACGCCTTCCGCGGGAGGAATGTATGGTAAAAATTTAGGAGCCCCAGGAAAGATTGCAGCTCGGTCTTGGATGTGGGGCGAGGGGCCTTTTTAATGGCTGCTACCTTGGATTTAGACGGCTTAATCCCCTCGGGTGTGATCCGGAACCCTAAAAACTCGACCTCTGTTTCGAAAAAAACACATTTATCCTTCCTCAATCTCAGCCCCGCTTTCTCGAACACGGTCAGTACCTTGTCCAACCTTTTCGCTAGTTCAGCCTCACTCCCCCCGGTTATCAACACGTCATCAAAATAAGGCAACACCCCCTCCAGGCCCTTTAGGAGGCGTTCCACGAGCGATTGAAAAAGACCGGGTGCCGAGTTCACGCCGAACTGTAACCGCGACACCTGGAACGCTCCCTTATGTGTAACTATCGTTTGTGCCGCGGCCGTGGCGGGGGTCACAGGAAGTTGCTGATAGGCTTGTGCCAAATCGAGCTTGGCGAAACACTTTCCCCCATTTAGCCTGGCCAAAAGGTGGCTTATCACTGGCACCGGGTATGCATTAGGGCGGATCGCCTTGTTAATTGTACACTTATAATCTGCGCAAATGCGCACCTCCCCGTTAGCCTTTAGAGCCGTTACAATTGGAGTTTCCCACTCCGCGGAATCAACAGGAATAAGAATCCCCTGGCCCACCAGTTTGTCCAGTTCCGCCTCTATTTTGTCCTTGAGTGCAAACGGCACCCTGCGTGGTTTGAGTCTTATCGGGCGGACCTCCGGGTCTATGTCGAAAGCTACAGGGGGTCCCTTGAACTTTCCGAGTCCTTTCTCAAAAACGGCGGGATGCGCATCGCAAACCGCTTGTATTGGGTCCCCCCCCACGGCATGCACCCCCCCTATGAACAACCCTAAAGGCTGAAACCACTGTGTTCCTAGGAGGCTACAGCTTCCCCCTTTTAGGACAACTAGGGGCAGTTCCGCAGAATGTCTCTTAAAATTGACCCGAAACTTCCCAACCCCCAATACCGGAATGTTGTTTCCCTGTACGTCCCGTAGTGTGGACCTCAACGCTTTAAGCTTTGGCCGCACGTGGGGGTCGATTTTCAGGAACTCTTTCTGGGGAATTATGGAATAGGAGGACCCCGAGTCAATTTCCATCTTAATAGGGGCCCCTTGTACTAATACCTCAACGAAGTAATGGGACTGTCCCGCGGACACGCTGAACACTGAGGCGTCGTCCTCGCTGCTGTCCGAGACGCGGCCCACGCCGTCCTGCTTCCTCGTGGTCTGGGCGCCATCTTTGGGCCTCGCTGGACGGTCCGGCCTGGCCGCGCGGTCTTGTGATTGCCTCCGGCCCTCTTTCCGCTTTCTGCACGCCTTGGCGATGTGCCCCCGACGGCCGCAGGTGTAACACTCGGCTTTCCTGAACGGGCACCTCGCGCGCTCGTGGGCCGCTCCGCAACCCTCACAGCGTCGACCGCCCTTCCGGACCTTCTGGACCTCCTCGCCGTCGCTGCCTTCCGTAGACGACTTTGAGGCCCGCCGAGTCGCGTGCACCGACTGTCCGGCCTTCCCGTGCACCGAATTTTCCGCCTTGCCGGCTCTGGGACGCCACTCACGCCACTGATGCATCTCGTCCACTCCGGCATTCGTGGACTCTGCGGCTTCCGCGGCCTCTATGACCTCGGCCAGCGTGGGTGGCGGCTCCTTATTCATCAGACTGCGCTGCACCTCTTTGTCTTTCAGGCCACACAACACGCTGTCCCTGAGGACCATCTCCAGGATGTCGCCCCATTTACAGGGGGCGGCGGCTATCCTCATGGCGGCCACGAATGCCTCAACCGACTCGTCCGGCGCTTGGACTCGCCTCCAAAACGCGTTCCGAGCGGGAAACATTGCCCTCGAGGGGCAGAACCGCTCTCGCAGCAGCTTCATGATGTCGCTCGCCTTAAAGTCGCTCACCTTCTTCGGAGCGATTATGCCCACCAGCGTCCGCTTGGTTTCCATCCCGAGCATTCTGGTGAGGATGGCCCTCTTCCTCTCCTCGTCGTCTTGTTTGACTCTGAGTTCCACCAGTGCCGCCTGGAAGTCCATCTCAAGCAGCTCCCAGTCTTGCGGTTTGGTGATGTTGAACCCGCTCTGTGCCCTGGCTGTTCCGTGGGGATCCATCATCCCATCCTCGTCGCCAATTTAGTGTACTCAACTAAGACACAGGACACAGCCTCGGGCTGGGTTAACTCAGGTTTATTGCATCGTGGTCAGAGGGAACATGAGGTAATGGCGGATCGATAGCTCTTTATATACAGCAGTAATACATTTGAACGTGGTACCATGGTAGCCCATTGGCTACTGTCTGCGTGACGTCATTGCAGGTCACGCCCTTCTTGTCCAGGTGTAGGTAGTGGCGGGATTGATGAGTTCGGACCAAGAGAGCTTGGACGCTCGCTGCTGCCAGCTGGTGGTCATTAGCTCGCGTCCTATTACAGGGCTTATATGATACAGCTGAAGGTTACATTGTTGCTATAGGCAAGGTTACATTGACTCAGATACATTACAGTAAAACCATCAGAACACAACAATGATCCAGCGTATGTTGGCAATGTGGTCTCTAGTCCCCCTGCCTCTTCTGAAACCTGCCTGCACCTCTGGTAATTCTCTTTCCACATGCTGCTGAAGTCTATCCTGTATTATCTTGAGCATCACCTTACTGGCGTGTGGGATGAGCGCGATTGTTCGATAATTTGAACATTCTTTGGCATTGCCCTTTTTTGGGATTGGGACGTATACTGATCTTTTCCAATCCTGTGGCCATTGTTTTGTTTTCCAAATCTGCTGGCATATTGAATGCAGTAATTTGACGCCGTCATCTTTTAGCGCTTTAAAGAATTCAACTGGGATACCATCATCTCCACTCGCTTTGTTGTTTGCAGTGCTCTTTAGGGCCTTTATAACTTCGCTCTCCAGGATGTCTGGCTCAGGTTCTACTTCTTCATCATTGTGATTGTCAGGAGTGTTGAGATCCTTTTTGTAGAGTTCCTCTGTGTACTCTTTCCATCTTTTCTTAATCTCTTCTGCATCAGCTAGCTCCTTTCCTTCTTTGTCCCTTATCATGGTCATTTTTGCTTTAAATGCTCCCTTAATTTCCCCAATTTTTTTGAAAAGATCTCTGGTTCTGCCTCTTTTGTTGTTTTCCTCCATTTCTCTGCACTGTTCTTTTAGGTAGTTTTCCTTATCTCTCCTTGCTTTTCTTTGAAATTCTGTGTTCCAATGATTGTAGTTTTTCCTTTCTCCTTTGACTTTTGCGTTCCTTCTTTCCTCTGCTATTTTAAGAGCCTCATCAGACAACCACTTTGCTTTCTTACTCTTCTTTTCTTTTGGTATGGTTTTCTTTGCTGCTTCCTGCATGATGTCCCTCATCTCTGTCCATAATTCTTCTGGCACTCTATCTATTAAGTCTAAGCCATTGAATCTATTCATCACCTCCACCGCATATTCTTTAGGGATGCTGTCTAGGTGATATCTTTCTGGTCTCCGTGTTTTCCTTATTTTCTTTAGTCTAAGCCTGAATTTTGCGATCAATAGGTTGTGATCTGAGCCACAGTCTGCTCCAGGTCTTGTTTTTGCTGACTGTATGGAGGTTCTCCATCTTTGGCTGCAGAGTATGTAGTCAATTTGGTTTCGGTGTTGGCCATCTGGTGATGTCCATGTGTAAAGTCGCCTCTTGTGTTGCTGGAAGAGAGTGTTTGCTATGACCAGTGCGTTCTCTTGGCAGAACTCTATCAATCTTTGCCCTGCTTCATTCTGTACTCCAAGACCAAATTTGCCTGTTATTCCCTCCACTTTTTGATTTCCTACTTTGGCATTCCAGTCTCCTAATATAATTTGGACATCATTTCTTGGCGTCTGTTCTATGAGGTGTTGTAAGTCCTCATAGAACTGGTCCATTGTGGCTTCATCTGCACCAGTGGTTGGTGCGTATATTTGGATCACAGTAACATTGAAGGGTTTGCCCTGAATTCTTACTGACATCATTCTGTCATTTTTGAGATTGTATCCCATTACTGCTCTTCTCACTCTTTTATTGACAATTATGGCTACTCCATTTCTTCTAAGGTTTTCTTGACCACAGTAGTAGATATGATGGTTTCCAGAGCTGAATTCACCCATCCCTGTCCATTTTAGCTCACTGATGCCCAAGATGTCAATGCTTATTCTTTCCATCTCACTTTTTACCACTTCCAGTTTTCCTTGGTTCATTGATCTCACATTCCATGTCCCTATGCAGTATTGCTCCTTGCAACATTGCATTTCCCCTCCCCCTTCCTGTCCCTCCCCTTTCTCCCCTCTGTGGTGTTAAGCATCCTGTATCACCTAGCCTGCCCTTTTGTTTTGCCTTTTGTTTTGGTCAATAGGGTTCTCTTGGCAAGATTTTTGGCGTGGTTGCCGGTGTCTGCGCCACTTTTTCTCCTCATACATTTTATCACAGTTTTTAAAAGTTTAACACATTTAAGACAACATATTATCATGCATATTATCACACTTTAAAACACAGTCTCTATGTCAGTTTCTATGTTTAGTCATTATAAAGTCTCTATGTCAGTTGCTATATTAGGTCTTCTACATTTGCATATCTGTTACTTATCCTTTGCCTGGGACTCTGGCTCTCCTCCTCCTCCTCACCCCTCCACCCCCCCCGGCTGGGTGGCTGCCCGGCGGCGGCGGCGGCGGCAGGCCCCTTTGCCGCTCGCCCAGCTCTCTTCCTCCTCCTCACACCCGGCTGGGGTGGCTGCCCGGCGGCGGCGGCGGCAGGCCCCTTTGCCGCTCGCCCGGCTCTCCTCCTCCTCCTCACCCCCGGCTGGGGTGGCTGCCCGGCGGCGGCGGCGGCAGGCCCCTTTGCCGTTCGCCCCGCTCTTCCTCCTCCTCACCCCCGGCTGGGGTGGCTGCCCGTACATTATACTAAAAGATAATAAACAATAAGATAAAATAACTAGCATACAAAATACACTAACATTAGAAAAAATAATAAAGAGAAGAAAAAAGAAAAGAAAAAACAGCCCCCACCCAATTGCATTTTATATCTATCCTTATAGATTATGAACCTTAACATCCAATTTACTACAAAAACTCATTACCCCAATAGTTCATACCATAATATCTTGGGTAGGGAACAATTTACAAAAAAGAAAAATAAACATAATACATCACCCAGTGTTTATTTACATTGCTATCAAGCCAATTTCTGTTAAGTCTTCTTCATGTCAAGAGATGTTACAGATGCAAGACAACCAATGTAATGAAAATTACAATACATTCATAATGTCTTCATGGATGCTCAATCTTATGTCTGAAAATGCCTCCCAAGAAGATCTGGGCAGCTGACCCTCCTCTGCCCACCTCCCTCCCAGTCCTTCTCCCTCCTTATATTTTGGGCACAAATTTGTAGACCTTAGGGAGACTAATCTGCCTCTTGATGGGGTGAGTGTTATGGTCACAGCAGGCAAACCTATCCTACTTTGTGTTTGTTTTGCATACAAACTGTCTCTCTGTGTGTGGTGTTGTAGTTCAGTCTCTTTCTGACTCATAATGTATACTTTTCCAAAAAACATTCACCCCAGTACAATTCCACCACATGTGTTCATATGTTCCAATTGTGTCTTTACATCTCCAGCACATTTTATCCCTTTTATTATCCATTTGATGCAGTCTCACTGGGGTCAGGTATCACCTCCATAACATTTTGTAATTATGTTCCTTTATTCTTACCGAAATAGTTCTCATAATCCTCTTTTTCCATTTATTTCTCCATATATCATTTTCTATTTTTATATTCATTTCTTGTTCCTATTTTAATTTTAAGTCCTCTTGTGGATCACCCTCTTTATTCAATAGTTTATACAAATTACTGACTAATCCTTTGGTATTTCTATTTCCTCTTCTAATTTTAAAAATCAATTCCTCAAATTCTGTCTTATCTCTTTCCAAATCATATCCTCTCATATATTTACTATTCCATTTACTAATCCTCAATCTCTGAAACCAATTTAATTTTAATTGTTCAAATAAATTTGACCTACTAATCTCATCCCTACACAACCGTAGCCAGTCTCTCAACAGGAAAACTTCATTCTTGTCTTTTACCTCTTTTTCTATTTTAATTGGAAAATCCGCTATATCAGAAAGTTCCGTATCGGAGAAATATTTGGAGCCAAATCCTTCTTTACCTTCTTCCATACACTCATTAATCCTTTCATCATGGCATTTTTAGTTACTAGTTTTATGGGTAATTATATAAATGCTGATCAGGTGGGTTTTCTGAAAGGACGTCATATGGCAGATTTGACCAGAAGGGTGTTAGATTTAGTAGATTTTGTGAGTCAAACAAAAGAAAAATTTGGATTAATATCTGTGGACATATTTAAGGCATTTGACTCTCTGCAATGGACTTCAATTAAGGAAATAGTTAAATAGTATGGATTTGGGGATAAATTTAGAAGGATAATTGATCAATTATACCAGCAAGGACTAGCCACTGTCATAGTGAATGACGAGGTTACTGATGAGATAAAATTAGAGGCAGGTACAAGACAGGGCTGCCCGTTGTCCCCAATTTTGTTCATTATGGCAATGGAAATACTAGCGAAAGCTATAAGAGATGATAAGAAAATTGAGGGGATTATGGGAAATAAGGTAAGTATGTATGCTGATGACACATTGATAATTGTAAAACATCCAGATAAGGTAATGGATAGAATTAGGTTATAATTAAAGGATTTTGAAGATATTACTGGACTGAAAGTAAATTGGGATAAATCGGAAATAATGTTTTGTAATATGGGTGAGGAGGATTAGAAGAAGATAAAGAGATTAGTTAATATTCAGATTAAGAACAAATTGAAATATTTGGGAATAATTATTTTAAATAGATGGGAAGAACTCAAAGGACTGAACTATGGCAGTCTGAAGAAAGATTTTAAAAATAGGATACAAAGGTTTCAAAAGTAGAATTTGTCATGGTTTGGGAGAATTGCGCTTACCAAAATGATGTTATTACCTTGAATAAATTTTTTATTTGATGCATTAGCAATTCAGGAGATTAAAGAGTTTCAAAAAATGATTAATAATTTTTTTAATGGTGAAAAGAAAGCTAGGCTATCAAAAAAGTTATGGTACTTATCACAGAAAGAAGGTGGATTGGGTATGCCAAATCTGATAGCATACTATCGAGCATTTCAAATTAAGAATGTTGTGAAGATCTTGGCGAGAGAAAAGGCAATTCGGGAGGAAATTGAGATGAGTGACTCTAGGCATATAGGAAAAATGGTCTTTTCAAAATGTTATTTTTCTAATGCTGCTTCAACACTAAATGAAGGTGTTTAATAGTTTATTCCAGGGTATCTCAACCTTGGGCCCACAGATGTTCTTGAACTTCAATTCCCAGATGCCCTGATCAGCAATTCTGGAAATTGAAGTCCAAGAACACCTGGAGGCCCAAGGTCGAGAAACCCTGGTTTACTCAGTTTAAATCTTAGGGAGCCTGTTATTATTTTCCTATAATTTGTAAAGATTTTTGGGAGATTGCTGTTCTTCAGAAGGAAAGTTGGTGTTCCACAACCAGAGTATCACAGATGAAAAGTCTCTCTCTCTCTTCCTCTCTAGTGAGTACACAATATGCATTTTCCTTGCAGAAGCACCAAATGAAGGCCTTCAAACTTGAATGTTGAGATCCAGGTGTCTACAACTTAGTAAATATTATCAATCCAGCTGCCACAACTTCTAACTGTGAATGATTTAAGAGTTCAAAGCCAACATTTTCAATTCAATGTGGAGACAAATTGATAATGAAAGAGGATAGCAAACAACTGTCAAAATAAGTTCATATTTAAGGTGACCAAATTCATATTTAAGGTGAATGTGTGTCCTCTTTTATAGAGGACAGTTATCTACTTGAAGGGCAACCAGAGAACAGTCCTCTTCCAACGCTGTCTTAATTAAAGATTTATTTTTCTTCTTCAAGTCCGAATATTGGCCTTCATCATGGCAATACCTCTCCTGTTCTTAACTCCCCAGAACAGTTCTTCTAAGGACATTCCACACCAGTTGCTTAGGTTCTTCAGCCATGAGGTCTGTCTATGTCCAGGGCCTCTTTTACCAAGCATCTTCCCATGCATAATGAGTTGGACTATTCTATACTTCATGAGATGCCCAAGTTATTGGAGTTTTCTTTATTTAATGGATTTAAAGATCTAAAAGCCATAAAGAACATGTTCCCCTTCTTTTGGTAAAAGAAGATGCAAATGGTAAAAAAATATATGCCCAACCTCTATACCTGCCAAGGATGACGGGAGTTGTAATTTAGAACATTAGGAGGACATCTGGGAGGTCTAATTTATAGCTTCTTCTGCATAATATCAATAGACAACCCAAACATGGATCAAACTGTCTACCACTTCCACACAAAGAAGGGAAATGTTTCCCATAGATCTTCAAGTCCCCCTACCCCCCACCCCAATATGACTAGAGCAAACTCACATCCATCTAGTGTTTGAGGCTGCATGTGTTTTCATACAGAAATAGGTAAAATAATTCCACCAAGTTGTTTGGTAGCCTCATATTATCTACTTACTCCAAAACATTGTTGACGTTCAGTCGCACAGTCAAGTCCGACCCTTTGCGACCCATGGACCCCATGGACTACAAGACGTACCTGCTTGTAAAATGTTTTGGAATAGAGATGAAGCTGGGGGTGAAAATTATACTTCCAAATCTAGTATTTTAACATGTGTGTGAGTGTGTACGTTTCTGGGTGTAGCTGTGCACATTTGTGTACTTCGGTGTGTCTCCTTCTTTGTCATTTTTTCCAATGAAAATTGCCCCAACATTGATCTCAATGTTAATGTGTTCCTGCTTACATTTGATTTCTGAATGTATTATGGCAAATTATCGTTATACAGGATGAAAGATCAGAGCCCTGTGTGAGGGGCATGGTAAGAGAACAAAAGGGGGGATGGATCGACACATTGGTGCCAAGCCCAAAGTCAATAATCAAGTGTCTTGGAGCAGAGGTGGGGGTCCTTCTTTTCTTTCTTTTTCCTTCCAGGGAAAAAAGTTAGGAAGGAAGAAGGGTGAGGGTCAGATGGGAGAAAATTTCCCCTTGAACATGATGTCAATATGTTGGCACGTCTCCTTTTATTAAGATGCCAGCCAACGGATAACATGTCCTGCTGTGTTTTACCAACATAAAAAATTAGACTGGAGACCGAGGAACGGCAGGTGGTTTTTTGGCACCAAGAAATAATCACACTTGATGTGAAAAGTAAAGTAAAAGGAGCCATCTGTTCGCTGCAGGAGGATGTGAAAAATCACATTAACATATTGTCACTAACATCATGAAATACACAGTTAATAATAAATTTAGTTATCATGGCAAGTTGCATTAGGTGCTTCCTTAGGAAAAGTCAAGGGGGGGAGGGGTCTTTGACTGATGTCGATTTATATCTATGAGAGAAGGCTTTTGGTGTGGCATTTGTTACCACATCTGTGAGCTGATGTGTTTCTGTCTCTGTTTGGAGACATAGCAACTGATGGATGGTTGACGCCCTGGTTCCCCCTTTCCTTGTCCTTTAATCCAGCGTGCTTCATTTCATCTTGACTTCTGGAATGGTAGACAAGCACATGGAGAGAGGGGGAGAAGGAGAAGGGGGAAGAGAGAAGAATAGAAAGAGAGTAGAGAATCTGAAACAAAATTAGTAGAGAGATTTGAGCTAATTTTGGTAGCAAGTATGGAGCCTCCATAAGAGGCCACAGTGGCTTAGGGGTCAAGATGCTGAGCTTGATACCCAGAAGGTCAGCAATTTGAGACCCAAGCGCTGCGTGATGGAGTGAGTTCCCCTCATCTATCCTAGCTCCTGCCAACCGAGAAATTGCAAGTAAATAAATAGTACCACTTTGGCTGGAAAAGTAACAGTGTTCTGTGCACTGCGGTATCTAGTCATGCCTGTCACATGACCATGGAAATATCCACAAATAAAGATATGACTGGCATTCGAGCAAAGGGGACATTTACCTATGGAGTCTCCAAGATATAGGAATACTGAAGAGGATATAAGCTTAAAAGTATTGGGTATAGTTAATTTTCTTCTTCTTTTGTGTCCAGATCAAACTTGGTATTGTCAAAATGAAGCCACTTTCTTGGCTTCATCATTAGATATAGTTAATTAATATGCTGCTTTATTGCTTCCAGATCCCAGGCTTTGGTCTTGGAGTTCACATTTGAGTTCTCTGTCTTTGGCTTTGTATCTCAAGAAGTCAGATGCTATGCCAACCTGGAAACCCTAGGTATGGGGGTTTGTTCTAGCAGCCTGAAGATGTGGCATTTAGACATGCTGCATTTTTAGAGGTGCTTTGACTGGAAAGCACTTGTCTGGGATCACATTTCAGTGCCACAAAGATATATGTGCAGGTAGTTCCTCAGTCTGTGCAGAGATTGGCACATTTTGGAACCATTAGTATATTCCCACCTTCTATGGCTGGTTCCTGAACTGGTGATGAGCCTTCTGGTGATGAGCAGGTTTTAATAGCCCACATTAATAGCCCCGTAATGAGGCAAAATCTTATCTTGCACTACATAAATCAACAATGCCTGCTTCAGGGGCACGAGTCATTATGCTTGCATTTATATCAACCTTGTTCTGTATAATACTAAAAAAAATTAAAGACCAGATTATAAAACAGTTCTAGAGAAAGCATTTTAAATTGCTCTGGAAGAGCAAATTATGATGCTAAAGAACTTCTTGTCTTTTTTGAAATGAGAGCTGGGGAAAGGGTTAAAGAAGCTTTGGGACCCTATCCTGACACCACTGAGGGTTCACCAAGACCCCCTGTTACTGTGAATTTGCAGCTCCCATAGTGGCTTAGTGGTCAAGGCGCTGAGCTGGAGACTGGAAGGTTGGGTTTCAATACCCGAGATCTACACTTGGGGACATGAAAGGAGCCTCATTTGGGCGTCCCCATAAAATCCTTCATTCCAATTGCCTAGTGGGTGATGCTACTTGTCTTTCCAAGCTGTATGGATGACTTTATTACTCACACACCTTTGTGCCAGTCTGGATTTTGTTTAGACACAGCTGTCTTCTCATTAATGAACTAGCTGGGGCAGTGGGTGGTCCTTCTTAGGAACACTAAAATACTAGGCTAAGCAGAATTTGCATCTGAATAGACCTCTCCATCTACAGTCTGGTCCCAGCTTATTGATCACATATATTAACCCTGAACATGTTTATGTGCAGTGTTTCTCAACCTTGAGTCCCCAGGTGTTCTTGGACTTCAATTACCAGAAGCCCAAATCAGCATACCTGTTGATCAGGACTCCTGGGAACTGCAGTCCAAGAACATCTGGGGTCCTAGGTTGAGAAACCCTGGTACTAGGGCAAAGCAAGTGGAAGCACTGCAGAAATGCTCTGTACATCCCATCTGTTAGTCAGTCCCAGTTTCATCTGTTCACAGCAAAGATTTGCAGAAGCACCTGTGGGTGTTTTCAGCTGAAAGCATGGCATTTTCAAGGGGAGAATCACAGTTAATGTCAGGACCCCTAGTCACAAAAAGGCTATAAACACAGTCAGCTTGAACATGCTTATGATCTCCTTTGCAGACATTTACAGTGAGCAGGTGAAAGTCCACCTGGTTTTCAAATAGAATAGAGAATTATTATTATTTTTTTGGGGGGAGGGTATCAGGGATTAATGACATGCACCCTTTTACAGCATGGCAAAAGCCCAGATTGTGCTCACATCTTCCTAGAACTGCCTGGGCACAGAACATCCTCCTCAGCAATTTGTAGTTTTTTACCCTTTTGCAAAGGGATGCAAAAATAATTGAAAAGGGAACATGACAGGGCCATAGGCCGGGGGGGGGCACACACCCTCCTGAGCTAACCCCCACCCCAACCTATGGTGCCAATGTTATATATGTGAGTGTGACATTGTTGTCCCTCCTGAATTTTTTTTGCCCCTCCTGACACCCCCCCCCACACACACACACACAATCTAGAATCCTGGCTACAGCCCTGGAACATGGTGAGGAAGGGGAGGGACAACATAATGTTGAACAAGTATTACCTTATTTCTGCTCAGAGTTGCCAGATCAGCAACAACAAATCCCTGAGATTTTGGGCTGAAACCTAGGGTTGTGATCTCACAGATAGACTTTTGTGCAATAATTATAAAATTGTGTGTGAAAGAAAGACAATGTGGGTTTCCTGCACTGCCCCCTAAACATACAAAGGGTGGAAAAAAAGGTGTACACATTTTAAAAGATGCTATTTATGTCTTACTTTTCAAAGTTGACTTAAATTATGGCAGCAATGTGTAGTATGACATTCACTCAAAAGAATGAATGCTAGCATCACCATGAGACAAGGCAGGTCAGTCAAAGGAAATGATGGAAGCACAGTTGTCATTATAGGAGTGCAAGACGATTTTGAAGTGGTATTTGAAAACTGAGAAAGTTCTGGAAGTACAGTGACAATGCAGGTGTGAGTATGCAACAGAACTTCCAACCCACCTTTAGTGTATGAGAGTCAAGACACAAGGCACAGACAAAGGCTGGGTTAACTCAGGTTTATTGCATGGTGGACAGAGGGAACATGAGGTAATGGCGGACGAACAGCTCTATATATATGGTAGGAACATGTTTGAATGTGGCTCCACGGTAGCCCGTTGGCTACTGGTCCGCGTGACGTCATGGTTGGTCACGCCCTTCTTGTCCAGGTGTAGGTAGCGGCGGGAAGCTTCCCGCGCTGCGGTCTTTGATGGGTTTGAACCAAGAGAGCTTGGACGCTCGCTGCTGCCAGCTGGTGGTCATTAGCTCGCGTCCTATTACAGGGTTTATATGATACAGCTGAAGGTTACATTGTTACTCATTGGCAAGGTTACATTGGTTCAGATACATTGATATCACATGTAGAAGGTTACACTATTAGGACACAACACTCCTCCCCCCTAGGATGAGACGAAGTCTCTCAGCCAAGATGGCTTATTTCGAACACGCTGGGGTCTCGGCGCGGGCTGCCCTGCCCCGGCTTCGCTCCCTCCTCCTTGCTCCCTGGCTTCCTGCCCTGCAATCGGAGAGGATGACTTGTTAGTGGTTTGCCGCGGCTCCGCGGCTTTGTTGGGAGGTGTGTGCTTTGTTTGGGAAGAACCGGGGACACTGGGGGCTAACGAAAAACCCCTCTTCTCGCTTGGATGGGTGGGGGAACACTCCGAAAACCCCCCCCGGCTAGCAAACTCAAAATCAAAATCGGATTCGGGGGAAGCGGCAGCGGCGGCCGCACACTCCTTTTCCCTCCCCCCGGGCTCGGATAGAACTGGGGTAAAAAAAAGAATATGAGCCGGGCTTGCTGCTTTCCCCCCTGTCTCCCCCTTGGGCTAAACGGGTGGGGGAGAACCCTATCGCTGAATCCTGTCGCTGTGCCCCACTGGTCGGCCCCTCGCTCACTCGGTGCCTCAGTTGGTCAGCGTGCCTCCTCCAGAGGAGGCCAGTGCTAGTTTCCACCCGATAGGACACTGGCCCCGTCTGTTCTATTATCGTCCCTGGCACCCAGGCTGGGCCTGCGTTGGCATAGTTCCTGCAGTGTACAGGGTCGCCTACGCCGAACCCTTTCGAGACCGCTAACCCTATGTTCTTCCCTTTGTCCTCGACCCTCGACGGGTCTAGCCTGGACAAAAGCGTGGTCAGTTTCCTCCGCATCAGCAGCTCAGCCGGCGAGTATCCAGACGCTAAGGGGGTCACTCTGTACGCTAATAGGAATTGACAAACTTGGTGATTTAGATCCCCCGAGCCCATGCGCCGCAGCGCATCTTTTGTGGTGCGCACCAACCGTTCCACTTGGCCATTCGTGGCCAGGTGAAACGGCGCGGATGTGACATGCCGAATTGCATTTGCCTCCATGAATGCTGCGAACTCAGCGGACGTGAAACAACTGGCGTTATCGCTGACCAAAGTGTCGGGTAAGCCGAACGTGGAAAAAACCCTCCTTAGCTGGCGAATGGTAGTGGCGGAGGATGTGCTCTTTACCGGAATGACCTCCAGCCACTTTGAGTATGCATCCACCACCAGGAGAAACATGGTTCCCCGGAATGGGCCAGCAAAATCTACGTGCACCCTGGACCACGGTCCCCTTGCTGCGTCCCATTCCCTGTGCGGCAGGCGGGTCACCTCCGGTCGAGAGCATTGACATGCCTCACAAGTGCCAACCATCTGCTCTATGCCGGCGTCCAGCTGGGGCCACCAGAAGTAACTCCGGGCCAACGCCTTGGAACGGACGATTCCCGGGTGGCTGACGTGCAACAGCTTTAGCACCTTCGGCCGCAGGGACATAGGAACCACCACCCGTTGGCCCCACAATAGGCACCCCCTCTCTAAAGACAACTCCACTCGCTTTCGGAAGAATGGGTCGAATTCCGTGCCTGGGGATGACGCCGGCCATCCCTTCTGCACCCACGAGCATACCTTCTCTAGTGTTCTATCCTTTCCGGTCGCCCTAGCAATGTCGGCCGGTACTATCGGGGGTGACTCCAAGACCTCTATTAGCAATACCTGGCGGTCTCTTCTTACCCCTGCCTTCTGGTCGTCCGACAAGGGTAACGGCGACCGTGAGAGCGCGTCTGCATGGCTGATTTCCTTCCCTGGCCGGTATTCTAACTCATGTTGATATGCGTTAAGAAAAATAGCCCACCGCAGCATCCTCGGGGACAGGATCTGTGGCGTGGGCTTATTTGCAGTGAAGATTCCTAACAGGGGCTTGTGATCAGTAACGATCTTGAACGGCCGACCATACAGAAAATCGTGAAATTTCTTGGTTCCCGCTACTATCGCTAGTGCCTCCCTATCGGTCTGTGCGTAATTCCGCTCTGCTTGGGACAGGGACCTTGAATAAAACGCTATCGGGGCCTCCCTTCCGTCGTCTAACACGTGGCAAAGCACCGCCCCCACCCCCACCGGGGATGCATCGCAGACCAAAACTATGGGCCGTTTGGGGTCGAAATGAGTCAGGATTGCCTCGGATGTGAGGAGTTGCTTTAACTCCGTGAACGCTCTTTCTTGCTCGTCACCCCACAGCCATTTTTCCTCTTTTTTAAGCAGCCGATGGAGCGGCTCGGCAACAGACGCCTTCCGTGGAAGGAAGGTATGGTAGAAATTGAGAAGCCCCAGAAATGACTGAAGCTCGGTTTTGGAAGTGGGGCGAGGGGCTTTCTTAATGGCGGCTACCTTAGATTTGGACGGCCTAATTCCCTCGGGTGTGATACGGAACCCTAAAAACTCAACCTCTGTTTCGAAAAATACACATTTGTCTTTTCTCAGTCGCAGCCCCGCTTTCTCGAACACGGCCAGGACCTTATCCAATCTGTGGGCCAGCTCGGCCTTACTCCCCCCCGTTATCAACACGTCATCAAAATATGGCAACACCCCCTCCAACCCCTTCAGGAGGCGTTCCACCAGCGACTGAAAAATGCCAGGTGCCGAGTTCACGCCGAACTGTAACCTCGACACCTGGAACGCCCCCTTATGTGTGACTATTGTTTGTGCCGCCGCTGTGGCGGGGGTTACCGGGAGTTGCTGGTAGGCCTGTGCTAAATCGAGTTTAGCGAAACACTTTCCCCTATTCAGCCTGGCCAGAAGGTGGCTGACCACTGGCACCGGGTATGCATTAGGGCGGATTGCCTTATTAATGGTACACTTATAATCAGCGCAGATGCGCACCTCCCCGTTAGCCTTCAGTGCTGTTACAATTGGAGTCTCCCACTCCGCGGAATCCACAGGAACGAGAATTCCTTGACCCACCAGTTTGTCCAGTTCCGCCTCTATTTTGTCCTTAAGCGCGAACGGTACCCTGCGCGGTTTAAGTCTTATCGGGCGGACCTCCGGGTCTAAGTCGAAGGCTACAGGGGGTCCCTTGAACTTTCCCAGTCCACTTTTAAAAACGGCGGGGTGTGCGTCACACACTGCTTGTATTGGGTCCTCGCCTACGGCATGCACCCCCCCTATGAACAGGCCTAAGGGCTGAAACCACTGTGTTCCGAGGAGGCTACAACTCCCCCCTTTTAGCACCACTAGGGGAAGTTCCGCAGAATGTCTCTTAAAGCGAACCCGGAACGTTCCGACCCCCAACACTGGAATGCTGTTCCCCTGAACGTCCCGTAGTGTGGCCCTCAGCGCTTTAAGTTTAGGCCGCACGTGGGGGTCGATTTTCAAGAACTCTCTCTGGGGGATTATAGAATAGGAGGACCCCGAGTCAACTTCCATCCTAATAGGGGTCCCTTGTACTAGTACCTCAACAAAGTAATGGGGCTGTCCCGCAGACACGTTGAACACAGGAGCGTCGCCCTCGCTGTCGTCCGAGATGCGGCCCACGCCGTCCTGCTTCCTCGTGGCCCGGGCGCCATCTTTGGGCCTCGCTGGACGGTCCGGTCTGGCTGAACGGTCTTGCGACTGTCTCCGGCCCTCTCTCCATTTCCTGCACGCCTTGGCGATGTGCCCCCGACGTCCGCAGTTGAAGCACTCGGCTTTCCTGAATGGGCACTTCACGCGCTCATGGGCCGCTCCGCAACCATCGCAGCGGCGCCCGCCTCTCCGGACCTTCTGGACCTCCTCGCCATCGCTGCTTTCTGAAGACGATTTCGAGATCGGTCGGGTTGCATGCACCGACTGACCGGACTTCCCGTGCGACGAGTTTTC
Organism: Bradypodion pumilum; assembly: GCA_035047305.1. Taxonomy (NCBI): domain Eukaryota; kingdom Metazoa; phylum Chordata; class Lepidosauria; order Squamata; family Chamaeleonidae; genus Bradypodion; species Bradypodion pumilum. Next base: position 255,431,670 of record JAWDJD010000005.1, on the reverse strand, counting down.
CGCTTTGCCGGCCCTTGGACGCCACTCACGCCACTTGTGCATCTCGTCTACTCCAGCATTCGTGGATTCCGCGGCTTCCGCGGCCTCTACAACCTCTTCCAGCGTGGGTGGTGGCTCCTTGTTCATCAAGCTGCGCTGTACTTCCTTGTCCTTCAGGCCACACAGCACTCCGTCCCTGAGGGCCATCTCTAGGATGTGGTCCCATTTGCAGGGGGCGGCGGCTACCCTCATAGCCGTTACGAAGGCTTCTACTGACTCGTCCGGCGCTTGAACTCACCTCCAAAACGCACTCCGAGCGGGAAACATTGCCCTCGAGGGTCGGAAACGCTCACGCAGCATTTTCATGATGTCACCGGCTTTGAAATCGCTCATCTTCTTCGGTGCAAGGATGCCCACCAGCGTCCGCTTGGTTTCCATCCCAAGCATGCGGGTGAGGATGGCCCTCTTCCTTTCCTCGTCGTCTTCTTTGACTTTGAGCTCCACCAGTGCCGCCTGGAAGTCCATCTCAAAAAGCTCCCAGTCTTGCGGTTTGGTGATGTTGAACCCGCTCTGTGTCCTGGCTCCGTGGGGATCCATCATCCCACCTTCGTCGCCAATTTAGTGTATGAGAGTCAAGACACAAGGCACAGCCAAAGGCTGGGTTAACTCAGGTTTATTGCATGGTGGACAGAGGGAACATGAGGTAATGGCGGACGAACAGCTCTATATATATGGTAGGAACATGTTTGAATGTGGCTCCACGGTAGCCCGTTGGCTACTGGTCCGCGTGACGTCATGGTTGGTCACGCCCTTCTTGTCCAGGTGTAGGTAGCGGCGGGAAGCTTCCCGCGCTGCGGTCTTTGATGGGTTTGAACCAAGAGAGCTTGGACGCTCGCTGCTGCCAGCTGGTGGTCATTAGCTCGCGTCCTATTACAGGGTTTATATGATACAGCTGAAGGTTACATTGTTACTCATTGGCAAGGTTACATTGGTTCAGATACATTGATATCACATGTAGAAGGTTACACTATTAGGACACAACACCACCTTATAACTGCATGCTTTCATGATACATTTGAGATGTACGGTACTGTGTGTGATGTGCACAAATGAAGATCCAGGACACTTTGGTCAACGTTGCTTAAGCAGTAGTTTGCTGTAATGAGAAGTGTCTGGATGCTGATGGTAACCACTTTGAGCACCTCTTGTAATTGCAGAAGTCAAACGTGACTTGTTTTCATCTTTTGTTTTTGGTATATATTGAGTATTACAATTCTAATGCAGTTTTATCCTTTCTTAAAATGTGTATACATTTTTTGCACTCGGTATATTTGTTTGTACTGGTCTGATGGGCTCTGGGTACAGCTAGCAGTGGGGATGGTGGTCTCAATTCAACACTCAATTCAAGACATTAAAGCCACTGCCAGCAATAAAGTCAAACTCTCTCCACTTTTGGCTGAACTCTTTGCCTGATGTTTCTCTCCCTGCATCAAGACCTGGAGAAACACAACAACCATCTGAAAATGTAGCTGGAGCCTGGACATTGCCACTGTTTTCTGGAGACCCAGGGAAGTGCAGAGTCCTCCAAGACAACTCCACTGAGACCTGGAATATCTACATGGCAACAGGGATGGAGTGAAAGTACAAAACCAGAAAGGGGACCACATGTGTATGTGGTTTGTAAGCATTCTTGTGAGACAATAATAGTATTATGACCAACTTTGGTGACAGAAAGGAAGGTACTTTAATAAAACTCTTTGCAGGCGCACCCCCCAATAAAGGACTCAGACACCAATGAAAGTGGATAACGGCATTGGGCCACATTTATTGATTCATGCCCTAGTCCGAATTATAAATTTCTATTGGTAATTGACCAATCATAATTCTTAAGGCAAGCAGGCCGAAGTAACACTGGTAAGGTACCACCCAAAATTGCCATCGGCAATTGCTACAATGTATCCATTTGTATCCATTTGTTTGTTGACCACAAACAAATTGTTGACCGTAGTCAATATCTAACTAATGACCCCACCCTCTGACGCCTATCCGTAAAATCACGGGGTGATGCATGCTGTCTAGCTATAGCCATCACCCTGTCGCCTAGTTCGTCATTGACCGGACAACGTTTAACCAACTTATGCCTGTCTAGTGTTGTCCAGTCAATTGTGAACTTGCCGGATACCTGTGGGTCATAATGTTTACCTTACCAGTGCTACCCGCCCATGTGACCAAAGTCAACAGCAGCAACAGAAAAACCCCTATGTCAAACCATAGCAACAGTGTGGGATGGGTGAAAAAACCAGGACCCAGAAGCCAATATGGGTCCCAGCCAAAAATTCCCACCCGGCCCCAAAGCGACCAAAATATCACACTGTTAACTAGGGAGGGGGTGGAGGGGAAAAACTTCTCCGCTCCGTCGCTTCGCAAAATGGCAGCTCGGCTGCCTCGTGGCCACCCCTTTTATAAGGGAGCTGGCCACGCCCCTAACTACCCGGATGCCTTCGTCCTGTGGGGGGGCCCCCGCAAAGAGCGCGGCGGCCATTTTGGCGCCGCGCTTGCATTGCCTCTGTTTAGATTAGGCAGTAAGTCGGGTGGTATCTCAAAGGAAGAAGAGAAAAATGATGTCTCGAAATACGCTTGCTAAACATTTCTGCTACGACACCAACAACAATAATGAAGAAGAGTGTTGCAGCATTTTAATTAGCTAACTTAGATGGATAACCAAATTGTTATTTGTCCATTAGCCGAATAAGTACAGATGTGATTGGTTCATACCGGAAGCCTCGCTGATCAGGTTTTTCAATCATCTCTTAGATTAAGAGCATGCATGCATGTATGCTTAGATGAACATTTTGTATTATCTTCTAACATGGCATCTTCTCTTACCTCAGTCTGCTTCATGGGAGAAATGGAAGTCAGAAGAAACTCCATCCTGTTCCAGGAAATTCTTATACAGATACAGTAATGTAATTTTCCAGATCTTCAGACTCGGAGGGAATTTCTCTAATGTAGTCCTCACTGCTCTCATATTATAGGGGCAATGGTTGTAGAACTGGGCAATCTGCTAGTTGCTGAGGGTAAAATATATATATTATGGACAGCATGGTCATTGGAAGATGGAATTTCTTAGGGAGTATATGGCATCTGATTTTCACTACCTAAGCTTTTCACAAAGCTTTGCAAATTAGCTTGCTGTATTTTGTAACTGGTCATTAAGGAAGAAAATGCAGTGGAACCTCGTATAACAAGCGCCCCTTATAGCAACTAAATTGCACAACAATTAGGTTTTTAAAGAAAGTGGCGCCCCACATAATATTATATGTACAACAATATTTCAGTGGGAAAAACCACTTAGCAAAAAAAGTTGTACAATTTTTTGTTGTACATTTTTTTCCATAGGAAAAATCGTACTACTACAACAAAATCGCAGAGTGACCAGACCCATGGAACGAATTAAAATCGTTATACGGGGTTTTCCTGACTTGTCTTTCTTCCCAGAAGTGCAGAAGCTTAGAAGCAAAGGGTCTCCTCGACTCACATCCCTAGAACCTCTAGCTTATTTTAGCATTGGTTAACTGGTTTTCTGTAATTCTTGGGTGAGTTGCACACAGCACCTACCATAGTGATCTTTCTTTGATGAGTCCACCAGTTGGCTGCCTGCGCTACTGGATGTACCCTTGCCTCCTCAGCTATGATTTCTCTTCATCCAGATATCATTCAGATATCCCAGGCAGTACCACCACCATAACTCAGTGTCTCCAAAGCCAGCTAAGGACATGGCATGTTTATGCTGACTTTGGATCACCCATGCAGAAATGTAGAAATGCATAGTTCTCTGTGTGTCTGATAGAAAGGGACAAAGACAGTTATTATTATTATTATTATTATTATTATTATTATTATTATTATTATTATTATTATTATTATTATTATTATTATTATTATTATTATTATTATTATTATTATTATTATTATATTTACATTTCTATACCGCTTTACTTCCCCTAGGGGAACTCAAAGCGGTTTACAGCATATAAATACAATATTCAAAGTACAAAAGCAACATACATTTCTCAATTCAAACAATATACAAAATCACAATTATAAAATTATATGTAAAACATCAATATCATCAAAAAATACAAAATATATAAAATTCAAAATGTCCAAATGCAAATAATCACAAAATAACAATATAGCAATATAAAGATATACCCCAACACAGTCCCTTTCAAGTCCTTCCGGGGGGGGTGGGTGAGAGCGTGCACAAGTCCTAGTGCTCCTAGCAAGCGGCAATGGTCCTCGGGGTGGAGGCAGGTCTTTACCTCTCCCGGCAATGGGAGGAAGGGGAGGACTCACCTCAGCTGGTTAGCGGCAGCGGTCTTCTGCCCCCGGGAGTGCTCCCATCAACTTAAGCAGTGACAGGACAAGCCCCAGCGGTGCTCCCACCCCACCGTGACCAGCCAGGCCACGGAAGGGAACCAAAGGTGCTGATGCTAGCATTGGGAGCGGCGGGAGTGGCTTTTCGAGGCCCTGCTGTGATGGTCATCAGCTGGGCTCAGCTGCGCTCCCACCGCCCACTCGTCTTCCCTCCTAGCTGGCCGTCAGTTGTGTGGCAGTGGTGGTCTCAGTGGCATGGTGAGCGGCTTTTGAGGGCGTCAGTTGCTTCTAAATCCTTCAATGGATAACCTGATATCATTGTACCTCGACCTGGCTCTTCAAGCCTACAGCGGTTTTAGTGTATGGGACCAAAGACAGCAGGACAACCGAAGGGTTGGTTTAACACAGGTTTATTGCATGGTGTTCCGGTGAAGCATGAGGTAATGGCGGTGATACATCTCAATATATACAGGAGCCCTCTACATTTGAATCTTGTAGCACGGTAGCTCATTGGCTGCTACCGGCGTGGCCTCGCCCAGGCACGCCTCTTTCTTCTGCTGCTGAATGCGGGGAAGGTTTTCCCGCGGCTGTCCGTGATTGAGCAATGTGAACCATGTGAGACTGAACGCTCGCAGCTGCCCTCTATGGGCTGTCTGCTCGCGTTCCTTTACAGCTGAGATCGTTTGTATTTGGAGTGGTTACATTCTTGCCTTTACAGTACAATGAACATGCACGCATACATACATAACATCCCTCCCCCCTAGGATGGGACGAAGTCCCGCAACCATTGTGGCTTGCCGCACGTGCGCTTGGGGCGTGCCTGCGTCTGACCTAGTACTGGAGAGCCTGTGATCCCTGATTCCGCGGGTGCTTGTCCTGCAACGGGAAATGGGGATTCGTTAGTGGCTCTGTGGGGCGTCCGTGCCTGCCTTGCGCCCGGGGATGGGAACGGAATGAATAGTTGGGAGGTGAACCCCTGCCTGTTGCTCTCGGACCCCGGGGACCCGCCTATTGTGAACCGCGGAACTGATGAGGTTGCCCTTGTGGTCCTGCTACCTTGCGATCCTTGCTCGGGGGACCTTGAGACTGTGGTGGGCGGACTTGCTGTTGCCTCCCGTCTTGGGGGTGTCGGCCTCCGGGAAATTGGCGCTATATTGCATTCTAACTCACAGGGACTACTTGGACTGGAAGTACCAGGGGCTGAACTGAAACCCCTCTTTTCGCTAGGACGGGTGGGGGACCACTCCGCTAACTCCCCCTGGTACTGTAAATCAACGTCTAAACTTCTATGGGCATCTGTGTTTCGGGGAAAATTCCGGGGGGTATGTGTGAGGTCGGGGCTCTTCCTTTCTGCCGCGAACTCCCGCAAAAGATCTCTGTGGATCGATTCCCTTTCCTCCCCCCTTCGTGGGGGCCCATGTTCCCCTTTCCCTCCCCCTTGGGCTAAACGGGTGGGGGAGTACCCTAACGCTGATTCACTGCTTGTCTCGTCTCCGTCCTGCTCTCCGGGGACCCTGCGCCTGAGTTGGTCCACGTGTCGCCTCCACAGGAAACCTGTACTGGTCTCCACGCGGTATGAGACGGGGCCGGTTCGTTCTACTACGGTGCCCGGCACCCAGGCTGGCCCCGCGCTGGCGTAGTTCCTGCAGTGCACCGGGGCGCCTACGCTGAAACTCTTTGAAGGTTCCACCCCTATGTTCCACCCTTTGTCCTCTACTCTCGTGGGGTCTAGCTTGGAGATTCCCGTGGCCAGCTTCCTGCGCATCAGCAGCTCTGCGGGGGAGTGCCCTGACGCCAATGGGGTGACCCTGTACCTTAGCAGGAATTGGCACAATTTCAGATCGAGGTCTCCGGGGCCCATGCGCAGCAGCGCGTCTTTCGTGGTGCGCACGAGGCGCTCTACCTGGCCGTTGGTGGCCGGGTGAAAAGGGGCGGAGGTGATGTGCCGAATGGCGTTTCGCTCCAAGAACGCCCCGAACTCGGCGGACGTGAAACAGCTAGCGTTATCGCTGACGAGGGTGTCGGGTAAACCGAACGTGGAAAAGACCCTCCGTAGCTGTTTAATTGTTGTGGCCGAGGAGGGGCTCGAGACTGGGATGACCTCCAACCACTTGGAGAACGCGTCCACCACAAGGAGGAAAAGCGTCCCCCTGAACGGGCCAGCAAAGTCTACGTGTACCCGGGACCAGGGCCCCCTCGCTGCGTCCCACTCCCTATGTGGCGAGCGGGCCTCTTCTGGCCTGGAGCTCTGGCACGCTTCGCAAGTGCCGACCATGTGTTCGATGTCGGTGTCTAGCTGGGGCCACCAAAAGTAACTGCGGGCCAGCGCCTTAGAGCGGACGATCCCCGGGTGGCTGACGTGCAGCAGTTTAAGCACCCTCGGCCGGAGAGACGTGGGGATCACTACCCGCTGTCCCCACAAAAGGCAACCCCTCTCTAGAGACAACTCTAGTTTCTTTTTGAAAAATGTGTCGAATTCCGCTGCTGGGGAAGACACTGGCCACCCTTTCTGTACCCAGGAGCAAACTGTGGCCAGCGTTTTGTCCTTGCCGGTCGCTTTAGCGATGTCGGCCGGTACTACTGGAGGGGAGTCTAGGACCTCTATCATTAAAACCTGGTGGTCCCTCCCTACTTCGCCCACGTGGCAGCAATCCCGGGGAATGGGGGACCTCGACAGGGCATCCGCATGGCTGATCTCCTTCCCGGGCCGGTATACCAACGCGTGCTGATACGCGTTGAGAAAAATGGCCCACCTGAGCATTCTCGGGGACAGGATTTGGGGTGTGGGCTTATCTGCGGTGAAAATGCCTAGCAAGGGCTTATGGTCAGTCACTATGGTGAAGGGGCGGCCGTACATGAAATCATGAAATTTCTTAGTCCCTGCAATTATCGCTAGGGCTTCCCTGTCTGTCTGGGCATAGTTCCTCTCCGCTTGGGACAAGGACCTAGAGTAGAACGCTATCGGGGCCTCCCTCCCGTTCTCCAGTACGTGGCATAACACCGCCCCCACCCCCACCGGGGATGCATCGCATATCAGGACCACTGGGCGTTTGGGATTGAAATGGGTCAGTACCGCATCTGATGCCAGGAGTCGCTTCAGGTCATTGAAAGCCCTCTCCTGGTCGTCGCCCCACTTCCATGCCTCGTCCTTTTTTAACAATTTGTGTAGCGGTTCCGCTACTGCTGCCTTCCGCGGAAGGAAGGAGTGGTAAAAGTTGAGCAGTCCAAGGAACGACTGCAACTCGGGCTTGGAGGTGGGGCGAGGGGCCTTCTTGATGGCGGCCACCTTGGATTGGGATGGCCTGATTCCCTCGGGAGTAACACGGAACCCTAGGAACTCAACCTCAGTTGCGAAGAAAACGCATTTGTCCTTCCGCAACCGCAAACCCGCTTTCTCGAATATAGTCAGGACCCTTCCCAACCTGCTTGCTAATTCGGCCCGGCTCCCCCCTGTAATCAATACGTCATCAAAGTAGGGTAACACCCCCTCTAACCCCTTCAGGAGGCGTTCCACGAGTGACTGGAAAATCCCGGGTGCCGAATTCACGCCGAATTGGAGGCGCGATACCTGGAACGCCCCTTTGTGGGTGACTATGGTCTGCGCAGCAGCTGCGGCGGGGGTCACCGGGAGTTGCTGGTAGGCTTGGGCCAGGTCGAGCTTAGCGAAACACCTCCCCCCGTGTAACCTGGCCAACAAATGGCTGACTACCGGCACCGGATAAGCATTAGGGCGGATCGCCTTATTGATGGTGCACTTGTAATCAGCGCATATGCGGACCTCCCCGTTGGCCTTGAGCGCTGTTACAATTGGAGTTTCCCACTCCGCAGAATCAACAGGAACAAGAATCCCCTGGTCCACCAACTTGTCCAACTCCGCCTCTATTTTGTCCTTTAGTGCGAAAGGCACTCTGCGCGGTTTAAGTCTGATTGGACGTACTTCAGGGTCCAGGTCGAAAGTCACTGGGGGCCCTTGAATTTTCCGAGCCCCCTTTTGAAAACCTCGGGGTGCACGTCGCACACACTCTGTATTGGATCAGTCCCGGTGGCGTGTGCTCCCACGGCGTGCACCCCCCCAATGAACAACCCCAGGGGCTGGAACCATTGAGTCCCGAGGAGGCTGCACTTTCCTCCCTTGAGGACGACTAGGGGAAGCGTTGCGGTGTGCTTTTTAAACTGGACCTGGAACTTCCCAACCCCCAACACTGGGATGCGGTTCCCTTGCACGTCCTTTAGTGTGGCCCTCAACGCTTTGAGCTTGGGCCGCACGCGGGGGGCGATTTTCATGAACTCTCCCTGGGGAATAATAGAGTATGACGAACCCGAGTCCACCTCCATTCTAACAGGGGCCCCTTGTATTACTACCTCAACGAAGTAACGGGGGTGCTCCGTGGAAACGCTGCAAACCGGAGCGTCGTCCTCGCTGTCGTCGGAGATGCGCCCTACGCCGTCCCACGTCCTCGTGGTCCGGGTGCCGTCCTTGGGCCTCGTGGTGCGGTCCTGCCTCGCCGAGCGGTCTGGAGAACTCCTTGTTGTGGCCTCGCGCCGTTTCCGGCAGACCTTGGCGATGTGCCCGCGCCGGCCGCAGTTGTGGCACTCGGCCTTGCGGAATGGGCATTTGGCGCGGGCGTGGGCGGCGCCACAGCCGTCGCAGCGCCGGCCCTCTCTCTGGACCCTCCGGACGTCCTCGTCGTCGCTGCTCTCCGCAGACGAGTTCGAAACTCGCCGGGCCGCGCGCACCGAGCTCTCTGCCTTGGCGGGCTTCGGGCGCCAGTGCTGAAGCTCTTGCACCCCGGCAGTCGTGGCCTCTGCGGCCTGCGCCATGTCGAGGACTTGTTGCCACGTGGGAGGCGGCTCCCTTTTCATCAGCGCGCGCTGAGTCTCGGTATCCCTCAGACCGCAGAGCAGGCAGTCCCGGAGGGTGACTTCTGGGGTCTCCCACTTGCATGGGCCGGCGGCCAGCCGCAGGGCCGCGGCGAACTCGGCGACCGATTCCCCGGGCGCCTGGACTCGCCTCCAGAACGCGCTCCGAGCGGGGAACATCGCTATCGCTGGCCGGAGATGGGCGCGCAGTGCCGCCAGGAGCTCTGTGGCCTTGAGGTTGCCCACCTTCCTCGGCGTGATCAGGTCCACCAAGGTCCTCTTGGTCTCGTGTCCAAGCATGCGGACGAAAATGGCCCTCTTCTTGGCCTCATCTGAGACTTCGAGCTCCACCAGCGCTGCGTTGAAGTCTATCTCAAACAGCTCCAAGTCTCCCGGCTTCCTGATCTCGTAGCCGGCGCATGTCTTGGTCCCGTGGGCAGCCATATCCCACCTTCGTCGCCAATTTAGTGTATGGGACCAAAGACAGCAGGACAACCGAAGGGTTGGTTTAACACAGGTTTATTGCATGGTGTTCCGGTGAAGCATGAGGTAATGGCGGTGATACATCTCAATATATACAGTAGCCCTCTACATTTGAATCTTGTAGCACGGTAGCTCATTGGCTGCTACCGGCGTGGCCTCGCCCAGGCACGCCTCTTTCTTCTGCTGCTGAATGCGGGGAAGGTTTTCCCGCGGCTGTCCGTGATTGAGCAATGTGAACCATGTGAGACTGAACGCTCGCAGCTGCCCTCTATGGGCTGTCTGCTCGCGTTCCTTTACAGCTGAGATCGTTTGTATTTGGAGTGGTTACATTCTTGCCTTTACAGTACAATGAACATGCACGCATACATACATAACAGCGGTCCTCTTATGCCAGTGGTGGCTAACCTTGGCACTCCAGCTGTTCTCGGACTTCAATTCCCAGAAGCCCTAATCAGTAGGAGTGTTGATTTGGGATCAGTAGGAGTGTTGACTTGGGTAAACGAAACCCAGGAACAGCTGGAGTTCCAAGGTTGCCACAATTGCCTTAGGATTTCAGTTCTGACACCAAATCCCCTTCATGTAAAATCTGGCCAGGATATTTTAGGAACTTTACTACATCTCACATTGATCTCAAATCTGTAATGCCATCCTGAGGAAGAGTTTCCAAGTCATACATGATTTTTTCATGATTGGAGGTAATACCCCCCAAAAAGGTATTGCCCAACTCTGGTTTTCTTGAGACATAGAAATTAAATAATACTGGCCCTCATGTGAACTACCAATTTGTATCAATTGAACTATCATCTGAAAAGCACCTGGAACTGGGTCTGATGAGGGGACATGAGTGTCCCTGGTATTGCTAGTTCATCAGGCAAAATAAATAAATAAATAAATAAATAAAAATTGATCATAAAAGGGAGTGAATATTATTATTCAGGATCTAGCTCAAGCAGTTGTACAATCCTTTTGCCTTTGCTTATGCCAAACTTCTGCCACAAAAACTGCAGGGGAGGGTCTATCTTCCCTTCTCAGGAGCCAGTGGGTCTTGTCTTCCATGTCAGCTGCCTGTATGATCTTGTAGGGAGGTCGCTGGGCTTCCTCAGTCTCTGTGGGTCCATTAGCCAGAGTGATGAAAGGGAAGGAACTCAGTGTATTTCAGGGCACTGAAGTTTGTTTCTGCTTGTCCCCTCAGGCTGATTTCAGAGCCCATCTGCTGTTGATTTCCCCAAAAGCAAAGAGGTCCTACATGGTGCATCGTGAACAGATAATATAAACAACAACACAAAGGACAAAGGCTGTCAGAACAACCTGCCCAAAAAGTGCTGGGGATTTTATATGCGTCAACTTCCCTGCAGGTGCCATTGTGTTTATAAAATGTAATCAAGTCTCACAGGCCAAGCCGACGGTAGAGTTGACTCTGTATAATTAACTGATCCAGACAGAGTTAAGCCAGCCATATCCTGCTTTTTGGTGGTGAAACCTTCCTTCCTTAGGCCATCTTTTTTGAAACTATTTACTTATTCATCGTATGTTGGCCTTATCTTGATTGCTCTTCCATTTTTAGTGACATCATCGTATAGCTTAATCAGACTGCTGTGATATCATCCCATTCATAGTATGTGACTAGACACAACTGTCTATGGTCAAAATCCTAATGCCGAGCATAGCAAATGGAACTACAGTCTGCCTGTTGGATCAATAAGGATATAGTGAATCAACTCCTCCATAAATTGAATTGATTCAAATGGTCCTACTCTAACAGCAACTTACTTTACTAATGTAAGTTGTGATTAGAGTCATACCTGTCAACCATCCCGATTTGGCCGGGATTACCCTGTAATTTGACGCAGATTACGTCATAACCCGCACCGCACTGCCAAAACCCCATAATTTGGCAGCGGGGAGAAACGTTTTCCACGCATGCATGGAAGCACTACGCCGCTTGCGCAGCCCCTATGCAAGTGGCGGAGCGCTTCCACGCATGTGTGGAAGGGGTCTACACAAGTGTAAAACCCTTCCACGCATGCATGGAAGCGCTACGCCGCTTGCGTAGGGGCTCGCAAGCGGCATATCGCTTCCACGCATGCGTGGAAAGCGACCTGCACACAAGCGATCTGCGCAGGTCCCATTTTTTCCGGAGCTGCGGGTTGACAGGTATGATTAGAGCAGATGTATTTGAATCAATGGAATTTACTCAACAAATCTCCGTTAAGTGATTGGTCCTACTCTAGGGCAATTTACTGCATTAAGTAGCTGGAATTTGGATCCTGTGTCCTTTTGATTTGTTCTTTTTGAGCAAGTGCTGAAAAATGAAATGAAAATCACATTAGGGCATATACAAATAATTACACACTGTCAAGTCAATTGCAACTTATGCCAATTCCTTTCCTGCTTGTTTTTGTTTTGTTTTAAGATATAGAGCAGTGATGGTGAACCTTGGCAACCCAGGTGTTCTTCAACTTCAATTACCAGAAGCCCAAGTCAGCACTCCTGCTGATCAAGAACATCTGGTGCACCAAGGTTTGCTATCACTGGTATAGAGTATTCAGAAGTGGTTTACTATTGTCTGCTCTGAGAATACACAGTGGGAACACAGTCATTGGAATATGCAACTCTAATAATTCCTCAGCCAACATGGTTAGCAGTTGTTAGTTTTCATCTTTAAAAATCTATCCCAAGATTTAAACAGCAGTAACACTTTACATATTGGCTTGGATAATGTTATTTGTGTTTGTCTCAGAGATGCCTTCCTCTACATCAGGGGTTCCCAACCTTTTCAAGCCAGGGGCTGGGTCATGCTCGCTCAGTCAGCTTTGAGGGCTGGATGGCCATTTTGCCCTGCCTGCACAATGGGGGGTGGCCATTTTGTCCCAACAGCTTCAAAGGGGTGGCCATTTTGTTTCTTGAATGTTCTTGGAGGGGTGGAGGGGCACATGAAATGGCACTGAGGGCCGAATCCAGCCTACAGGCCCTTGGTTGGGAACTCCTGTTCTACATCCTTTATCACTAGAAAAATGTGTTCCAGGAATTGGAGGGAGTGTTGAATTGAGACCACCTCCCTTCTGTTCAGTGACTTATGTGATACATTTCATCAGTAACTTAAACAGTCCTACTAGACTAGTTTTCTTCATGGTTCCTGAGCTTTATAACACAGCTTTTGAAAGTGATGATTATTATACAGATCTCTGACTCCCATAGCATTTGGGATCTAGCCAAAATAATCATATACAAATAAAAATAAATAAAAAGCAATTGTATAGGACTCATAGCTAGCTTTTGAGTCTGTTGCCTTGATGTATTGAGTGGCAATCAGCTCCTGAACCATGGCAAAGAAGGTGCTTGTGTCCCTCTAACAAGGGCTAATACTCCTTCATATCGCTTAGATGCACTCTCGGCATAGTCGCAGTTGTTACTGATTACCTCTAAGTATTCAAAGAGCAGGAACCCTGGGGAAAGCTGATTAGTTGGCTGGGCAGGAGGAAGCTCCAGCCATGTAAACAAACTCCTGAAGTCCTTTAGGCTTTAATAAGGACTAGGCCCTGGCCAGTGAGCCTTGTGTGCCACTGTGCCATTGCATCAAGCTCTGGCAATTTTCAGGGAGAAAGTGATTGGAGGCAGCTTTTCCGATGCACGATGCACGTAATCTACTAATCACCACCCGGAGACTTCTGGTGCTCAGAAGCAGCAGGGGGAATTGGGCTTTATGAGCTGAAGGAGACACTGACATATGTTCTTGGAGGGGGTGGTGGTAGGGGATGGGGGTTGCTTGGAAAGGAAAAGGGAGGCTACTTAAATATTTATAGATTAAGGATATGGCTGGGTCCGAGGCTGCCTTTTGCATGCCTGAGCCTCTGACTTCACTGTGAGGGATAATAAGTCAACTTTCCTAAGAGCTCAGAGGTGCCTGTTCTATCTGCTCCCTCCCCTGCCCTTTCTGGATAGAGTGTCAAATTATTTGAATGTGGCATTGAGGTTTAGCCTTTGAAAATGTTTAGACACATTCACAAAGAATATGTATATTGCTAGTGACTGTGGTGGCTCAAGTGGTTAAGATGCTGAACTTGATGAATAGAAAGTTGGCAGGTCAGCAGTTCAAGACCCGTGTACTGCATGAAGATTTGAGCACTCATCTCTGTCCCAGCTCCTGCCAACCTAGCAGTTCGAAAGCAAGAAATTGCAAATAGATAAATAGGTACTACTTTGGCGGGAAGGTGAACAGCATTCTGTGCACTCCGATGTTGAGTCGTATCTGCTACATGTCCATGGAAATATCTACAAACAGTGCTGGCTCTTTGGTTGTAAACAAAGACAAGCACTGAACCCTAGAGTCGGATGTGACTGGCTTTCAAGCAAGGGTGACTTTTACCTTTACCTAGCCTATGGCCACAGTAATCTATATTTTGTCTTAACATATCTATGAATAACAAATACCAAAGGCAATTAATAAATAAGGGTTGTTGACTGGTGCTGGTCTGGCTACCACAAGAGACATGGATTTAAAAACACTTGTTAGTCTAAACAAGTGTTTCCCACCTTTTGTTTTTTGGACTTCAGTTCCCAGAAGCCCAAGTCAATTCCCCAAAGCACTGATCAGCCAACTTAGGCTTCTGGAAATTGAACTACTGGTCTAAACTATAGTAAATCCATAGAATGAATGAAATAAATGTTGATTAAGTTTCCTCCCCCACCCTCAGCAGATACTCTAATGATTGTATTTAGATCATAGTTGTGGACCAATCTGACATCTGCCTACTTTTCCCATTAGGTTTTGTCATGATCATGATTGAAACATGATTTAAATTGTGGTAAAATTTTACAGTTGGCTCACACACCTGATTTCTCTACTCTGCAGACTGTAGACAACTGAAGTTCATCATACGATAAATAAATACATTTCTCTACCAACAGCCAGCAGTTAATAGCCAGTATGGGGTGATAGCCAGTGAAGTATAATAATAGAAATAATATCATCATCATCATCATAAATAAAGACAGAGTATAAGTATAAGTAGAATAGTCAAAGCAATGGTATTCCCAGTGGTAATGTACGGATGTGAGAGCTGGACAATTAGGAAAGCTGAACGCAGAAGAATAGATGCCTTTGAAATGTAGTGCTGGAGGAGAGTTTTGAGGGTACCCTGGACAGCGAGGAGAACAAATAGGTCAATCTTAGAAGAAATCAACACTGACTGCTCATTGGAAGGTCAAATAGTAAAGATGAGGCTAAAGTACTTTGGGCATCAAATGAGAAGGGAGGATTCACTTGAGAAGGCCGTGATGTTGGGAAAGGTGGAGGGCAAAAGAAGAAGGGGGAGGCCAAGGATGAGATGGCTAGATGGTATTGTAGACACAATGGGCACAGAACTGGGAGGACTGAGGGGGATGGTGGAGGACAGAGGTGCCTGGAGAACGATGGTCCATAGGGTTGCAAAGGGTCGGAATCGACTGTGCGACTGAACAACAACAACAACAACAAATAAGAAATAACAATTTGAAGATAAATTAAACAACTGGAAAAATAAACCATTGCATGGACAGCTCTTGATAAATAGTGAGAAAAATATATAAAAACATTGAGTATTGCAGTTGTAAAACTATCATGTCCAGATCAAACTTTGGACTGCCAAAATGAATTCCCTTTCTTGGCTTTGTCATTGGCCAAACCAAAGTACTCATTGGTACATTTTTCTGGCAGTAATTGGCAGATCAGTAAGTGAGACAGATTCTGTATCTCTCCACATTTACATAGTGTGTTGTTGTCTGTCAGCAGCTCCCACTTGAGCATGTTGGTATTACATTGAGGACAGTGATAGTCAACCTTGGCACTCCAAGTGTTCTTGGACTTCAATTCCCAGAAGCCCAAGTCAGCACTCCTGCAGATCAGGGCTTCTGGGAATTGAAGTCCAAGAACATTTGGAGTGCCAAGGTTGGCCATCACTGATTTAGGGACTCCAACCCTCAACCTATTCAGTGCCCTCCAAGTGACTTAGGGGAGGTTGAGATCCTCAGCGATAGCGTCCTTTAATGTTATTTCTTGTCAAGTGAGCTCCTTCCTCCATCTTCTAACTTGGCTTTTGCTCTTGTGAACCCACAAGAATGTTTGTTCTGACCATAAAGCTCTTCCTGGATCTGAGCCAGCAGACCTAAGGCACATATCCATTCAGAGGATGTTGAGGGTCCTTCTCTTGCTTAGTTCTCTCAGCCTTCGCTGCTACTTCTCTCCTTATCTTGGATGGAGTGATACAACAAGAGGGTATCTTTTCTCAATTGGTGTAGGTTTGAAGCTGAACTGATGATCAATGGGATCTCTTCCATCTCTTCAGTTCGATGATGACCTCAACTGATGTTGTTGTTGCTGTTATTTGAACAAAGTACAGTCAAAAATATAAAACATTTACTGGTATTGTATGATACAAGTTTTAACAAATAACCTTGCTACCGTGTTATTGGACTTCATATCCAATATGATACATAGGAAATAAAATTCAAAACCCCATGAAGAGCTCTATACTTCCTATCCTTGGGCATTGATGTTCCTTATACAAAATTGCACCAAAATGGTTGTGATCCCTTCCATCATCCCAGGCTGTAATCAATTTTTAAGATTACCAATGTGTGAATAAGTGTTGTTTATGGACTTCGTATCCAGGAAGGGCATAGGTGGGCAACCTGCCTAAGATGTAAAAATGCAGACCTGTCATGACAGATCGTACGGAGTAGGATTTGTGGAGTTAGGATTTCTGTCATTGTCCGTGAAGCCATAAGGCACAGCAAGTCAGGGATAATCTCAGCATAACTATCTCAACTAGTACTCTATATTGGTTGTTATGGCAATAACCCCACCTTCTCCCTCTACCTTGGAACTTCCTGACTTTGAGCAAAGACCCTCTTAAAGCAATGGGAACTGAAAAAATCTGGACTCAACCCTCATCACAACCACTTCATGATATTAGCACTGCCTGTGCACTTCTTTGACAATGCCATTGGTGTCACTGCTGTACTATCGGATTTTTGTTTTCTTATTGTTACATGGATAAATAAAGCAATGCATTTCTTGTGCTGAATAAGTAAGTCAGAACTTGGAGAAGTGTTTTCTTTTCACTCAGGAGTTCTCAATCTTTTAAAGCCAGGGGCCGAGTCACGCTCCCTCAGACAGCTTCGGGGGTCGGATGGCCATTTTGCCCTTCTTCCACCACATGGTACTTCCTGGTTGTGGAAGTGGTGGTGGGGCCACATGAAATGGTGCCACGGGCCATATTCGGCCCATGGGCTGCAAGTTGAGAATTCCTGTTTTAACTATAGCTCCTGGAATCCTTAGTGGTCTTATTCCTGTTTTTTTAATATCAATAAGCACATAAAGCTATGCCATTTTCATCATTAAAAAGTAGGAAGAATGACAGTTTAGAAAAGAATTGTTCTGTTTATTGTTTGGGGAACTACAATTATTAGAAACTCCTAGACAGTATGACCATTTTGAGGAGGGGTATATTGTGAAGCTAAGCATTGGAGGAAATGTTCTTCTGTAAATGCTTCAGAAGACTTTGGATTTTAATTTAAGGTTTTCTCATATCTTAACTACCATAGTAATGGAAAGTATTTCTTATAAGTGAATAGGGAATAAATGATCTTTTATGAATGGATACAAGTAGACAAGGAATTACAGTAATACCTAATACAAAGTCCACTTCGTACAACATCGAATTCATACAACATCGCCTAATTTCTTGAAAAATGTTACCTCATACAAAGTCGCTTGACTTTGTATGAGGCATTGGGTTTTCCCCAGGTTGCATTGTGCCTGGGCAGTATAAAAGGCAGGACACATGCATGCATTGCTCTTGTGGGTTTTGCACGAAGCGAAGAGTGTTTAGGAGTGGTTTTGAGCACGATTTTTTTTGAATTTTTTCATCAGAATGTTTAGAAGCATTCCTGGGTTTTTTGCAGCATTCTTCGGGTTCTTGGACAATCAGGGTTGTTTGACATGTTTTTGTAATGTTTTTAGCCTTTAGACAATGATTTCTTAAAGTTCTGTCAGTTTCCTGTCTGTTTCCTTCACTTTGCCCTGAAGTCTGTGCTGTTACAGTACAATGTATCTCTATGGAAATGACGTTGTATGAGGCATTGCGGCAAGGATTTGGACGTTGTATGCAGCATCGCAGCTAGGATTTTGCATGCCTCATACAAAGTCCAAATCTGTATAAAGTCCAAACTTATGGAACCATGTTTGGAAGTTGTATGAGGTATCACTGTAATGTCTCCTTCCCACAAATTAAGTTGAATGCTGAGATGTTTAAAATTATGCTCTCAGACAAAAATATAGAACTGATTGCTGCTGTTACTAAATTTGCATGGAGGGCAACTAAAATAAGAAATATTTGAGTGAACCAATCTTAGTGAAGATAGGATTAATTACCAGCTGACAGGACTGTGGTGGCTTAGTGGTTAAGAAGCTCGCCTTGTTAACTGGAAGACCATCAAGTTGACAGTTCAAGACCCGGGTACTGTATGATGGAATGAGTCCCCTTCATCTGTCCCAGCTCCTGCCAACCTAGCAGTTAGAAAGCAAGACAATGCAAGGAGATAAATAGGGACCACTTTGGTGGGGAAAGATCTTGGGGACATAAAAGGAGCCTCATTCAGGCATCCCCACAGCGGAATTCCTCAAGCAAAAATCCTTTCAACCCAAAATAATTTTTGGGACTTGTTGTTGTTGTTTTTGTTCTGCTACTGCTGCTACAAATTTTTTACTTTCATTGTAATTTTTGAATACTATTGAACCATATGGCCCCAAACTTTTAGTTGTCAATTTGTCTATTTGTATATTCATATATACTTTGTTTCTGGTCATGTACCATAAATAAACTTGAGGGTGATATGGATTTGTTGAGTCCAACTCCTCTATAAGTTACATTGACTTAAATAGGCCTGCACTAACCTTGGCATCGTTACGTTGTGTGCATAGATCTGGGCAGACTATGGAGGATAGCAGATAACAGTTGAACCTGGCGTGCTCTGGTCCATGGGGTCGCAAAGAGATAGCAGCTAGTTGAGGAACAACCTTTTGGGTATGTTTTGCTGGTCTCAGTGGACATTTGTACATTTTCATGAGTGACGTTTATGCATTTCTGTAAAAATACATATTAACAATTACATAAAAGGAACAATTCCCTCCTGCTTAAATTTTTATTCATATCAGAAGCATCACAGTGGAGTTAAAATTGTCAGGATCTCCCCCTGCCACTCTGACCTCGGTCGCACACTCTAGAGACAGACATTAAACCCATTTCCCAAACAGAGACAAAAATCTGTCTAACATACCTTCAGCTTCTTCCCAATCCCACCACTTTTGCTTTTCC
The DNA here is from genome assembly GCA_035047305.1 of Bradypodion pumilum. NCBI lineage: Eukaryota > Metazoa > Chordata > Lepidosauria > Squamata > Chamaeleonidae > Bradypodion > Bradypodion pumilum. Next base: position 255,412,612 of record JAWDJD010000005.1, on the reverse strand, counting down.
CTTTCACCACGTTATAAAGAACCCAGACTATGACTCAGCTTCTGTAACTTCCACCCCCTGTTACACCCCACCATGCCTACTGAGACATCTCCCTTAAAGCCAAACAACACTCTGGGAGGGGGTGCAATACCATGACAAAAATATATTAGATAATTTTCACCAAATAAGGGGTGACATCAAGAGCATTTGGGGCAGCTAGTATCAATTTTCCATGGTACATATTGCATACCTGTCAACCCATGGCTCTGGAAAAACGGGACCTGCGCAAGCGGCGTAGCACTTTCACGTATGCGTGGAAAGCGTTCCCCCGCTGCCAAATTACGGGGTTTTGGCAGCGCGGGGTGGGTTATGACGTCAATCGACGTCAAATTACGGGGTAATCCCGGCCAAATCAGGATGGTTGACAGGTATGTATATCGGGGGCTCACCTGTCAAGTATCCCATATTGGCCGGGATTTCCCGTATTTCCGCACCGCTTCCTCCACTTTCCCACCGCCATCCTGTAATTTGACTAGCAGGGAAAGTAGTTACTGCGCATCCACTTATGCACAGAACCCTTCTGTGCATGCGCAGAAGGGTGCTACGCAGAAGGGTTCTGCGCAGGTCCCATATTTTCCGGAGCCACGCTTGATGAGTATAATTGGGGGAGAGAGTGGGCTTTGAGTTAGGTGTAATGCTGCCTGCTCTCTGCATTAACAAAGAACTGTATTGGTGAGTCTTAAATTATGTTGCTCAAACTAAGCTGGAGATAATCAAGGGTGGAATTTTATGTAGAAGGACTATGAGTCCCAATAAGTCCAGGTGCTGGGCTCAAAATTGTTCATTTCTCAGTATACATCTTTTTAGCTAATTCTGGCTGATGATATAAGGGTTCTAATAAAAATCAGTGAATCAACCAACCAAACTGAGTAGAATGTGCAGGCCTAGTGTTTATCTCTGACCTATAAAGCCTTCAACTATCAGGGACTGAAATATCTCAAGGATCATATGCTTCCATATTAATGTCACCCGACTTTAGCTAATTAAAGAAGGCCACTATAGGAGATGGTTCAAATTGATCAATTCTTGTGATAGTGCCCCACCTTAACAACCTCTCTAGACTGATATGACTATAACAGTACATTTTGGCTACAGTTTTGTACACAGTTGCATAGACGTAAGTCTGCACTGAACTCAGTGACACTTATTTATGAGTAGCAGTCTAGGCCATTGATGGCAAACCTTGGCACTCCAGCTGTTTTTGAACTTTGATTCCCAGAAGCCAAAGTCTCTGTGAATCCACATGAATGACCCTGGGTGGCAGGGTCCATTCGTGTGGATTCACAGGGACTTGGGCTTATGGGAATTGAAATCCAAGAACAGCTGGAGTGCCAAGGTTCGCCATCATGGGTCTAGGCGATCACACATTTTGCAATAGCAATTACATGTATATACGACCACATTGTACTTAAAGCACTCTCTGGGTGGTTTACAAGGTAATTAGCATTTTGCCCCAAACATGTTGGGTCCTCATGTTGGGAGGCTGAGTCAACCTTGATCCCATCAGGATTGAACTCAGCTTGTGAACAGAGTTTTGGCTGTAGTGTTGCAGCTTTAACCTCTGCCCCATGGGGGATCTTTTAGGAACCCATCAAACACACAGATCAGAACATTCCACTCTAAAAGGACCCTCTGATGATACTTCTCATCCAGGGTACCAATATTGCCTATATCCATGATGGTGAACCTTGGCACTCCAGCTGTTCTTGGACTTCAATTCCCAGAAGCCCCTGTGAATCCACATGAAGGGGTTTACTGTGATTCATCCGGCACATGCCACCCTTGTCGCTCCCGGAAGCGGAAGTAAAATGCACCCGTGCGGGCGCGTTTTACTTCCGCTTCCAGGAGCGACAAGAGTGGCACGTTCCGGATGAATCACAGTAAACCCCTCGTGTGGATTCACAGGGGCTTCTGGGAATTGAAGTCCAAGAGCAGCTGGAGTGCCAAGGTTCACCATCACGGGCCTATATGAGTGTACAGGTTATTGGTTGTACAGTACTGCACTCTCTTAGGACATTACAGGGCGAAAAATACAGGGAAATGGATCTCTGGCTCCCCAAGCGGCTAAATCTGACACTGCACTTTGGACACATGAAAATAGGAAAGGAAGACCCAAAGATCAGTTTCCTTTCCACTTAATATTGATAAGATAATGACGTAAACTTTAAAAATGCCTCTCACAAATATCTCTAAAATGACATTTAAAATCAATTTTCGCAAGTAACTAGGTATTAATCATTGCAGCTAAGTAACTTATGAATGATTTATTATATCTCAAAGTAATTGTGTCACTACTGGTTCTATTACATGTTATCTGATTATAACTTGTTAATAATAGTTAGTAGTTACATGGTAGGTAAAGGTAAAAGGTTGCTCTTGCACGAAAGCCAGTCGTATCTGATTCTAGGGTTCAGTGCTTATCTGGTTCAAAGCATAGGAGCCAGCACTGTCTGCTTCTGCAGGCGTTTCCGTGGTCATGTGGCAGGCATGACTAGACACCAGAGCGCACGGAACGCTGTTACCTTCCCACCAAAGTGGTCCCTATTTATCTACTTGCAATTTCTTGCTTTTGAACTACTAGGTTGGCAGGAGCTGGGACAAAGACCTCATTCCGTCCTGCATTACTCGGGAATCGAACTGCAGACCTTCCACCTCCCATCTTAGCCACTTGAGCCACTTACATACTAATTAATTCCAAGTTGTGACTAAAAATGGCTTTTTTTGACCAGTCATTTGAAACGTTATTTTTAGTGGCTGCTCTTAAGGGTTTTTAATGATTTCATAGACTGATTTTAATAGTTTTATATATTTAACGTGGTGCTTTTTTCTGTTGTTTTTACACTTTCTTTGGTTTTATATGTATTTATGTTCCTTTAGTGCACCTCTCATGAGGTGTCAGAACAATGCATGGTAAAAATAAATAAATCCAAAAATGAATAACAAATCTTTCCATGCTGCCTTTTTGCCATTTTAGCCATTTCCTTTAAGCTGTATAATAATGGGACTTGGGAAAGAAAGAAAGAAAAAGGAAGGAAGGAAGGAAGAAAAGGAAAGAATAGAATAGAATAGAAGCAAAGCGAAGCTTGGGAATCTGTTAGATTATTTTAAAAAATAAGAACAAAATAAGACAGTTTGTCTGCTTGTCTCCAGCCATACGTCGTGTTTCACAATGCTGTTTGTTCCAAGACTGACAACTGATTTAAGCATGACAGATGCCAGGTTTTTGTGCCATGTAGGTGGTCTGCTTTATCTGAGAAAGAAACCGAAGAACAGCTTGGCAAAAGGTTTTTGTTTGTTTTTTTGCTTTCTCTCCTTGAAATTTGCTCTCCCTTTATAACTTATGTTCGAGTTTCCTCATCTCAGCCTTGTTTCTGCCTCATCCATTAGTGACTGAAGACAGGACACTGGTGAGAAACACAAACAGAAGTATTTAAGTCTAAAGCTGGACAGGAGGAGTGAATGACCCAATCTAACAAGTAAGCGGAGTGAAAAGAATAGGTGCTAAATGCTTCATTCTCATCAATTTGGCCTGTCTCAACTTGACACTTCAATAGGAATTTTGAAAGCCATTCCTCACCTCCAGAACAAGATAAGAATCACTTTTCCTTTTCCTCTCAAGGTGTCTGTAATTTGTACAAATTGTCTTCATGCAAAAGCAGTAATGTGTCCAATTTTCGTTAATTTGTTGGAAGCCCCTCTTCTCATTCTCTCAATGAGAGCAGCATAAAGTATTTCTCCTTCACCTGAGATGAAGAGACAACATTTGCATCTCCTTGTTCTCCTTTGCAAGGATGTGCATTGACATCCCTAAAAATAACGGAGAAGCCAATTTCATCCTGTAGCATTCTGCCATTCCTTTCTCCTATGGTGTAGCAGAGCCCTGGTATCGGCAGGTGATGCTATGGTTAGCACAGGTAAAGATATGGTCTGTCACATATGTACCCCATAGTAACTGTGGAATTTGGCCAGAAATATCGACTTCCCATGGGACTGTGGTGGCTCAAGTCGCTGGCTAGAAGATAAGAGTTCAATTCCCGAGTACTGCAAGATGGAGTGAGCTCCCATCTCTCTGCCCCAGCTCCTGCCAACCTAGCAGTTTGAAAGCAAGAAATTGCAAGTAGATAAATAGGGACCAATTAGGTGGGAGGTTAAACAGTGTTTAATTTAATTTAATTTTTGGATTTATGCACTGCCCACTCAGGCAAGCACAACTCAGGGCGGCATTACAACAATGTGAAAAACACAAGCATGAAAATATAAAAATAATCAAAAACTCATTTCTAAAAAAGGGTAAGGGAGATGGGGATCCTACTGTGTTCCACGCACATGCCTGCCACTTGTCCACGGAATGCAAACACAGACAGCACTGGCTCTTTGACTATAAACAGAGATGAGCATTGAACCTTAGAGTCAGATACAACTGGCTTTTGATGAAGGGCAATCTTTATCTTTACTAAATTCAATATAGCTAAACTTCTAAACAAGTTTAGACAATTTAAACTTCTGAATAAGTTTAAACTTCTAGATAATTCTGACAAAGTGCACTTTATCCATGAAAGCTAACATTAAAATACAGCAGTTAGTCTTTAGGGTGCCACAATGCTTTTCTCTTTTTCTTTTGTTTTGTTTTGTTTACTCTCTGATCTTCTAAACAAGGAATCCCATTTCAATGCAACAAGAAGTGGGCAAGAGGTGTATGCCAGGATAGAAAGAGAAAAGAGACCAGTGTGGAAAGAACATTCTGGGGTTAGAAAAAAGAAAAATGGGTATTGGAGTAGGTAGACAACCTAGAGTCAGATACGACTGGCTTTTGAGCAAGGGCAAACTTTACTTTTACTCTCTACTTCCCCATCCTTCTTTCCACTGCCTATTTTGGTCATCAAAGATGATATTCGTTCCCCTTAGCTGTCAAAATCATTCTTCTTTTGGCTTGCTTGTCATCATTAGGCCTTCTTTGTGTTAAGCTCTTTGAACTGGGTTGCTTTCCCAAGTGCCCTGAGAAGAAGGTTTCTGCAATAAAGTGAACAGATCCAAAAAATTACTTGTGAAAGAACAACACCAGGTGTTTGATACAGAATTTATTACAAATATGGTTATGGGGATGCAGTAAGGAGTCGGTATGGTTCAGTGGATAGAATGTGTGACTCAGAGCCAGGAAATCTGGGTTAAATCACTAATTGGGCAAAGAAACTCACTAGAAAGAGGGCGAGAATAGTAAATAACCCCTACGTCATGTCACATATGTTGGAAATACTATTAGGGTCGAGTTCCATCACATTATAACTGATGATGGCACCTAACACCCATAGGAATGTGGAAGCTGATCTTTACAAAGCAAGTTTCATACTTCTTTTCAAGCATTATAGAGATGGGGAATTGTTGGGCTTTTGGTTGTGAACAATCATAGCTCCATACCCACCCATAGCAATGTAACACAAATTTAGCATTAACAAGACCCTCTTGACAGAAAGAGCTATTTGACAGTGACATGGTTTGCCTATTTAAGCCGAGGTTGTATAGTCCTCTGCCACAGATACACTGGTTGGCGATTTCCCATGTTTGCAACAGGCTGGTCTAGCTGACCTCTTCCAACTTTATAGTTTTGTTTTTATACACAAATCCAAAGCCATCCATTTATTTCTCACTCATGAGTAAACAGAAGCATGCTCTATGTGGGGTAAATACTCCACAATTGCTTGGAGAAACACAAAACTCCTTTGAGATATTTGCTTACATGTTGCAAACACTATGTACATGGACATTATCAAATTTGATTCGCATATTATTATGTGCTGCTATATGTATTATATTTTGTTATATTTTACACCGTCACAAACTTTCCTGTAAAATTCTCTTTCACATGGCTCACAGAGCAAAAGATGTGCTCACACAGTAACACAAAGCTTAAACTCATTAGCAAATGTTCAATGTCTGGTATTTGTTTTGTATCTTTCCACTATTTGCAATTGAAATGGGGACATTTTGAGCTAATCTGAATAGCAACCAGAGATCATCTGCTACTGCCAGCTGTAGGAAGCTGTATTGATTTGTATACTTATCTGGCATGCTGACTAATCACTCTATGCCTCTTTATCTGGTGTATATAAGTTCATGACTTGACTCTGACTCCTATGTCTGATCCATGAAAGCTCACATTAAAAAGATAGCAGTTAGTCTTTAAAGTGCTGCAGCATTTTTGTTTTTCTGTTTCTGTTTTCTGATATGCCTGAATGCAGGCTAACATGGCTACTACTTAAAAAAATTAAATGATGTACATGGAGATTGTGGTTCTCCAGTTAGATAGATAGATAAATCTTTATTGTCATTGTCCTGCACAGAACAACGAGATTGAAAAACCACTTATCGACCCAACAAAACCTAAACAAAATACAACTATACAAAATTATCAACATATTCCCACCCCACATATACACATTTAACCCCTAAAAGCTCTAAAACTCTAAAAACTATATACAGAAGCTGCCTCATAGACTGCATTTCACTGCATTTAAAGCCAGAATTGGAGTTCTCCAGTTAGATAACAGCCAGTTAAGGATGGGCTAGAATTTTGCTTCCATTCAGTTTTCATATGATTTGACCAAAATTCCTAAATTTCTTCATATTTGAGGTGGGAATAACACAAGGTTCAAAATATTTGAGTGTGGGAGAAGCCAAAAGGGATAAGGCTCTGAGTATTTTAACTGCCAAAATGTTGGTTTGAAGCTTCTTTATTAGTACTTAATTATAACAGCCATTTCTTCATTCAAAAATTTCTTCATAGAATCATATGGATTTCTTGCTTTAGCAGGGGTGTTGACTTGGTGACCTTTGATGTCCTAACTAACTAACTAACTAACTAACTAACTAACTAACTAACTAACTAACTAACTAACTAACTAACTAACTAACTAACTAACTAACTAACTAACTAACTAACTAACTAACTGGAACAACTGCAGGCATCAGGGCAGCCTCCAACACCGGCGTCCTGAACCCTCCCTCCCTCCTCCTCCCTATGACTTGGCCTTGAGCAGGGGTTTAAAGAGAGGCTATGCTGGAGGGGTTTCTCCATTGCCTGGGACTCTGGAGGCCAGCTGGAACAACTGCAGGCATCAGGGCAGCCTCCAACACCGGCGTCCTGAGCCCTCCCTCCCTCCTCTTCCCTATGACTTGGCCTTGAGCAGGGGTTTAAAGGGAGGCTATGCTGGAGGGGCTTCCCTCCCTAGAAAGCCAGTAGTCCTAGTCTGTGATGCGTCCCCGGTGGAAGTGGGGGCGGTTCTATGCCACGTGTTGGAGAGCGGGAGGGAAGCCCCAGTAGCATACTACTCAAGGTTCCTCTCGAAGGCTGAGCACTGGGTTCAGGAGTTCATGGCTTCCATGGCAGCTATGGACCTGATTCAGGTAATTCAGGGCCCGACCAGGGGCAGTCGCCACACACCAGATTTAATCTTTTTGTCGGAGCGGTGGCAGAGTGATCTGAGACTACGGAAATTAGACATAACACCTGTGCCATGGTCAGATCATTATTTGGTGGCTCTAGACTTCCTGGGTGTGACGCTTCATCGTAGGGAGGCAGGGCCTATTAGAATGGCCCGCCCCCGGCAACTGATGGATCCTGATGGATTCCAGAGGGAACTGGGGGATTTCCCTCTGGATCGGCAACACGATTCGCCCGAGGCGCTGGTTGACCTGTGGAACAGGATGACAACAGCGGCCTTGGATGAAATCGCACCACTATGGCCTCTCAGAGCTCATGGAGCTAGGTCATCTCCGTGGTTCACAGATGAACTGCGGGAGCTCAAACGGGCAAAGAGACGCCTAGAGCGCCGCTGGGTGAAGACCCAGAGAGACTCCGATTAGGGCCTATCTAGTGGCGATGGAGGTGGTGAGGCGGCAATACTTCACCACCCTTATTGCCTCTGCTGATAATCGCCCAGCCACCCTCTTCCGGGTTACCAGGTCTCTCCTTGGTAGGGGGACCCCGGTGCCTGGTTGGCAGGGGTCGGCTGAGGACTTTGCTGACCATCTAGTGGAGAAAATCAATCGGATTCGCTCGGGGTTTAATCCTGGCGTGGATGGGGAGAGTCCGGAGGGAGCTGGAGCACAGTCTTGCCATACCATCTGGGACCAGTTTGATCCAGTTGCCCCTGATGAAGTGGACAGGCTCCTTGCAGCTGTGCGCGCCACTACCTGCCCATTGGACCCCTGTCCCACCTGGTTGGTGAAAGCCTCCAAGGCGGTGACAGGTGGCTGGGTTGGGGCTATGATCAATGCATCATTGCAGGAGGGGCTGTTTCCTGCACCTTTAAAACATGCCTTGGTGCGCCCCCTCCTGAAGAAACCTTCCCTCAACCCAGCTGTCCTAACCAACTATAGGCCTGTCTCCAACCTCCCCTTTTTAGGGAAGGTGTTGGAGAAGGCAGTGGCGCGTCGGCTGCAGGGGGTACTGGATGAAGCGGATTACCTGGACCCCTTTCAGTCAGGATTCAGGCCTGGATATGGTACCGAGACGGCATTGGTCGCACTGATGGATGATCTCTGGCGGGAGCGGGACAGTGGTCACCCATCCGTCCTTGCTCTTCTTGACCTCTCAGCGGCTTTCGATACCGTTGACCACGGTATCCTTCTGGAACGGCTCCGAGGATTGGGAATCCAGGGCACTGTGTGGTCCTGGTTTTCCTCATTTCTGAGGGGTCGGACCCAGTCGGGGTGGTTGGAGAGTGAGAGGTCGAGTCCTAGGCCCCTAAAATATGGAGTGCCTCAGGGCTCGGTGCTCTCTCCTCTCCTATTTAACATCTACATGAAGCCGCTGGGTGAGATCATTCGTTCCCATGGGGTGCGGTACCATCAGTACGCGGATGACACTCAGTTGTACATCTCGGCCCATGGGGACCCCAGTGATGCCGTCAAAGTCCTTTCCAGGTGCCTGGAAGCTGTTGGGGTCTGGATGGGGGCTAACGGGCTACAACTGAATCCCAGCAAGACTGAGTGGCTATAGATAAGGGGTCCTGCGTTAACCCGGGAGCTACCATCTTTGGTTCTGGATGGGGCTATTTTGCCCCAGACAGACCCGGTGCGCAACTTGGGGGTCCTCCTGGATTCGCGGCTACTGCTAGAAGAACAGGTGGCGGCTGTGACCAGGAGGGCTTTCGCCCAACTTCGGGTGATTCGCCAGTTGCGCCCACTCCTGGACCGGGACTCCTTGCTCATGGTCACTCACGCTCTGGTCACCTCCAGACTAGATTATTGCAATGCGCTCTACATGGGGCTGCCCTTGACGACCATTCGGAGGCTACAGCTGGTCCACAATGCGGCAGCCAGGGTGGTGATGGGGTGTGGGCATTATGCCCGTGCTTTGCCACTGCTCCGGGAGCTGCACTGGTTGCCAGTTTGTCTCCGGGTGCAATTCAAGGTGCTGGTTTTGACCTTTAAAGCCCTATATGGTAGTGGGCCGGGTTACCTAAGAGACCGCATCGCCCTGAGGACGTCTGTCCGTCCAACCAGAGCGGACCGGAGGGGCTCTCTAATTGTTCCATCAGCCAGAGGGGCTCGCCTCCCTGGCACAAGGAGGAGAGCCTTCTCCGTGTCTGCACCGGCCCTCTGGAACCTCCTGCCAACAGAGCTACGTCTCCGGACGGAATTGCTGCCTTTCAGAAAAGAACTTAAAACCTGGCTGGCGGGTCAAGTGTGGGGTGCAGGTGGAAGGGTAACCTCCATTGGGTGGTTGGTGTAGAAGAACTCTTCCCCATGGTGCCTTTGGATCCTGCACCCCTTGTTTTTAGGGGGTGGGTAGTTTTTTTTAATTAAGTTTTTAATAAACATACAAAAAAGAAAAGAAAACATTAACAATACGTTAACAATACAATACACTAACAAATCCATAGTATCTTACTAACAAACATTACTGTATGTTAGCACATAACAATATCTATACTCATTAATTACTATTTAACTACCAAATATTGAGAGCCATTGTTTCAAAGTCCAAAATGATAGAAAAAAATTTTTTTTCCTGTACTACCACAAATCTTTTTCACAAATAATAATCACCCTGTGAATATGTACAATGCCCGGAGAGTTTATTTTCTACTCAACTCCAAAAACTTCTTTGAAATGGTACTGGTCCTGAACTATCATTTGCCATAATAGAGTGATCCACGAACGGTTTCCATATATTCCAAAATCTATTCTCTTTTAAATTATCTCTTTTGACTTTAATCTCCCATGTCAATTTATCGTTCAATGCTAAACTCCACATTTCTTTATACCATTCTCCAATCTGTATATCTACATCGTTTTTCCAATTTCTAGCTATACATTGTCTACCCGTTGTCAGTACAATTTCCAATAATTCTTTTTCCTCCTTGTTTAAACCCAAGCCTTCCACATTCGTTAAAAGAATAGTACCCGACACCAACTTAACACTTTTACCCAATATTTCACCAAACTCATTTTCTATTCTTCCCCAAAAATCCCTTATTTTTTTACAACTCCACCACATATGTTCGTATGTTCCATCAATTTCTTTACATCTCCAACATAACTTATCTCTTTTATTATCCATCTGGTAAAGTCTTAATGGGGTGGGTAGTTTTAACTGTTTTTAACATGTGTTTTTTTAATTTTTATTGTGAACCGCCCTGAGTTGGCTTTGGCCGAGTGAGCGGTATATAAATGTGACAATTAAATTAAATTAAATAAATTTAAATTTAAATTAAATTAAATTAAAATTCAGATTCCAAACTGAAGGTATATCCCTTTTTCGACAGAGCTGTAACTTTCTACATTTGAGACAGCTGTTATCTGGCAAAACCTTTCCAGACATGGAGACAAAGAAGGCATAAGCTTCACATGCTTAATCTCTAGATGTCAAGATAAAGCCCAGGTAAAGGTAAAGGTTTCCCTTGCTCGAAAGCCAATTGTCTCAGAGTCTAGGGTTCAGTACTCACCTCTGATTCAAAGCTGAATAGCTAGCACTGTCTGCTTCTATAGACATTTCCGTGGTCATGTGGCAGGCATGACTAGGCACGGAACTCAGAATCAGGGCTAGAAAAAAAGTTGGCAATGACCTGTTTCTATTTAGAAAGTTCCAGCTGTAGCGGGACACATTTAATATTAGACAGATGCATATTTTTCAAGAAAATTTGCAGTTGGAGGAAATCAGAAATCAGTAACACTGTACAACAGTGATTTTGCTACTGGAAAGATATATGATATCAAGTGTGCTGATTCCAAATCCGAACTCAGAAATTGCCTATCATGTACAGATTTTAAGGCATGCTATAGCTGTTCAAATGGTCGGTAATTGGGTGATGTATTTTTACATGGGAACGTTGTAACAGTTGCAGCTACCACTATACCTGCTGCCGCCTAAGCTGAATCATGTCCTCTGGTGGCATGCGTGTTTCAGCAGTGGCTGGGCAAGTCAGTGAGCTGATGTCAGAAATTGGTATATAAGGCGAGATGGACCAAGGGCTTATCTCTTGTGCAAAACCATCTTATTGGATAGTACAGCTATGCCATAGTGAGCCTGTTTTGAGCTAAAGATGAGTAGGTGTAGAGATGCCATAATTCTCTCCCATAATTCTCTCTCATAAAACCGGGACAGAAGTATACTTGACAAAATTGGGCGGGTTATCTACAAAATAGCCTTTTTTTAAAAAAGCATAATATAATGACAGCTATAAAACGCCTTCACATTAAATATATCAATGCATAAATGAATTTATTTACAACAGTTAATTCTTACTGTAAGATGATCTGTTGCACTTCTGAGAAGTTGCATCGTGGTCAACTCTTAAATTCCTCATTTCCAGGAAACAAACTGATCATACTTATCGGGTGGTGGTGTGATGCGAGGACATTAAGTTTTTTCTCCAGGTATAGTCCAACTCCAATGTGGCAGGAAATCGCTTGTTTGATGGCGAGAGTTTGAATTTATTTTAATGGTGTGTTATAATACACAATCAGTAAATTTTAAAAATCCTGGACTTAAAAATGATTTTTATTGAACTGGCTGGAACAATTTTTCCGACCTTGAATCTGGGACAATCCTGGTTTTCCAGGACGTATGACAACCCTAAGCAGGTGCGGCTGTGTTAACAAACTAGACATTTTTTGCTACATTTGTGGCAAATATACCGCGCGTGATCAACGCAAGAACCTAACCAAGAGTGTGAGCCTTCTAACTTAAGATCCTGATGTCCTAGGCAGAATCGGACTTCAGATTTGGCTTCAGCACACTTGATTTAGTATAGGACACATGGATTAGGCCAAGTAGCAGATTTTTTTTTTGTGATGCTGTGTAATGTATTGCAACAATGCAACAATTGGTATTGGAGTTGTTGTCCTTTTCTTGTAGTCCCCTAGCTTTGGTTTGCGATTACAACTAAAATCACAGTGGGTGGCTAAGTATGAGTGCCGCCGTGACCCTGGGCCACGCCCATGGCTGGGGTTGAAGAGCCGCCGCGATCCTGGGCCACACCCATGGCTGGGGTTGAAGAGCCACCGCTCCAGGTGGCAGAAATGCCACCGTGATCTCGGGCCATGCTCATGGCCGGAGTTATGCTGTTCTGGTGCCGGATCTTGGCCATTGGGGTGTGGGCCAGACATCGCCCCCCAGGTCAGCCTTGCCAGCCTAGCCCCTGGACTGTCTGTGGCCACTTTTGAACTTCTGTACTTGGACGATCGGTATTTTATTGAGGGTGTTTTTATTGTGATTTTATTGTGTACTGTGTACTGTTGTGAGCTGCCTGGAGTCATGTTTATTGATTGGGTGTAATAATAATAATAATAATAATAATAATAATAATAATAATAATAATAATAATAATAATAATAATAATAATAATAATAATAATAAAAAGTTACAGCCCAGCATAGCTGAAAAATGCTAGACTAGGGAAGAGAAACTAATAGGTGCTACATGTCCACTTGGTTATAAATCTGGATTTCCTATTTGCACTACACATGATTTGCATGTGTAGTTGTGGTATGGCTGTGCTTGCAAGTGTGTGTGCAAAATTTCTGAAGTCCATGCACATGATGCAATTTCACACATAGGGAGCCTCCTCTTAACCTCAAAGCAATAATATCCAGCTTCGGCAATTTCCTGGGCAGCATTTTCCCTCTCTCTATTGAAGGAAGGGAGTATCTTGTAGTAGCTCTGCATCTCAAGGTTTTAACAGTTAGGCGTAATAGAGTAAGAAAGGTGTCAAGAGTCATTTGATCTCCTACAACAGGCTGCTGTAGGCAAAACTGTTTGAAATTCGTTGAGATGCAGGTGACAGCCATCCAAGTCAAGGAGTCTCACTCTAAAGAAGTGTGTTCAGGATTTGGGCTGGTACTACCCATTTCACACACCATTCCTAAGAGAGGGAGATTGGACCGTGGGGGAATGCAAAAAGCCTTTTTCATCTTCAGAAGTTTTAAGGCTCTTTAAACATGTTCCTTCTAAGCCAGTTAATTGCATTTGTAAGCTTGACAGGAGGTCTTCCAGCTATAGCAAATCAATTTGGCATTCACCAAAGTGTTGGAAAGGATTTTTGAGAAAAGAGAGAGAGAAATACTCTAGGTAGTGCAATGTTCAGCTCCTTTGGATCCAGAGGTGATTAGACTTCCAGGCATAATGATGATGAAGGCAATAGCCAGAGTACTGACCCCGGATCACTGTCTACAAGAGGTTGCTTCTTCAAAATGAACAGAGCTGACAGCAGGTGTAGAAGGGACTAGTTTGGATTTAGAGGCTACAGGTTTGCTGATTATATTGGAATGAATTTCAAGATTTTGTTGTGCCTTGACTTGAACTGTGAAAAAGTCATGAATGTGATGAGCCTTTGAGTTCTCCAAAATAGTGAAGTGAAGAACACTTGAAAACTTCCTAAGTCGTGTTGGTTTTTCAAGTCTCACCATGCTGAGGCTTTCTCCCTAGGTTTTCCCCTGCACCCACAAGATTTGTCCCCTGTCTGAGAAAATAGGATACCAGTTTTGTTTTTTCCTGTTTGTTTTTGTGATCACTGTCCCACATTCTGGACTGTTTTTTTTTTGTACAGCATTTTTTTTTACCACATCTTAAATACTTATATGCATTCTCCACCAATATTTCATACAAAATATGCCATTTTGTACAGGAAGTGTAGGGCCATGGTGGCTTAGTGCTTAAGATGTTGAGCCTGATGGCTGGAAGGTTGGCAGGACAGCAGTTCAAGACCTGAGTGCTGCACAACAGAATGAGCTCCCACCTCTGTCCCAGCTCCTGCCAACCTAGCAGTTTCAAAGCAAGAAATTGCAAATAGATAATGTGTACACTTTGGTGGGAAGGTAAACAACATTCCATGCACTCTGGTGTCTGCCATATGTCCATGGAAACATCTGGAGATGAAGACAGTGCTGGCTCTTTGGCTATAAACAGAGATGAGCACCGAACCCTAGAGTCGGATACAACTGGCATTTGAGTAAGGGTGACCATTACCTTGTGTTGGTTGGCAGGAAACATAATACTGATGTAAGTGCAGTTTGGTCACACCTTAGATATGACATTTGACATGACCAAGAGTATGTAATTCGGGGGTGGGGCTGGGGGGGGCAGGAGATATAGGACACATTTGATATTTTTTGAACTGCAAGTCCTATTAGCCCTCACAATGTATGAAAAAAAGGATGAGGTGTAAGAATAGCCCATTCCACTTTCTAAACATTAAAAAATATGACGGAGAGGATTACTTGCAAGCAAAAATGTTGGTGACAATGGCAGTGAAAAGTGAAAGAGAAGAGAGACATGTGACGCATGAACACTCTTGCTGAGCACCTTCCTGGGATAATTAAACTTTTTGTGTGTGTGAATCGTGGCAACAGTTTAAGTGCCAGTAGCAATGCAGAGAAGTTTGTACAATTTGTGTTGTCATGCCTTTAGTTGATTAGCATAGTGGGTAAAGCCATTATGACTGTGAAATAACATATAGCATGCTTACTTTGGGAGTACATCCTTTGAGAAGTTAAGATGAAATATGATTAGATGGGACTGGCTGGAAAAGACAATAATGCTAGAAAAAATTGAAAGCAGCAAGAGACTGGCTAGGGTTGACTGGATTATGATGTAAGACCTGAACAGTACCATGAATGATAGGACCTTTCCAAAGTTTTGAAATTGTTTAGCAGCATGTACTGGAGGTGACTTGATGCCATACAGCCGTGAGAACTCCTTCAGCTACTGTAAGTGAGATGTCTGAGTTTAGGAATGTTCTGTAAAACATGCATCGTGAATAGATTTCTAACACTGATAATAAAATAGCTTGGCTCTAGCTGAACGTGAGATGAATAAGAAGTTTTCTTCTTTTTCCAAAAAAAGGAACTAGAAGACTATGTTTCTCCCAAACTTTGAAAAGAATGCATGTTGGGTGTTTTGCTGGGTACACCATATTTTTCTCCAAGTTATACATTATTATTAGCAGAGCAATTAACCCTGGGTCTCTCATCTATGATACAATATATCTGATTAGCTTATCACGATGTCATTTAAGCATAGAAGGATATACAGAAATAAAAAGACAGGGGTTGAAGACCAATCTTTTCCTACTTCTGGTGATTATTTCTTAAATGTTTGATTACTGGTTTTAAAATTTTCTTGACTATAATCACTGTAATTCGTCAATCAGATTTAATAGATATTCTGGCATGTGAGTTTGAAAAAGAGAGAAAGTTGAAAATAGGATATGTGCTTAGAGCTGAAGACTTCATAATACTGTATCAATATAATAAAAAACATTGTAGTACCATAGGATCCTAGCACTTGCTTGTGACCATGGTTTGAGATATTTATTTATTTATTTAGTTTATACTCCACCCACCTGGTAGAACACAACTCTGACACAAAGTATCAAATCACATAGAACAATACAAGCTTTGGTTAAATCCTGATTGACAGGCGATGCCAAATGTACTACTGTACTGTATATCGTTTCCTCTTCTCCAGTCTCCCATTACTACTGCATCGTGTACTTTTGACATTTTGCAAGTTGTTTTTCAAAGGTTTCATTTACATCTTCTCCTTGATTAGGCAGTTGATCATACACTCCAACTACCATGTTCTTTTTGTCTCTCCCCCACCGCCACCACCATTATATTAATCCAGATGTACTCTGTCAGACATGCAAACTCATCCTCCTGTATTTCTATGCAGGGATGTGTGTTTTTAACATAGACTGGGAGTCCACCTTCCTCTCCTTTTGGTTCCTTTTGAACAGTTTATAGCCTTCAATTGCTGTGTTCCAGTCATACAAGTCATCCCACCAAGTTTCAGTTGTACCAATCAAATCATATTTCCCCTCGTGAACTAAGAGTTCTAATTCTGCTTGCGTATTTCCCATACTCTTTGCATTTGTATATACCGTATTTATTCGTGTATAACGCGCAAAATTTTATACCAAAAAAAGAAATCAAAGTTGGGGTGCGCGTTATACACGAGGACTGGGTGCGCGTTATAAACGAGCCTCTTTTACTTCCTTTTTAGAATTGGGTCGGCTGTCTATTGCTGCGGCGGGTGAAGGGGAGGCGGGGGGGTGGCTTTGAAGAAATTGACGGGATCTGATTGGGTGGCGCGGGAGACGAGGCGTGGCCCGGAGGTAGCTCGCAGTTCGAGCGAGGCTCCTGGAGGTCGGAAGTGCTCGTTTCGGATTGCATTTTCTGCAACAGGTGGGTCTGATTATCCCCCCCTCCCTCAATATTTTAAGGCGTGCTCTTTTTCACCGATATAACTGGTTCCCCTTTAGATGGCATCTCAGGGTATCAAGTGTAAACGTTGTGCATATGACGCTTCGTTCAAGCTCAAAGTTGTTGATCATGCTGAAATGCATGGAAACCGAGCAGCTAGCCGAGAAAATTTTATACCGAGGTTTCATGGAAAATTAGGGGTGCGCGTTATACACGAGTGCGCGTTATACTCGAATAAATACGTAGACATTGAAGATTGTGTGATCTGTGGCCTGCTTTCCTCCCCCCCTTTTTTAACAAAAATTATTATTATTGGTCTAGCCATGGGATGTATTAGCTGCTGTTTCATATATTGTTTCCTGGAATGGGTAATGGGTGTGCCACATGGCCCGCACTGAATTTGCTAAAGAGGTTAACAAAAGCTGCACTGTAGGTCCTGTCACTGCCTTTGTACCCCTTTGAACCTCTGATTTGGGCTCCCACTGGAATGTGAGCAGGCAGAGAGGGTGAGAAACGAGGTGCTGCCTAGAATGGGGTGGCTAGGCTTTTCATCAAGGTCCTCCTCAGACTGCCGGGCATCAGATTTTACTCCCACGGTAGCCCTGAGACAGTATCTCCAGTCTGAGCCTCTCCTTCCTTTGATCCTCCTCCTCCTGCACGAGCTTCCAAGGACTTTCAATGGGAGTATCGCAAGTTCCCTCAAACTTCCAAAACTTTGGTAGCGAATATTATCTTGACACTTGAACTAATCAGTCCAGTTCACAAAACAAAACGTCCGTTTGTCTTTTCATGGAAGGGAAACCAAGCCTGGCTCTAATTCTACTCTAACATGCATACATATACTTAAAATAAGAAAACATGCAGAATCTAAGTCTGGTGTCTGATGCAAATTTGGCTAAGTGACAGTTTGGCGAGATTTCTCTCAATTCTGTCCATCTCCCAATCATGGCGGCCTGACTTCGGCCCCACCAAAGTTCCTTCTCCCTAACTGAACAATTTCAGGGATTTTTATACATAATTTTCCCCTCATTCTCCCTCCTAAGGAATTTAGAGGTGTCACTGAGGCAAGATCTTGAGATACAACCTTATCTCCTCAAAATCTTTCAAGGTCAGGGCTTGTTGGCAAAGTGCAAAGCAATCTTTCTCACACACACCCTGCCTTTCTGGTGAGGTGAATGACCGCAAGTTCAAAAGGACAATGAACTTGAGTTTCAGAGTTCAAGCAAGTGCATTGAACTTCGAGATTCCATCTCAGGTGTTTTGCTGACCACTAGAGGCACTAATCCCGATGATGTAATGCATATAAAAAAACTTTAACTCGCTGTGCTGCAAGGTTTCATTTCTCAAACTGAGAAGTGGTGACAAATAACTTTAAACAAAATAATGTTTTCCAAGTTCAAGACAGGTCCATCATCCTTTGAGAGGATGTGTTAAACAACAAAGTTGTCTGTCCCTGTGCCACCCTCAGTTCTGATGAAGGGCTCAATGTCAGTGACAGTATTTAAACCTGGCATGCCCAAACTACGGCCCGTGGGCCGGATACAGCCCCCAAAGCCATTCCATCAAGCTCGTGATGCCCTCACCAAACCAGGAAGTGAATATGGGCGCTTCTGTGCATGTGCAGACATGTCCGTCTTCACTTCCTGATTCAGTGCGGACATGCACAGAAGCATCCGTCTTCACTTCCTGCTTTGGTCCGGACGTGCTTGTGCATGCACAGAAGTGTCTGAATAAACCCAGGAAGTGAATACAGATGCTTTCATGCATGCGCAGAAGTGTCCACACTGAACCAGGAAGTGAATGGCAATGTGCATGCGTAAGCATGCCCACTTCCCATTCAGCTGTTCTAGGTGTGTGGTCAGGCCCCCATTGTAAAAGGTTTGAGCATCCCTGATTTAAGCAATACTTAAGTATAATTCCAGTCTATGTGTGGAAAGAAGGATTGACTTCTGTCATCTCTATAGTCTCAGGCATCAAAAGGTCTTAGGTCAGCCCAGTCATGGAGTCCCTGGTAGTCTTCTCATGATGGTAAATTCCTATCTTCTTTCTCCTTTGGTCTCTTTTCAACAGTAGCCTTGTGGTGCTTTACTCTGTGTACACAGAAAACATTTTTCATCCAGGGCAACAGTTAAATATGGCTGTCACTCTCCACCATGAGTCAAAAGAGGACCTAATTTGTTGGGTGGAAAGAGTTAAATGAACTTTAACTGAAAAGCTTTGCCTCTCCCTCATCGGATAGAAAATAGCCAAGGGCAACAGCGGATGACTAATGTGTAGAATATTGCAATTAGTATAGCAAGGTACTTACAGGGATCAAATTAAAAAATTCATTAACGTACGCACTTAATTAAGAAACACTTTTCGGTTTACATGATAAATTATGACACCTATTAAATCTTCGAGTACAAGCTGTAATGGCTTCTTTGCTCCCGGGCAGAGAACTATTGCCTTTGAGGTCCTTTGAACCTCCCCCAAGACTGGCAACAAGCAATACAAGTGTATTAAAAACAATGCTTCTTTTTTCTCCCCGGAGAGGTACAAGTGTGTTTTCTTTTTTGTTCCCCCCCCCCCCCGGAAACTCATTTCAAGTGTAAGAAAGCAGCCCGGCAATAAAGAGACAATCACATCAGAGACACTCTGAACCAGGGGTGCCCAAACTATGACCTGAGGGCCAGATGTGGCCCCTGATGCTAATTTATCCAGCCCATGAAGCCCTCATTGCTCCTGGAAGCGGAAGTAAAACACACCCATATGAGCATGTTTTACTTCTGCTTCCAGGAGCAACGAGGGCTTCGTGGGCCGGATGAATTGGCATTCGGGGCTACATCCAGCCCCCGGGCCATAGTGACCAACTCCCTGAACCACGTGACCAGCCCACGACCTGGAAAGTTTGGGCACCCTGCTCTGAACAGTAAGTAAACAACCACAATTAAATGACCTTGTGAAGAAAAGGAATGAAATAAAGGAAAAGTGGGACAGGGATGAGAGGAAGAGATAGAGAAGGAGGGTAAAGAGATGGACAAACAGATCTCTTGCTCTTAAATAGGTTGGTCTGGAACCAAAGATCACTGTACTTGAGTGGAATGTACTTCCACTATGAAAATGGGCAGGCAGTAATGATTCCTTCTCTAGCTGTAGTCTCCATAGCCCCGCAGAAGACACGCTGGTGTATAGATTAGAAAAGTTGTCTTATTGAATTTAGGCAGTGATGGGCAACCTTGGCACTCCAGGTGTTCTTGGACTTCAATTACCAGAAGCCCTGCTGATCAGGGCTTCTGAGAATTGAAGTCCAAGAACATCTGGAGTGCCAAGGTTGGCCATCACTGAATTAAGGCTTCCTGAATTCTCTGTATAGTATTCTTAGTGGCCACATTAGTTGGGAGATTCTGGGACTTGTACTCCATAAAATTCACTTTCCCAAGCTCTGAGTAGGACCTTGAGCACTCTGGAGATGTTGAGATGGAAAGCCAACACTAAATGCAGGAGGTTCGTCTTTTACTCTGTTAAACTATTGCTCCACCCTATTCAGTCTTCTTCACATGAAAAGGCATCAACTCTTCTATTTTTCCAGATAAGTGTCTTCTGGCTCTACTCAGAGAGATTTAGAAGTGAACTTGGACTTTTTGTAGTACAAAACTGATTTTATTTATGTATTTATTTATTTAGTTCAACTTATATTGCCTCCCAATCGACAGGCGACACCGGGCGGCTTACAATATCGTCCCATAAAAACATATAAAACCCCGCTAAAATAATTAAAACTTTGTAATATTAAATTTTTAAATAACATTTAAAAAACCACCCACCCCATCCATAAACCAGAGATAGCGAGGGAGGATCATGCCCATTCAGACAAGCCAGCAGGCAGGGGTCATTCTACCATCAATACCCCACACCTGCAACACCAGCAAGGTTTTGAGATCTTTCCTAAAGGGCAGCAATTCTGTCTGTAACAGTAGCTCTATTGGCAGGAGGTTCCATAGGGCTGGTGCGGACACGGAGAAGGCCCTCCTTCTTGTGCTAGAGAGACGAGCCTCTCTAGCTGATGGTACAATTAGGGTGTCTCTCCAGTCCGCTCTTATTGGATGGACACATGTTCTTGGAGTGATGCAGTCTCTTAGGTATCCTGGCCCACTACCATGTATGGCTTTAAAGGTCATAACCAGCACCTTGAATTGCACCCGGAGGCATACCTGTAACCAGTGCATCTCCTGGAGCAGCGGCAAGGCATGGGCATAACACAAGGCGAAAGGAAAAGGGGGATACTGGGGAATCAAACACCCAACTGTCACTGACCTTCCTCTTTGGTTAACTATGGATGATATAATAGAACTCTGAGGTAGGATAGGAGTAGGGGTGGGATTCAGCTGGTTTGCCCCGGTACGGCTGAACTGGTAGTAGAACTGGCTGGCCCCATCCACCACCTCCTCCTCTCACCCCACTCCAGGCACCCGGACCCAACATTGCTGGATGCTGAAGTCGTGGCCAGGATGTGTGACGAGGAGCCAGGGATGCAGCGGCAGCTCCGGCCGGGCAGCTAGGAGAGAAGGCTTCTCTCTCAGCTGCCTGGCTGGAGCTGCTGCTGCATCCCTGGCTCCTCATGGGACCTGGACTTGCTCCAGCCACATCTCTCCCGACTCTTACTCCAGGTCGTGGAGGGCCTTTCCCCCTTTGTATGCCAGAGTGACACCACCACCACCGTCACCACCTCCAAGACACCTCTTGCCATTGGTCCTCCTCCTTGCTGCCACAATTGACATTTTTTTGCTCCTCTTACTGCTCCTGCAGCTGCCCTGCTGTGTCATCCCAGCCTCCAAGCCGCTACCACCACCTCTCCCAACAACCTCCTCAAACCCCAATAAAATAAAAAATAAAGGTCACAACCGAGCATCTGACATGCTTCTGAGGAGAAAGTACTGACCATTGGTCACTTACCACTGTTCTTGGGTTTACCTCAGAACAGGTGAACTACAGCGCCCAGAACGCACCACATAGAATGGGCCACACACATGCCTTTTCCTCCTTCCTGCACACGCATAGAGTTGCCATAATTTTCTCCCACAAAACCGGGGCAGAAGTATACTTGACAAAAATGGGTGGGTTATCGACAAAATAGTCTTTTTTAAAACAAACATAATAGAATGACAGCTATAAAACACTTTCACATTAAATATATCAATACATAAATGAATTTATTTACAACAGTTAATTCTTACTGTAAGATGATCTGTTGTACTTCTGAGAAGTCACGTTGCAGTTAACATCGTCAGTTCCAGGAAACACACTGGTCACACTTATTGGGCAGTGGTGTGAGGCAAGGATGTTAAGATTTGTCTCCAATGTGGCAGGAAATCGCTCATTTGATGGCAAGAGTTCAAATTTATTTTAATGGTTTATTATAATACACAATCAGTAAGTTTTAAAAATCTGGGACTTTAACATGTTTTTTATTGAACTGGCCAGGACAATTTTCTGACCTTGAATCCGGGACAACCCCGGTTTTCCGGGACGTATGGCAACCCTACGCATGGGCATGCCAGGAGCTGGGAAGGAAGTCAGCACGAGGCGGGTGGCTGGCTCAACCTCTGCCTTACCCAGCATGCATTTCGATCTGCAAGGCTAAAGGAAAAGGGGACACTGGACTATGATTCCCAGAATGCTCAACTCCTCAAATGACATTAGAGGCAGAGACTGTGAGGTTGTAGCATGTGCACCATTTTAGGGTAAGCAATGAAAGGGCGAAGGTACCATAGAGATGTGTGGAGAATAGAGCACTTCCCCTTGAAAGCTTACATTTAAAAATACAGGAGTTAGTCTTTAAGGTGTCACAAATGTTTTGTATTTTTTTGCTGCTCTGTTTTGTTTACTCTCAGATATGCTTGCAGACTAACACGGCTACCACTTCAGGCATTTAATTTTTGTTGTTCAGTTGCACAGTCAATTCTGACTGGATTTAAAACATTAAATTGATTTTCTTTGTTTTAAAATGCCCACCCAGCCACATGGTCACCTGGCCACACCCATTTAGTCACATGTCCACATGGCCATGCCCACAGAGTAGGTAGTACAAAATTTTGAATCCTACTCCTGGATAGAAGGTTTAAGGCTCTGCAGTAGTTGCTGCAGTACAAGTTCTGTCATCCCGCACTATTGATCTAGCTGTCTGCGGCTCGTGGGAACTGGAATCCAGTAAAACCTCAGGTTTCTCAGCTCTGTCAACTTTCTGTAATGAAGCACCCCATGATAGGGGCTGGACTACAAGTTCTATCCTTGGCTATGTTGACTTCAGATGGTGTAAGCTGTAGTCCAAGATACTTAGAAAAGATTTGATGTACTGTATGTAAAAAAGCAAATATGAACTTCCTATGGTTCACTGCAAGCCTTGAAACACATTAAAAATTTGATGTGGTTGGTTTTTGGTCCTAAGATTATATTGAAGTTCTGAACTGAGCAGCTGCTAAATTATAGAGTTTTTAATGATATTCTGCTATGTTGAGTACTTCTATTTCTTGTTGTTCTTTAACCAGCTATATTTGGTTGATATTATTATTGATGTCATTTATACAGTAGTGGTATACTGTACCAGCGCCAGCAAGGTGATGCTCAAGATAATACAGGATAGACTTCAGCAGCATGTGGAAAGAGAATTACCAGAGGTGCAGGCTGGTTTCAGAAGAGGCAGGGGGACTAGAGACCACATTGCCAACATACGTTGGATCATGGAGAAAACAAAGGAATACCAGAAACAAGTTTATTTTTGCTTTATTGACTACACTAAGGCATTTGATTGTGTGGATCACAACAAGATGTGGCAAGTGATTAAAGAGATGGGAATACCAGAACACCTCATATGCCTCCTGAGAAATCTGTACATGAACCAAGAAGCAACAGTTAGGACAGAACACGGAATGACCGAGTGGTTTGGAATAGGAAAAGGAGTAAGACAAGGCTGCATTTTGTCACCCTGCTTATTCAACTTATACACAGAGCACATAATGCGCAATGCAGGGATGGAGGAATCACAATATGGGATCAAAATTGCTGGGAGAAACATCAACAATCTGAGATATGCAGACGACACCACCCTAATGGCAGAAAGTGAGGAAGACCTAAAGAATCTCTTGATCGGTTTGAAGGAAGAGAGTGCAAAAGCTGGCTTGAGACTCAATATCAAGAAAACCAAGATAATGGCAACAGGCCCGATCAGTTCCTGGAAAATAGACGGGGAAGAAGTAGAAGCAGTGACAGATTTTACTTTCTTAGGATCTAAGATCACTGCAGATGGAGATTGCAGCCATGAAATAAAGAGGCGGCTGATTCTAGGGAGACAAGCCATGAGAAACCTGGGGAACATAGTGAAAAGCAGAGACATCACCTTGAAAACAAAAATTAGAATAGTCAAAGCAATGGTATTCCCAGTGGTAATGTACGGATGTGAGAGCTGGACAATTAGGAAAGCTGAACGCAGAAGAATAGATGCCTTTGAAATGTGGTGTTGGAGGAGAGTTTTGAGGGTACCTTGGACAGCGAGGAGAACAAATAGGTCAATCTTAGAAGAAATCAACACTGACTGCTCATTGGAAGGTCAAATAGTAAAGATGAGGCTAAAGTACTTTGGGCATCAAATGAGAAGGGAGGATTCACTTGAGAAGGCCGTGATGTTGGGAAAGGTGGAGGGCAAAAGAAGAAGGGGGAGGCCAAGGATGAGATGGATAGATGGTATTGTAGACACAATGGGCACAGAACTGGGAGGACTGAGGGGGATGGTGGAGGACAGAGGCGCCTGGAGAACGATGGTCCATAGGGTCGCAAAGGGTCGGAATCGACTGTGCGACTGAACAACAACAAAAATACAGTAGTAATTCCCTTCACCTTGCTGTCATGTTGCATTCTTCTTCTTCTTCTTCTTCTTCTTCTTCTTCTTCTTCTTCTTCTTTTTCTTTTTCTTCTTCTACTACTACTACTACTACTACTACTACTACTACTACTACTACTACTACTACTACTACTACTACTACTACTACTACATGAGAAGAGCCATGCTGGATCAGAACAGTCCAGCTATTAAAACATCCCTCTTCTTCTAAATTATCCCAACAGAGCACCTGAGAGTGCTCTATATGCCATATAAAATTAGAGAAGTTTGATATCACTTCACCTGTCACAGCTCCATCCTAAAGGATCTTGGGATTTGTGGTTTCAGGAGAAACCTTTGCTGTAGTTCCTGAGGACTGAACTAGAGCCCTGTCTAGCATAGAATTCTGTGTTTTTCACAAAGGTATAAATCCTACATTTCCGTAAAATGGGTCACAGCAGTTTAAGTAGGACAAAACACTCCATTGTTATTATTAAGCCCTTGAGGTTCAGAAGCCTTGTTGATTTACTGTAAATTACCAAGAGGAGTAGATTCTTCTTTATCTTCTTGCTGCCTCTGTTTCTTTTTCTAAAAATGTTTGAAATTAAAAGTAATATAAAAATAAAATAAAGCAGTACATTAATCTGCATTCAAAATATTACACTGTCTTTGAAAACCAAGCTACTATTGCTAATAGTCGTTAAAGGCTTAATCTCTATAAACTGTTTAATTCATTTTAAATTACCATCATCACCTCCACCCTCACAACTTCTATTAGTGAATTACACAGATTAATTATGTGGTATAGGTGCATGTTAGACTGTCCCTTTTGAAAAGTTTGGAAAAGTTAGGACTATTATTTTGAACCTGGGACATTTGCTCCCAATTTGCTCTATCTGAATAGATAACCAACCAGACACCTTTTTTCCATGTTCTAAAACCATGAAAAGGGTGGCTGCTGCTACTCGTATCTGAGTATACATTTCCCCCGGAAATCAGTTGATGGATATGTCTCAGGAAAAAATGCCATTGGCATGAATTTGTTTAAGGTGGATACCAGCTTGCCATGAAGTGACCAACACACTATGATCACGGAGCCATCTCCTGTGGCACGTATGAAATGAGACATGCAGGATTCAACACCGGGACTGCAATGTGTTTTATTTGATGTGAGCCGCCTTGGTTCACCAAGGCGAAAAAGGCGGCCTATAAATCAATAAAATATAATAAAATATAATAAAATAAATAATAATAATGGACAGCCTTGGGGATATTAACAAGTTGTTCCTTCACATCCAGTCCATCTGGCATCACCTCTTCCACCTCCATGACCACTGGGGATCAGAGTTCCTCCTCCCTTCATTTTGCCGTTGGGCCCAATATGATGATTTCCAGTGGCATTTCCTCCACTGAGTGGGCCATCACCCCACTTAAAGGGGTTCATTCGCCTGTAGCCATTGGCCTCTTTAGGAAGTAATTTTATTTTCTGCCACCCAACACCCGGCATTGAGTCGTTGACTGTACAGTCTACTCCATTACCGTAGTGAGATGTCCAGCCAGCCATGAAAATGGATCATGGGAGGAATTCTTTTTATACACTTAACTGTGATAACACTCATCTACCTTAAAATACAGATATACAAATAATTCAGTTTAGTGATCAATCTGTCTGGGATAGAAGATCGTCCTTTTCCTTTTCAACTTCCGATAGTTTGTTCCTTGTAAAATTGCAAAAAGAAGGGGAAGCCCAACAATGCTAGAAATGTCACCATTATCTCTGATTACTGATAACTGGCAAAGCAATTGATAGGCAGGCAAACCTCCCCATATCATAGGGCAGGGCTTAAGGTGAGGCTTGGAAGGGCATTCTTAGGATAGATGGATAACCTCACTGTGCAGGTCTTATTTCCTATCGTATTCAAACCTCCATTAAAATGTCCATGAGAGATTCTCCAGGAAGCTTTGCAAGTATAATTCTTAGTATTCATATCTCCATTGACATAAGAAGCTGGCAAGCAGTGAAGCTTCAGTTTGGGAGTCATCGCCATCATTACAAATCTTTTGCCAATATTGGGGGGTTGGGATTGGCTATTTCCATATGATAAGAGTGGGAAAATAATGTTAGCTGTTTACATTGCCTCTTTGCACTTTTGCGGAGGGTGCCAATTTTTTTTTAAAGCAGAGCTTACAAGAGAGTTTTGACAAGTGGTTAGTCTATAACATTCACGTATGGCTTGTGGCATTTGAAAAGTAATAAATAGCTAAGATGTTGGGGTTTTAACATTGGCTGCTGTACATGAATGAGCTGTCAATTTCTTTGTCAAATGATAGAAGCATTTTCAGCCAGCAGATTTGGTTTAGTTTGTAGCATAATTTGGCATTCTTAATTTACCTCTTGATTGGAACACAGCTTTGGAAGCAGAAACCAATGAATGAGTGACTTTAGAGGAATTTGAAAGAAGTTACACACAAAGCAAAATGTTAGTTCAAGCCAGATCTAAGCCAAAATTACAACTACTTTCTTCCTTATTAGTATTGGGTGAATGTGTAAAGAAGGTGTTGCCAACCTAAGGCCCGTGGGCCAGATCTGGGGCCCGGCATCATTTCATGTGCCTCCCCACCCCTCCAAGGGCATTCGAGAAACAAAATGGCAACCCCTTTGAAGCTGTTGGAACAAAATGGCCACCCCCATCATGCAGGCAGGGCAAAATGGCCATCTGGCCCTTGAAGCTGACTGAGAGAGCATGACCCAGCCCCTGGCCTGAAAAGGTTGAGAACCCCTGGTGTAAAGCTTATTCTCCAGGTAGTTTCTACAAAAAGCCAATGGAGTAGTGTACTTTCATACTATCTTAAATCAGTAGCTGTCACTACCTCCCTTTTCTTCATGCATCCACTACAAAGTAAATGCCTGTGTCCCCAATAGATGGGAACATTTCTGTTATGTCTCCATTTCTGGATTTGAAAAATGCAATAATTGAAGTAAAACCCAAGCATTGAAGTAAAACCCGGGAGCTTGGATTCTTTTTCCTTAACTGGGGAGCTCTTGACATGTAAATCGAACAGATGAGTGATGGACAGACTGGGTATCTCAAGGAAGTATCAAAACTTTATTTCATCTTAAGAAAAGGGATCAAAAAGATGGGAAACAATGCGCCTTTTTTTTTAATAAAAAAAAATTTCAGCTCCAAGAATCTCATAGCCAATATCTCTGCTATGCTTTCTGTGAAATTCTAAGGGTCATACTTCTAACAAGGAACATTATCTATCTTGATTTATCACAATGTGTTGTTTTGTTTGCCCATTTCAGTATGGGCAGGAAGTGAATAGTTCTGGGGGGGGGGGGATCCTGATATGATTAGAAGTGAAGGGAAATTATGTTTCATTTTTTTACAAGAGTTTATCCAAATTTACCATTTTCTTCTTCTCAAATGGAAAGAACTTGAAAATTATATTTTTGTAAAATAATAATAATGAGAAACTAGAACCGTGTCATCTTTAAAGCAACAAGTATTTCAAAGCTCCTAAATCTTAAGGGTCTGGGTTTGAATCCCTGTGTGTTCAACCATAGTAGTGCTACTCCAAGCTTGCCACTTTTCTTTTGTTACCATTACCATTACTGTTAAGCCCTTCCTTCTGTTTCTATACCACACATTTAACTTAAATGTCACTCTGGGCAATGAGCACAATAAAGAAAACGTATGTATATCATATATAATATATATAACATCCTCCTCCAACCCTATAACCATCCAATATACTGTATACTCATTGTACATCACAAAATAACTCAAGGATAGGCAAGGATAACCTGAGGTCAAAATATTTACAAATACTTTCTTAAAATGTTTCTCCTTAGCCAACTTCTGAAACACTGAAAGGGATGAAGCCTGGTGGACATAAATCAGAAAATAATTCAATAATACTGGTGCCACTGCAGAGAAGGCTCTGTTCTTTATAGAACTTTTTCTAACTTTTCCTGGGATAGGCACTTACAGTCCACAGTTTTGAGAGGATCTGCTAGTCCAGGCAGAATTCATTAGAGAGAGACCACCATCTTCAACTTCAACTTCATCACCAATTTGTATCCACCAAATTATCCCCAACTTTACATCACTAACATAATATGAGACACACAAACAATTTCATATAATGGGCAGACAAATATTACTGTCAGTGCCTCTCACTGAGATATGTCTATTTATGCCAAGAATTTCATGGGGTGAACTTGTGGTCTTTGGTTAATCAGTTGATTCCTATTCATTCTGAAAAACATCTTGTCAGTTTGTGCTGCAGATGATAGTGACAAGTGCATATTGAATCTTTGAGGTATGGGGTTGGCATAAATAGAATTGTTAATCTTCTGCAAATAGCCAAATAGTAACTATCTTAAAATGACTTCTTTAGGGGACTGAAAAGCTCAGTGTTCAGTGACACACAAAGTTAAGATCGAGCAATAGCTAACATTTTCTGTTTTGTTGTTGCCTAGATCAATACATGTGGAAGGCAAATAAAAGATCACTGCATTATATTGTACCCAGGACAATCTTCATGGCTGATTGACATGATAATAACCAATATTCAGAATCGGATATGTCACTTGAAGATGAAGAAGGATCAATAAAGTCAAGAAGTGGTTTGTTCCCTGACCACTTTGTGTGTAAAGCTTGGAGGTAATTACATTTGAAAGATTGGCCTCGATGGATATATTTTCCTTCTCAGAACATGCAGTTCACAAAATAGTCTCCGCGAATGATTGAGACAGATAGATTCTTGTAAAATCTAAGAAAGTAGAAAAGTTCAGCAGAAGAACTCTGGCCATGAATTGGAGTACTGAATTTAAATGCAATTTGAAGGAGAATTATGCTTTGGCCTGCACACTGGTCTGAGAAGTGTAAATTTGATCTGTTGCCTGGAAAAATTTGCAACCTACAGCCTGTGGGCCGGAACCAGCACATGGCGCCATTTCATGTGGCCCACTATCCTCACTCCCTCCACTGCTGCCTGAAGTGGCAGAAGCGGCTAAAACAGCAACAAAAAATGCTGTAAATGCTGCTGCCACAACCAGAAGTGGCAGACGTGACAAAAAAACAGCCAAAAATGGGCTGTAAAGGCACCCACGACTGTTATAAACATGTTTACAGTGGCATTTATGGTGGGGGGGAACCACGTGTCTGGCCCGCTCAGTTGTCTGAGGGGATGTGGTCCAGTCCATGGCAGGAAAACATTGAGAACCCCTGATTTAGACCACACAAGTTTTCTGACTTTCATTTAACTATGGGAACACAGGCCTCTTCAAATAACAGCCTCAGCTCAGCTTATGTACTTTCTGACCCAATGACGTCTCATTTCTGGAGGGTACCAACGTCTCCCTTTTAGTGATATGACTTCTCTTCTCCAGTACACATGGGACAAACAGTCATTGAGTGCATCCTCTCTTAGTCCTTCACCACCATGATGGCCACCACACTTCCTTGATAGCTCTTTGACACCCACCGCCTAGAAGCCAGCCTGGTGTGGCTGATCAAGCTGTTCAAACAACTGGAAGACATCAGAAGTTAAACACTCATTATTTTAATTTGATGCTAATCATGTGTTAATGAGACTAATCCTTGCAATGATTCAGGTAATTTGCTTAATGGCTGCCCAGAGTGCAGATTACAGCAATCAGTCACGTTTGATAAGATGTCTGTTGTGGAAGAAGCTGTCGGGTGAATGAGGTGGGAAAGGACTAAAGAATAAGGGCCCAATGTCAAGGGAGGGGGCCTTTCACAAGTGACTTGATGAACACCCTATGTAATTTATTTTTCCACACTTGGTTGGTATAGTATGCCACCCTGGAAACAATCAGAATCAATTGAAATGACAACTTACTAAAACCTAGGGTTAGAAGGTCTCAGGGTAACAGCTTTGCTTCTCTGGGTCTCCAGGAGGGGCAACAAATCTCAAGAGGAGTAGAAGGGATGGGATTTTCATATATCAAGGACTCTACATAGAGATCATTACAGTAGTTGGTTCTTGAGATTACTAATACAGGGACCAACATTGTCAAGGGGACCTCCTGTCCAACTAGGGGTGCAACTGGCCAATCTGTTTAAGATGAAAAAAGAGAAATCTTGTCATTTTCTGAAAAGATATATTTGAGATACTGTATATAATAATCCTATTCTTGTTCATACAGGGTGTGCATAAATTGCCATAACTATTTGCAATTTGAAGTATCTTACTGATACTGTGCTATGATGTATCTTGATCACCTGTCTGGCCACGTACCTGATTGCACAACTGAGGTGCAACTTATCAATTAGCTGCAATTAGACATGACACATCATGTAATGCTATGCTGTAATAGTGTTACAATGTTAGTTTGTTTTTCCCTGAAAGGTAGTAAGAAGTGGACACTTTCCCAGAGGCCTATGAATTACAGATTTTGTTGGATGTCCTTTTGACCTGTCTCAATTCTTTGTTAAATTATCACACACAAATGAGCTTCTGTAATGGGTATTTTCTAAACATTGTTTGTATGATGATATATTGATGATGAAAACAAAATCGGAATACAATATTGCTTTCTATACTGTAATAATTGGATTAATATAATGGTAAATTGCTGCCAACCTAGCAGTTCGAAAGCATGGAATTGCAAGTAGATAAACAGGTACCACCGTTCTGTGCAAGTAGATAACTAGGTACCACTTTGGTGGGAAGGTAAACAGTATCTAGGCATGCTTGCCACATGTCCACAGAAATGTCTGCAAACACAGACAGCACTGGCTCTTTGGCTATAAACAGAGATGAGCACTGAACCCTAGAGTGAGATACAACTGGCTTTTGAGGAAGAGCGATCTTTACCTTTATTAAATTTAATATAGCTAAACTTCTAAATATGTTTAGGCAATTTAAACTTCTGAATAAGTTAAAACTTCTAAAAAATTCTGACAAATTGGACTTTATCCATTGAAAGCTAACATTAAACTACAGCTGTTAGTCTTTAAGGTTCCACAATGTTTTTCACTTTTTCTTTTCTTTTGTTTACTCTCTGATCTTCTAAACAAGGAATCCTATTTCCATGCAACTTGAAGTAGGTAAGAGGTGTATGTTAGGATGGAGAGATAAAAGAGACCAGTGTGGAAAGAACATTCTGGGGTCAGGAAAAAGAAAAATGGATATCGGAGGAGGTAGACATAATGGATTTTAAAACCAGGCAAAGCCTAGTAAATCTGCATACATAATATGGAGTCAAGCTTTGAAGAAAGACTCATCACTACCTGAGGCATTCTGATTATTTGTCAAATGCTCTTACTATCAGGGCAGGGACTCCAGTGGCTCAGTGGTTAAGAAGCTCACCTTGTTAGCTTGAAGGCTGGCAAGTCGGAAGTTTGAGACCCGGGTACTGCATGATGGATTGAGCACCCATCTCTGCCCCAGCTCTTGGGAACATGAAAGGAGCCACAAAAATCCTTCCAATCCAGAATAATTTCTGACATGAAATTATTATTATTACTATCAAGGCATTTTTTCTAATGTTTAGTCAGAACCTTCTGATAATATGAACCCTCTAATTTGGACTCTACCCTCTGAAGCAGCTGAAAACAGACACATCTGTACCCAAATTAAGGATTTATCCTTCTTGTTTCACCTGGATCTCCAACTAATGATGAAATAGAAGTGAATTGTATCTCCAATCTAAGGTAGAAACTGCACCGTTCAGACAGCCCACAATACATTCCTTCCTGCAGATTGTCTGGAAAAAGGCATCAAATTGCATCCAGCTTTAATGTAAGGGACTGCAGTGGCTTAGTGGTTAAGATGCTTAACTTGATGACTGGTCAGCAGTTTAAGACCTGAGTGCTGCACAACGGAATGAGCTCCTGTCATCTGTCCCAGCTCTTGCCAACCGAGCAGTTCGAAAGCAAGACATTGCAAGTAGATAAATAGGGACCACTTTGGTGAGAAGGTAGACAGTGTTCTGTGCACTTTGGTGTCTAGTCATGCCAGCTACATGACCACGTAAACATCTGCAGATGCAGACATCGCTGGCTCTTTGGCTGTAAATAGAGATGTGCACCACCCCCTAGAGTCGGATACGTTTGGCATTTGAGCAAGAGTGACCTTTACTTTTATGTAAATCTTCATATAGAGTTGTTCCAGACCTATAAGCTGGCTAGCAGTGGGAGGTTTCCCACCACTATTGACAGCATGGGGGTTAGAGCTGCCTCCCCTACTTGCCATGCAAGGAAAATGAAGACACTGGAGCTGCCCCGGCCCAAATAAAAATAACATTGCTAGCCATCCAGTGCAAAGGTGGCCTCCATATCAGTGGCTGGATGGCAACACTGTCAAGGGCAGCTCCAGTAGACCAATTCTTGCCACTTGATAAACTCTGACCGTCTCCTCTTGGTAGCTGCGAAGGTTTCTAGCAGCAGCCAGCTGGAACAGAAGGCCTGTTGTGGTGTGTTTTTTTTTAAATTTTTTATTAAATCTTTAATAAACATACAGAAAAAAGAAAAGAAAACATTAACAATACATTAACAGTACATTACACTAACGAATCCATAATATCATACTAACAAACATTACTATATGGTAGCACATAACAATATCTATATTCATTAACTACTATTTAACCACCAAATATTAAGAACCTTTATTTCAAAATCCAAAATAATAGAAAAAAAAACTTTCTGTACTACCACTAATCTTTTTAACCAATTTAAAAAAAAAAAAAAACACCCTGTGAATATATACAATGCCCGGAGAGTTTATTTTTAACTCAAGTCCAGAAACTTCTTTGAGATGGTACTGGTCCTGAACTATCACCTGCCATAATAGAGTGATCCACGAACGGTTTCCATATATTCCAGAATCTATTCTCTTTTAAATTATCTCTTTTGACTTTAATCTCCCATGTCAATTTATCGTTCAATGCTAAACTCCACATTTCTTTATACCATTCTCCAACCTGAATATCTACATCGTTTTTCCAATTTCTGGCTATACATTGTCTACCCGTTGTCAGTACAATTTCCAGTAGTTCTTTTTCCTCCTTGTTTAAACCCAGATCTTCCACATTCGTTAAAAGAATAGTACCCGACACCAACTTAACATTTTTACCCAATATTTCACCAAATTCATTTTCTATTTTTCCCCAAAAATCCTTTATTTTTTTACAACTCCACCACATATGTTCATATGTTCCATCAAATTCTTTACATCTCCAACATAACTTATCTCTTTTATTATCCATCTGGTAAAGTCTTAATGGTGTCAGGTACCATTGCCACAACATCTTGAAATTATGTTCTTTAATTCTTACAGACATTGTTCTCATAATTCTCTTTTTCCATTTATTTTTCCATTCAGTCTCCCCAATTTTTATATTCAAATTTTGTTCCCACTTCCGTTTCAAATCCTCCTGTGGATCTGCACCTCTATTCAATATATTATAAAGCTTACTTACAAGACCCTTAATACTACTTTCGCCTTTTCTAATCTTCCTTACCAATTCCTCAAATTCCGTAAGTACTCTATCTGATCCTAGTTCTCTTTTATATTTTTTATTCCAGTTGTCCACCTTTAACTTCTGAAACCAATTCAAGTTTAATATCTCAAACATTTTTTTCCGTTCGGCATCAACATCACATGCTTTTAACCAATCCTTCAATAACAACGTCCCATTTTTATCCAATATTTCTATTTTTTCTTTATCTAATTTTATTGGGAAACACATCATATCAGTCAATTCCAAGATTGGGGAGAGATTCGGAACCATATCTTTTTTTACCTTCTTCCACACCTCCATGAGACCTTTCATCATAGTATTATTTGACCTTTTCGCCTTATCTTTCATTCCCAGAAAATTCAAGTTTCCAATATTTCTGTATTCTTTCATTTCCAATTGTTCCCAAATTACCTTTTCTCTTGCCAAGATCTTCACAACATTCTTGTCTTGAAATGCTCGATAGTATGCTAAGAGGTTTGGCATACCCAACCCCCCTTTTTTCTGAGACAAATACCATAATTTCTTTGGAAGCCTAGATTTTTTTCCTCCATTACAAAAGTCATTAAACATTTTTTGAAACTCATTGATTTCTTTCTCTTTTAAATGGATCGCGAGCGTGTCAAATAAAAAGTTAATCTTTGGTAACAGTATCATTTTACACATAGCAATCCTTCCAAACCATGACAGCTTTAACTTCTGAAGTTCTCGTATTTTATTCCTAAATTCAATTCTCAAGCTGTCATAATTCAATCGTTTAAGTTCTTCTAATTTGTTTGAAATAGTTATCCCTAAATACTTCAACTTATCTTTGATTTGTATATTAAGTGTCGACACCGTCCTACCCATCTCGCTCAATTTCAAATTACACAACATCAATTCAGATTTATCCCAGTTTATCTTTAATCCTGTTATAGCTTGAAATACTTGTAGATGATCTTTAATCCTGTCCATTACCTGTTCGGGGTGCTTCACCATAAGCAATGTATCATCAGCGTACATGCTCACTTTATTACCCATAATCCCCTCTATATTTAAATCCTCCCTTATACTTTTAGCTAAAATCTCCATTGCCATTATAAACAAAATAGGAGATAATGGGCAACCCTGCCTAGTACCTGCCTCTAGCTTTACCACATCCGTGAGCTCCTCGTTTACTCTAACCCTGGCATTTCCTTTTTGATATAGTAAATCTATAACCCTATTAAATTTATCTCCAAACCCATATTTTCTAACTATTTCCTTAATTGAAGACCACTGCAATGAATCAAATGCCTTAAAAATATCCAATGATAGTAATCCCACTTTTTCCTTTGTTTGATTAACACTGTCTATTAAATCTAATACCCTTCTAGTCAAATCCGCCATGTGTCGTCCTTTTAGAAACCCAACTTGATCAACATTTATATATTCCCCCATAAAACTATTTAAACGGTTAGCCAATATTGCCGTGAAGATCTTCGCATCTTGATTTATAAGCGAAATTGGTCTGTACGAATCCACTCTTTCCAAATTCTTACCAGGTTTTGGCAAAAGAACAATTGTAGTGTTATACCATGAAGTCGGGATTGATCCTCCATCTAATATATAATTATATAACTTCACCAATTTCGGGACCACCACCTCTTTAAATTCTTTGTAAAACTCTGTTGATAATCCATCCTCCCCCGGGGCTTTCCCTATCTTCAATCCGCTTATTACCCCCTTAACCTCTTTATCAGTTATCTTTTCCTCCATTTTCTCCCTATGCTCTTGCTTTATCCCATTCCCTAACTGCCTCTCCAATATCCTTTTAAGTTTTTCCCTATCTATTTCTTTTTCTGCATATAACACCTGGTAAAATTCCCTAACTATTTTACATTTATCGCTATTCTTATTACACCTTGAACCTTGCCTGTCAACTAACACCCCAATTTCTCTTTTTTCCCTTTTAACCTTAGCTGCTCTTGCTAATAGTTTTGAGTTCTTATTACTAAATTCAAAATATTCTCTATTTAAATAAATCAGATCTCGTTTAACTTTATCAATATCTTTACCCATTACTTCTGCCTTGAGTCCTTGTAGTTTCAAGAGAATTTTTTTATCTTTACTCTTTACGTGTTCTTCCTGTAATTGTTTTATTTCCCTTTCTTTTTCTATGTGTTCTGCTTTATACCTTTTATATTTAAGGCTTGCCACTTTTATGCTTTCCCCCCTAAAAACTGACTTCATGGTATCCCATACAATATTAAAATCAACCTCATTATTATCATTCCATTGCCAACTTTCTTTCCAACTTTCCATAATTGCCTCTTTGCTTTTCTGATCTTTGAACAAATTAGGATCGTACCTCCAATTTCTAACTCTTTGAATATTTTTTGGTGCTTTCAATTCCAGATATACTTTAGCATGATCCGATTCCTTAATAATCCCAATTTCCGTACTTTCTATATCCCCAATTAAATTTTCCGACAAAAAAACATAATCTATTCTCGAGTAGGTCCCATGTACATGCGAAAAAAAGGAATATGCCCTTTCCAAGCCTTTAAACTCTCTCCACGAATCCTTCAAACCCATAACTTTCATCCATTTGTCCATCGCCTTCCCTTTCACACCCATTCCACTTCTAGCTATGTTTGTGCAATCCATTCCTGACCTGATCAAATTAAAATCACCAGCCACAATAATTTTTGCAACATTTTCCCCCTCCACTATTTTCCGAATTTTTTCAAGAAACACTACTTGGTGGTCATTCGGAGCATAAATATTTACCAACAATATTTCCTCATCCTCCAATTTTCCTCTTAACAACAGATACCTACCCTCTTGATCAGCAATCTTTTTTGTGATTTCAAATCCTAACTTCCTAGAAATCATAGTTGCCACCCCTCTTGCTTTAGATGTTCCAAACGCCATCTCATAGTGTTGCATCCAACTCAGATAAAGTTTATTCGTATCTTTTGATTTCTGATGTGTTTCCTGTAAAAATAAAATATCTGGTCTATCTTTTTTCAACGCCGATTCCAACCTCCGTCTCTTAAGAACAGAGCCTGTACCTTTCACATTCCACGATATTATTTTAATACTATCCATAACCAAATTCTTCTCCCAACTTTAAACTCTCCATCGGGCGTGCCACCAAAAACCCTTCACCATACCCACTACATAAAACACACATTTTTCACTCTCCCCACCTTCCAACGAAAAGTCGCCTCTGTCAACCAAAGAGGGGAGAGGGGGGACCTGCAAGATGCGCCCTACTGCCGGCGCTATGCGCTACTTACCCATTCTACCTCTATTAGCTAATTAAGATTACTACTATCTAATGCTCATCCTTCCTTACCTATCTCCTCCTCCATCATAATCAAAGACGGCTCCTCCTCCTCCTCCCCTCGTTGTGGTGTTCCACCTGTTGCCCCACCGGACCTCTCCCTCCCATATTCCCTCCCCAAAGCTCCAGAATCCATCATTTCCTTCTTAAGATTTTTCCATTCTTCTGAATCTACTTGTACCAATCCCAACAAACTCAGGTATTCCAATGGATTAATGCCTTCATCAATAACTTGCATTCTTTTATCATAGAAAAAGCGCAATTGTTGTGGAAATCTCCAATTATACCTTATATTTTTACCCATCAATAATTTAGTAACAGGCCTCATCTTATATCTCCATGTTCTTTCTTTTAGTGAAATATCATTGTAGACTTCTACATCTGAGCCATCAAATTTCAACTCGACTGAACCAACACTTTTCAGATGAGCCATTACTTTTAATTTATCTGCCCAATTTGCAAATTTAACCAACACATTTCTTTGAGCCACTCTCCCTCTTCTTGGACCCACCCGGAATACACTTCCTAAATCCTCTTGAACAAATTCCTTCCCCATTTTTAAACCATTTAACCACTGAACCACCCTCTCTCTTAACAGATCCGGAGTGCGTTCCGGTACCTGACGGATCAAAATGTTCTGCTTTCTCATCATGTCTTCGACAGCATCTATCCTCATTTCTTGTTCCTGCAGTTTTAACTTACTGTCCCGCACCACCTCCTGAGTCCCTTTTACTTCCTTCTTTACCGCATCCACCTCGATTTGAACCACTTTCAGCATTCCCTCAAATTTATTCAAACTTAAGTCCACCTTTTTGGTATAATCTGTCAGTGTTGACATCATCTTTTCTTGCCTTTTAAACATTTCATTTTTATCTTTCACCCTTGAAGCCTCATTTTTCTCCATTTTTTGCGACAACTTGCCAATTTCCACCATAATTTGAGTCTGGTCCAATGACACTGTGGGCAGAGCTGTTGGCTGAACAGATTCATCCATTGGTGCTTTTTCAATCTTTTTAGGTTTTACAACCTGTTCTTCTTCTTTTGCTTTCGCTCTCGTACCTTTATCCATAGTGATGTAATATATTTCAAACCCAATGTTGCAGATCGCTGTAACAATTCCAATATAGTAAGGCTTACTACACTGCAGCCATAGGTTCCACCAATACAACCGTCAAGTTCTTATGTCAGCAGAAGATCCAAAATTTACTGTAATCCACAACGATGGAACAAAGGAAAACAAAAGAAAACAGCTCTCCAAACAGGCAGTTTAAAAGTAAAACTTGTTAACCACAAATAATCCTTTCCCACAAAGCCAGCAGTCAAATGACGTCTTCCAACCACAGCAAAAAGGCTTCAGAACAACAGTTAATCAGGTTGCTGAGGGGGGGGGGGAGCTCAGAAGGAAAGAAAAATCCAGCCACCAAGGGGTTAAGGTGAGAAGTTGAGAAGCTATTTGTAATCCACACAGTAATGGAACCCTTCAATCAAAGCCACATAATCCTTCCTTTGAAGTGGATAATCAAAACACCCTTTTCCAGCGAGTGCCTTAACTTTGTAGTGAGAAGAGGCCCCCCCTCTTCCCCCTCTTCCCTAAATGAGCAGGCAGTTTAGGCAGAAGAGAAGAGAGAGAAAAAAAAACAAACTCCCACAGCTCTCCTCTTTTCCAGACCAGAGAGGTGGTGAAAAAAAAAAGAGAAAGGAAAATTAATCCGCCTTATTGATTTCAGAATGTGGCGCAGTCCTCTGGTATGTAGAAAAAAAACCACAGTCTATACACGATCACTTTCGTTTTCCCTGGCCGTCGCCATTACAGTACCTCCAGCTCTTCCTCCCCTTCTTTTTCTTCTGAAAAAACTCAGCCGATTTTATAGCTTATAGCTAAGAATGTAGCCCCCTTCAGGCACTTACACACAAATTGCCTTCACTCCAGCCGCTTTTTGCCACTTCCAAAACCAGTTCCATAGCCTTCTCCTCTCGCTGATCCCGTTCCTCGGCTCTCCAGCGGGAAAGCCGCGACTGCCGTCACAGCTCCACCACCCAGAAAAACCTCCCGAACTTCGATCATCCAGCTTCAAAAGCTCAGCAAACTTTCCAAGGAGACAGGCAAGGATCTTAACTTTAAGCTTTACCACTTGAAAAATTTTCTATTCCGCTCCTTCACATCGTTCACCACTTTGTTGAGCGCGAGCGTCCGAAACTAGATGTTACACAGCGGCCATCTTAGCCAAACCCCCTGTTGTGGTTTTAAAATGGCACCAAGGCACACTTTTTGAAACCACACCAATGCTTGCATCATGGGAAAGGGCCCAAGTTGTCGCAAAGCTGAAGGGATGTCTCAACCTTAGCCCCCCCAAAGCACCCTTAGCTCACCCCAAGAATTGCCCTTAGCCTAGGTCCCCATTAGCCTCTGACAGGAAAAGACCAAGTTGCGTGGGCCGCTCGACCTGGGAGTCGTGTCCAAAGGCATGATCACACAAACCTCCGGACTCTTGGATCAGGCTGATAAGCACTTACCCCTTAATGCATCCTGCTTCCCTAGTCACAAACTCCCTATCTTTTCCACCAGACCATCTTCACCACCGCATCCCATGACCTCTAGCTCGCCCTTTTTGATGTAGGCAGATTGGGCCAAACACTTCTTTATTTCAGCATGATCAATCTGTACATGGGCACATGTAGGAGACGCAGCTCCTTATATACTGTATTTGAATTCCCCCCCAAAGGTACTCATTGATTTCAGTCACAGTGATGTCATCGGGGATGTACTGCGAACCTTACTAAGGTCCGCCTAACCTCACTAAGACTTGTTGCAACCTTCCTAAGGATCAGCTATAGCAGGGAGGTTTCCCACGCTAGTTGTTGATTGGGTGATTGGGGACACATGGGCTGAGCTTCCTCAGCTGCGCTATTGCTGGCATCTGAGTTGCATGTGGTGACTGATGAATTGCTTGCACACACAACACCCTTTCTTCCTGGAAGCCCTCTGACATGCAGGTCTGCTCATCTCTGACCAAACTGCCCATTGTTCCCTCCTTCCTTTAGCCTGTAAATGGACATGTGGTGGTTCTTAGAATCGCACAATCCAAGGTTGCTAGGCAGTCAATAAAGAGGCCACTTAGCATTCCTGGGTGTCACCTCCTTGCATCTTGACCCATGTCCGTGTCTTCTTTCGCTTCCGCGAGCTGCCCCATTCCCAACAGATTGGCCACGATCCCAACACAAAGCAATATTCATGGTTTCTGTAACTCCAGAGCTCAGAAAAGTTAATTTTGGGGGTCACAACTAATAGAACACCCCATAGTGTAGCCAGTACCCATGCTGGATGAGTGGTATGGAGATATTGTACTTTTTAAAAGTATGGAGGATTTGATTACTTATAATTCCAAAGAGTATACTTGCCAATCTCCAACAGTAGCTCCATTCAAACCTTCCTGCTGCAGGGGGTTCAGACTATTCGTTCTTTTACAACACCTATTCAGGCATCACACATAGTAGACAACCCCTTTCTCATGCAGATGCCATGACCTGGGCTAGGTGTGGAGAGAGATACAGTCAAAACTTTGGCCACTCTAAGTTCTCTTTAGGCTTTAAAATAAAAATGCCTAGATATGCTTTAAGGTTTACCAATTACTGTTTCCAAGCTGTAAATTACCTATTTTGAGAGCATAATTTGTCTGTAATGTATGTTTTAACAGCGTGATTTGTTTCTTGTTTGTAATTAATGCCAAGCTTTGAAGCTAAAATTGCATGACAAATTGTTATGGGCAAAGCCATTACTGTGGATATGACTGCTTAAGATTTGTAATATACTGGAACATCACTTTGTATGCTTAATTGCCAGACACACCACACTGGTCTTAAAAGTAGTGTACAGAGGAGGCGATGAGACCTTCTCTATATTGAAAATGTGCTCAATAATATACAGTATCAAGATTGCCATGACCAAACCTTCTACTAACACATACACTTTTACACAATCTTCCAAGAAACTCATGTTCCTCGCCTGTTGGATATATTTGCTGAACTCATCCTTCAACCTGACCTGTTGGCCTTCATTATTCAATTGAACCTTTGAGCATGTCCAATACTATCACCTTGCTAGTTAACAGTGGATGCTGAGAGAACTAAGCAAGAGAATTACTCTTGACATCCTCTAAATCAGGGGTTCCCATCCTAAGGCCCGCAGGCTGAATCTGGCCAGCAGTACCATTTCATGCGGCCCCCCACCCATCCAAGGGCATTCAAGAAACAAAATGACCACCCCTTTGAAGCTATTGGGACAAAATAGCCACCCCATCTTACAGGCAGGGTGAAATGGCCATTCGGCCCTCAAAGCTGACTGAGAGAGCATGAAAAGTTTGGGAACCCCTGCTCTAAATAGATATGTGGCTCAAGTCTGCCAGCTCAGATCCAGGAAAAGCATTATAGCAAGAACAGCATTCTTAAATGTAGGCAAAAGCAAAATAAAATTAGAAGATGGAGGATGTTGTGCACTTAACAAGGACTAACATTAAAGAAGGATATAGCTGAAAAACTTTATTTCCCCTATATCACTTGGAGGACCCTAAATAGGCTGAGGGCTGGAATCCCTAAATGTCAGACAAATATGCTCAAGTAGGGGCTCCTAGCAGATGACAACTCACTGCGTGTATGTGGAAAGATACAGTATCTGGCTCATTTGCTAGTCTTCTGATTACTACCAGAAACATGTACCGATGAGGATTTAAGTTTGGCCAATGACAAAGCCCAGAAAGTGGCTTCATTTGGCAATCCAAAATTTGACCATGTCACGAAAGGAGGAGAAGAACCTTGCTAGTGATCATTAGCACTTAGTGAGCTCCATGAGAATGTTAGATGCCATGGCATTGTAGAAATAGGAACAGTGCACTTGACTGGGAATCCTATGAAGGATTGCGTTCCCGGTCCTCACCTCAGGCCAACATGGAAGGATGAAGCCGCTCCGGCCAGCTGGACTTGCCATCATCGTCGCTCATGGTCTTGGCCTCGGTGGAGGTAAGGAGGACGGTCGACTAGGAGCTCCAGGACTGGTGCATGTTTTTGTCCCATTCCCCTCTGGAAGGACCAGAAGGACTGTGCGGGGTATATTTTTGATATTGTTACTCTGTGATGATTTGTATTTGATGTTTGGAATTTTTTATATTGTGTACTTTTTGATGTAATTAATTGACTATTTTATAATTGTGATTTTGTATTTTGTCTGAATCTGATTTGTATACTGTTTCTGTATTTTGGATTGCATTTCTTACTTTATTTTACATGCTGTAAACCGCTCTGAGTTCTCTTAGGGGAAGTGAAATGTAAATATTAAATTAAATTAAATTAAATTAAATGAGGAGGAGTAATGATACACTATATTAAGGGCTAAATCCAATTATTGGGCACAACTTAAGTGGACCCACTGAATGAATGGGACTAGTTACATTGTGAATCTCATTGATTCTGTGGGTCTGTTCTACCCTGGCCTAAGAATCAGGTTCACTCCCATGTTGTAATATAATGCCAACAACAGACAATATTTATTTGTTTGAACATATACTCATGCAATAAAATAAATTAAAATATGCTAACAAATCATATGAAATATATTATATTTTGTATTAGATAGACAGATAGATAAATGGTCATATATTGACATGTCACATTTCAAAGCT
Organism: Bradypodion pumilum; assembly: GCA_035047305.1. Taxonomy (NCBI): domain Eukaryota; kingdom Metazoa; phylum Chordata; class Lepidosauria; order Squamata; family Chamaeleonidae; genus Bradypodion; species Bradypodion pumilum. The sequence continues at coordinate 255,369,533 of JAWDJD010000005.1, read as the reverse complement.
AGAGCCTCATTATCATGTTTTAGGATTCTAAGAGAAGTACACACATATTACATATTAACAACTAACAGAGGAAAAAACAGTTCAAACAAATGAGTTCTTAAAAACTTCTTAAAGATTTGCACTCAAGTGGTAAACTACAGTGTTCCATAGTGAGGGGCCACCACCAAGAAAGCCCCCACTGTTTTCTCTTGCTCATTCAGCTGTTCCAGCTAGAGGTCACATGAGCAGAGCCCCTAAGGATATAGACTGAATATTATGTAAGAAGGTGGTCTTAGGCCATACAATTCTAGAGCAGTTAAGGTTTTAGAAGTAATAACTACTTCTTCTTTTGCTATATCCAAATCCAAAGATAGGCGATCATCATGGCGATCAGGCACGAAGACTGTCCTGAGAATATAATGCAGTGGCCTTTCATCTGCCTTCCGCACCACTGATCCAGTTCTGTGAATCACTTTCTGCTCCTGAGCCTTTTTGGAATGCAAAGTTCTCATCAGCCCCAGGCCAGTATTGATGAAGCTGCTTCCCTTCATCAAAATGGATTCAAGTGGGATTTAATCCACTTGGGGACCATCACCCTTCCCTGTGGACTTTGGCACCCAAGTCGTTAGTCCTCAGGGTTGTCAGGTTAGTTATCTGCTGCCTGACACTCAGTGTTGAGTCGCTGGCAGTATGGTCTACTCTATTACCAGAGCAGGATAACCTGGCCAGACTGGAAAGTAATAACTAGCCCTTTGAAATCATCCCAGAAGTGGTTAAGATGTTGAACTTGACAACTAAAAGGTTATCAGGGCAGCAGTTTGAGAGCCGAGTGCTGCATGATGGAGTGAGCTCCCATCTCTGTCCCAGCTCCTGCCAACCTAACAGTTCAAAAGCTAGAAATTGCAATTAGACAAATAGGCACCACCTCAGTGGGAAGGTAACAATGTTCCGTGGCTGTAAATGGCAATTAGCACCAAACCCTAGAGAAGGATATGACTGGCTTTTGAGCAAGGGGACCTAAACTTTGCAAAAGATTTGTTCAGGTTTTCCTCAGAGCATAGGGGAAAAATTTTTTCTTGGAGTACAGTTTCCAGAATTCTATAGCCAGAAGTTACAAATTGAAAAAAGTAACTTAGTCATTTTCTCTCTGTGAAAATTATCTACTCATGTGTATAAATACTGATGGTATGATATTTAATAACATTCAAGAGTTATGGTCCTCAGTTCATTTACGTATTCCCAAAACTAGTTTCATATTTTGCTTGAAATGAGAATGGAACAAAAATTAAATTTTCCTTCATAGTCTTCATTAAAGGATTTCTTGACACTTCACAAATCAGCATTTTTTTCAACAAAGTAATATTTGTGGGGGGAAATAATGTATTCTGTTCAATAAACATACAGTGTATGTTGCATCTTAAAAATTTGTGTTTTGCATTAAAAGTGTTTTTTTTATTTCATTTTACACAAACTACTCATTTCAAACTGCAAGATACAGTACATGGATTTATTTTTGCAACAAAAAAGTGCCATGGTTTGGAAAATAAATGCGCAAAAATTCTCATCATAATCTCGACCAGCATGGAGAAAATTTCCAAAAATAAAATCATTTTGTCCTGCAGGAATGAAATTATTATATTATTATTATTATTATTATTATTATATTTAAACTTATATACCGCTTTCCTTTGTCAACGACAAACTCAAAGTGGGATTTAATCCCATTTAGAAATAAGCTAAGGTTAACATCACTAGCCTGGGGATTGCTTTGAGGACTTAAGAAATGTGTCATAATTCTCATGTATTGTTATTCTGTGATTAAACCATCAAATAAACAAATGTTTCCCATTGATCTTTAAAAAAGCAGCACTTTTGGCAGGCAAGCTGTGAGGACATGAAGTTGGGGACCTCAGCCTAATTCCAACAATGCTGCTTCTGATGTAGCTTATTGCTTGTATGGAAGAGTGTGTGAAGACACGATGAGACTTTGTCATGCAAATTGACAGGAACTGGAAGCTACATTTAGCAGTGCTTTCAGATCCAGAATCACAGAGTTTGATCTGTGCCAATGCAGCCCAAGACTGTCCAGATAGACTGAACAGGAGGCAGAAGGAATGCCAAAGAGAGAAGAAGAAGAAGAAGAAGAAGAAATCTAATTAATTGGAAACAACAACATCAAAATGTCATCTCATTGACAGTTTGGAAGAAGTACACATTTAATTGGAGTCAACCCTATGTTCTTTTTGGGGTGGCCCTCTTGCCAGTTACTACCATTTTATGGATTGAATACTGAAAAACACATGAGTCACTTCTGTCTGGTGGATTCAGACAATCGAATTATTCAAAATGAATAGGTTTGTGTTTGTTTGTTTTTTGCATTCACATGGAGGGATGGGTGAACTAGTACTAGGATGTTTGTAGTATGTGCTTGTTGGAATTCAACACTCATCTTCACACAAAGTTCAGGGTTTAAGCAATGGCTAAGATCCAGTAGTAAGTTAAGTACAACTAGAATAGGCCCATTAAATAACTGGAATTTATAGGGGAGTTGACTGACTAGATTCTCACTGATTCAATGAGACCACTCTAGTTGCACCTTGCTACTGGATTTCAGCCAACATTTTTATTGGGTCATTAAAACGTTTCAAACAAGGCAGTCTCTTGAGTACTTCAGATCTTTTTGTGAGTCAAGGGTGGTGTAAAACCTGAGCTTGAAGCAGGAAGTCCAAAAATGGGGCCAGATGTGTACAAAGGCAAACCAGGTTCTGTATGAGACAGAGTTGACAACAAGATCAGTATGGAGGCTGTCAGTCTCCATATTGGGGACACAGAAAGCGCCTCCTTAAATATTGTGATACTTTTGAACCACAATCAGAAGTACCCTGGTATAGCAACCTTGTGTTGCTGGCTGATCTTTTTCACAGTCAGGCAAAAGGAACTGCAGAATGAATTCACCTTCATTTTGGCAGTTGCACATCTGGCCTAGACACGTGTTGTGTTCTGTAAAGCTGTGCCTTTAACAATGTACCTTTACCATGTGTTATCAATGTAACCTTTCTGTGTGCAACATTATAACCATCAGCTGTATCAATGTAAACCTGATAAGGGGACGCGAGCTAGTGACCACCAGAGGGCAGTAGTGAGCGTCCAGCTCTCATGGCTCATATTCACCTGGTTCAGCAGCGCGGGAAGATTCCCCGCCACCTCTTCACCTGGTCAAGAAGGGCGTGACCTCCTACGACGTCACGCAGGCAGCAACCAATAGTCTGTCGACGAGCCACATTCAAATGTATAGCCAGCTGTATATATTGAGCTACTCATCCGCCATTACCACATGTTCCTCCGGATCATCATGCAATAAACCTGTGTTAAGCCAACCCTTCGGCTGTTTCATTGTCTTTGGTCCCTTACACTAAAACACGGAAGAAGAAGTTGTCTCCATATTTAGCTGAAGTTCTGGAGAACTTAAGTCACCTTATTTGTAATCTTTTGGTGACCCACTAAAGATGTTGCCAGCCCACATTTTAGCTTCCATAAATGAATCATCATCTCTCTTTTAGAGTTGCATCACTTGCTGATGGTAAATAATTGTTTGGGTGGGAAATGTTGTGTTATGTGTCTAACTTAAAATGTTGGCTCTTGGATAGTTTAATAAAAACTCACCTTTTGGTTTACAGTTGCCAGGATCCACTAGCCAATCTATTTGGGGGATTTTGGGTTTTGTAGTCCAAAAATAACTTTTCTAGTCTCTGTTCATGGGAGGAATAGCTTTGAAATCTGTGTTGTGGATGTGCCTTTTCAACACTTCAACTGGAAGCACTGGAAAACATTGACTCTTAGTTCTGTTTAAGGTCATGGTTCCCAACGTAGACCACATACCCCAGAGGGGGGCTAATTGATTTTTAAGGAGAGCAATTCGAGAATGAGTTAATAACAGTTAATGGCCTTTTAGGCTTCCTCCATGTGAATTGGAGTTCACTTTTTGAATAATAAGAATTATATGTCACAGGGAAGGGGGCATCAGATTTATAGAGCTGCTTAAATGAGGCATGGCCAAAAAAATGTTGGGAACCACTGATCTAAAAGGACCTCAGTATGTTTGATGAACTCCCCCATCAGACTGCTGGTGACTATGGACCTACAGTTTCTAACTTTTAAGATGGTATTCCTCGAACCTGTCACTTCTGCTCACAGAGCATCAGAATAAGCTGCATTCCATTGAGATCCACCACTCACACAATTCCTTGATGATAAGGTCACATTATTCCCAAACATTACCTTTCTCTTTAAAGTTATCTCAGATTTCCACATCAATCAGCTGATCATTCTACCAACTTTCTTTGGTTCACCAAAATTGGACATTGCACGATCCCTACATTCCTTGGATGTGGGGCATGGCCAAAAGAAGGTTGGGAACCACTGGTCTAAGGCACCATAACCAAAAGCTGACTTCAGATTTGTAAACGTAGCTCAATTATATGAAGAGTTAATAAGAAGACAGGGGAGAGACAGGGAGAACACTTCCATTCTCTTTCACAGTATATATAGTTTTGTTGTTGTTCTCGTCATGTAAAATTCTCAGACCTGAAAAGATAACACAATTTGAAAGCCTCTTTTATATTATCTGCCAGTTATGAATTCAGACTGCTTTTCTGCATGCCAAACAGCCCAGCCAAACTTTCGCCACCTGTTCTCTAATTCTGGTTACAGTCAGGGTATATGGCTCTATTCCATATGGACAATCTTATTCAATGAAGTTGCAATCCGGCATGGTTATATGCTTTAAATGCACACACACACGTACACACACATACACTAAACCTCAAGAGTTAATCATCCATCTGGGAGTAATCATTGATTCCATTAAGCCTTATGGCCTTGTCAGATTATTATACATTTTAAACAGCACCAATATTTTTTTCCTCTTCAACAGAAAACACATTTATTAATTAGATTAGATCAAAGAGACACACTAGAATTTCCAATACACACTGGCTACTTGTAGAAAAGCTTCCTTCCTTCCTTCGCTGCCGCCACCATGTTGCCTCTTCCTGGGGCCCTCGCTACCTGGCCTGGGAATGGGAGGAAGGTGCATCTCCCCGCCCTCTGAGCCTCGCCCGCCCGGACAGCTCAAAAGGAGACGTTGCCAAAGCCCCACCGCCGCCGCCGCATTGCCTCTTCCCGGGGCCCTCATTACCTGGCCCGGGAATGGGAGGCAGAGGTGTCTCTCCGCCCTCTGAGCCTCACCCACCTGAAGAGCTCAAAGGGAGACAACGCCAGAGCTTGGTCTTGTTTGAGGCATTGAGTTCTGGACTTTTCGGGGAGCGTGAGCCGGACTCTGTATACCTGTTTGTATTGGGTTAATTGTTATTGCTATTGTAGCTTTAATTTCATACTTTACATTGTGATTAATTTTATGTTTATTATCAAATATTGATTATTGTACTGAATATATTTTTGTGCTCCTTTATTGTTGTATTATTATATTGTATGTTGTGGATGTGTTGTAATTGCTGCCTTGAGTCAGCTTTGGCCAAGAAAGTGCAGGATATAAATTCAAATGTATTATTGTTGTTTTTGTTGTTGTTTTTGTTGTTGTTGTTTTTGTTTTTGTTGTTGTTGTTGTTTTTGTTTTTGTTGTTGTTGTTGTTGTTGTTGTTGTTGTTATTATTATTATTATTATTATTATTATTATTATTATTATTATTATTATTATTATTATTATTATTATTATTATTATTATTATTATTATTATTATTATTATTATTATTATTATTATTATTATTATTATTATTATTATTATTATTAATTCCTTCCTTCCTTCCTTCCTTCCTTCCTTCCTGTAAGCACTACTGTACAATTAACACATATATCAATTTTCACCAAGTCACAGAAACATCAAGAGTATTTAGGACAGCAAATATCAAGTTGACGAGCGTACAGTACACCAATAAAGGTGTGAAGCTGCCTGTTCTCTGCACCCTGAAAGGACTGTGTCAGTGTGTACATCTCATTTTCTCACAGCCTCTGTGTGGCTGGTGGGTTGGACTTTTCCTATTCATTTTAATAGATGGTTAGTTCTTTCATTCTACTTTATAATTATGGCATTCTCCACTGTTCTTGCAAAATGCATACGTGTTCCAAAACCTTCCTTTTCCCCTTGATTTTAATCTGGGAGGCATGGGGAAGTTAAAGATCAGTTGCATACTTGAAGGTAGATGCTTTGAATCTTTCATGATTAGTTGCTATTTTCGCCATATGCCACTGAGTGCAATGCCTGCAAGGTAGCTGATCTTTTCAATAGAAGTTGGCTTCAGACATTCATTAGAGATTCTACAATTTTCACTATCTATGTGTTTTGCAAGGGCTGAGTAACTCCAGATCAGGCTGTCATATTTGCTCGCAGAGTAGCAGAGGACCAATGCTGTGGTCCTTAAGTGTTTGTGGTTGTGTGTCCCAACTGGTTCTCAATAACTTTCCAGTGAACTTGTTCTTTGCAGGGAATGCCAGTGTTGAAATTCAGCTCCTGGTCCCATTAGTTTTTGCAGAGGAAATGAGATGTGAGCCCACCCATCACTCTCTTGCCTCAGGCAGCAAAGTACCTTGGCTGATTCCTGCCACTCAGTTTACATGGAGCAGCAACTGTGACCCACATCTGCTGTTGGCATCCCACACATGGAGCATACATCAGAGAGAAACAGATTTTTTTTAATGATGGTCCAGCATCCTGTAAAAGTGGTTTCTGGTATGATACATGAAATGAAGAAATAAGAGCCAATGCATTTCCAAAATATCTCCCTTTTATTTGTTGATAGGGATCAGTCCAGATTCATGTGTTTTGTGATTCTTCTTATGAGGATCCTGAGTACATACCCTTTCACATTTACTGATACCCTGATGTATGACCCCACACTGGGTGTAGTTGTTAGACAGCATCAGTGGAAGAGAGCTACTGCTTAAATGAAACTGGTGGGCCACGGTGTGGAACAAGATGTTGAACCATCTGATGGACTCGATGAGACCTCTGATCTGATACTGCTTTCTTTTTAAATGTTCTCACTTACTGATACCCTGGTGCCACAGTGGGTAAACTGCTGCCCTGCAACCAAAAGGTTGGAAGTTCGATCCTGACCAGGGCTCAAGGGTGACTCAGCCTTCCGGCCATCAAAGGTTCGTAAAATGAGTACCCAGCATGTTGAAGGGAAATGCTAACTAACTTGTGAACCACCCAGAGAGTGCACTAAGTGCTACGGGGCAGTATATAAGTGTGATCACTTTGTTTACTCACTTGAACTATTTGGGGGAAATAGAGGATTTGACTCTCTTGTCTATTTTGTTAGCATGGAGATGATCTGTTCTTGGTTTGCTTTGTCTTTGTTTTCTATCAGAATAATTGGCTTAAATATGATATGCACAACTATTTACATAAAGAGATTGCAACATCATGGACTCAGCAGTTCTGTTGCTGTGTCTTGTTAGCTTAACTAAACTCCAGAATCCGCAAGGAGCTGCATTTCCCCTTGATGTTATTAAAGAGTAGATTTCTTTTAATTAGAGTCATTTGCATGTCTAAATGAGATGTAATTGCTACTATTCATTTCCCTAATACCTCTCTTTGATTGGAGAAAAGCAACTTTTGTAATTGCATAAGACTGGATTCTTGCTGGTTCTTCCTTCTGTAAGAAAGCCTTTGATTAAAAAAATATTTATGGGATAGATTGGCAGCGAAGATAGGATATTGGCAGCCATCCCAGAGCTCTGATAACCTGGTGATTGATCAAATGATGATTAAAATTAGTTCATACTAAGTATTTCAGTGAACATGTGATGTCATCAGTTTTTGTAGATTTTCATGTCCTGAATGTCAAAACTTTCTTTCTTTGAACTTCCACTGTGTTCTACTAATGGAAGGTGATTCTGTGATTAGTTGGAAAACTAAAGTATTTTGAGTCTCTAATGCAGGCAATCAATCTATGACCTTCCAGAAGGTACCTGATTACATTTCCTCTCTCCCCATTGGCTATTGTGGCTATGGCTGATCTGAAGTGATGATGTAGGTTGCCCCAGGACATAAGAACATAAGAACAGCCTTGCTGGAACAGGCCACAGCCCGTCCAGTCCAGCATTCTGTCTCACATAGTGGCTCACCATTTCCAACAGATGCCTTCACCTGCTTAGGATTCCCTGGAAATGGCATTGAGAGATATCCTGCCTATCTCTCCAACCCGGAGGTTGTCCTTAAGTATCCATAATTATAGCCATTGATACTCTTGTCCTCCATGAACTTGTCTAATCCTTTCTTAAAGCTGTCAAGACTGACAGCTGGCACCACTTCTTCTGGCAGGGAGTTCCATAGACCAGTAATCCTCTGGGTGAAAAAGTACTTTCTCTTATTTGTTTGAGAACTAGTACCCAAGTCGCTAAGACGCTGACTGGGAAGCGGAAGGTCAGCAGTTCGGTTCCCGAGTACTGCAGGACGGAAATGAGCTCCCGTCTTCATCCCAGCTCCTGCCAACCTAGCAGTTCGAAAGCAAGAAATTGCAAGTAGATAAATAGGGACCACTTCGGTGGGAAGGTAACAGCGTTCCGTGCGCTCCGGTGTCTAGTCATGCCTGCCACATGACCACAGAAATGTCTGCAGAAGCAGACAGCGCTGTCTCTTCGGCTTAGAAACAGAGATGAGCACTGCTCCCTAGAGTCGGATACGACTGGCTTTCGAGCAAGGGAAACCTTTACCTTTACTTTATGTGAACACAGCTACATGTATTTGGAAATCGCTCCCCCACCACCACCACCACCACCACCACCAGTGTCTCCTTGTCTTCTCCTTTTTGTCCGAGTCCATCCCCCAATGCCCCTCCCCAAGTGCTTTTCACATTGCTTTAAGAGTCCCTCTTGGGCGAGACATACACACATCTCACGGAATGGGTTTTTAAGTGATCCTAATGGCAGTTAGGAAGCTGACTTTATTAACCACAAAGACTTTGCCAGCGGCCCCTAATGTACCTTTACAGCTCTCTGCATGGAAAGCAAACTGAGCTAAATTGATGGACCTGGCCAATGAGTCCTTGTTAATCATGCCCTGTCTAGGCGGGTAGAAATATCTGTTCATTATTCTAGCAGAAGCAGAGGGTTGACTTGTATTGGGTGCTGTTGCACAAAGCCAAGAGGAAGTTGTTTGAAGTTTGGTGTGGTTCTTATAGCTTTACATCAGGGGTGCCCAAACTATGGCCCGTGGGCTGGATTTGGCCCCCAGTGCCAATTCATCTATCTCGTGAAGCCCTTGTTGCTCCCAGAAGTGGAAGTAAAATGCACCCATACACACATGTTTTATTTCCGCTTCCAGGAGCAATGAAGGCTTTGTGGGCCAGATGAATTGGCATCGGGGGTGAATCTGGCCCATGAGCCATAGTGATTGGCCCGCTGAACCGTGTGACTGGCCCATGGCCCAAAAAGTTTGGGCACCCCTGCTTTACATCTCAATGGACTTAATTCTTTGCAAGGGCACGGGAGATGGCTGTCACGGGAGATGCACGGTTCTTGTTCTGTCACTTCTAGAGGCCTTCCTCAGTTTTATTTGGTGTTCTTGTCATATTAATGTTAATGGACTTAATTCTGCATTTATAAATCTTTGTGCATTTCAAATATTTCCTCCCTGGGTGAGGTTATGAGAGTTTCCTCCTCTTTCCCCCCCACTCTTTAGCACTTTTTTGGGGGGGTGGGGGTGGGGGGCAAAACATTCACAGAAGGATGGAAGCTTTTGTGCAAACAAGTATTTAATGTAAAAAAACCTCATATTTTTCATTGGAAATCTTGTGATTTTTTTAAACAAAATATTAGAGTTTTAAATTTTATGTGACATAAAATTTTTGACTCCCAAAACAACAGGTCTTTTGTTAATATTGCTCATGATAAAAAGAAAGATTTTTTTTACTCTCAAATATCACATTTCATTTTCAATGGGGTTTTTCAGTGTATTGGCTAATACCTTTTTGGTTGCTGAATATATGCACACATTCATTACATCCCTACTTAATTCTATTTGTCGCCAAGTGCTGGGAAGGAGAGACACTGTAATATGAAATAGAGAGTCCTGGTGGTGCTTCCAAATTACACAATAGTGTGACACATGGTTTGTGGTGAAAAAGACATTTATATTCTGAGTCCAGATAGCTTAGAGTCTGTAGGCAGGGCTGGCATCAGAAATTTCTGGACCTTGTACGCCCCCCCCCCCACACACACACACACATTTTGGCCACACCTCTCTGGTTTCCTGTGCATGCGTTGTTTGTGCATGCGCACTTCAGTAGTTTCCTGGTGCCACCACACCCCTGTGGTTTTCTGCTCATGCATCATTTGTTTGCGCATATGCACTTCAGTGGTTTCCTGGCAGCGCCAGGCCCCCGTCATCTCTGGGGCCAGGATGGGAGTCCTGATAGTCCCCCCCCCATGGCAGCCCTGTCTGTGCTAATCCATTAACACACAAATGACAGCATCCCTGCTAGAAGCTGATCTTTCATTAAACAAGTGGGCTTTAACTGCAAAATCAGACAACACCCTGAAATTCTTTCCTTTACAACAGGAATAACCCATGATAATTTGCCAATGCTAAGAAAACTTGGTTTTACATGTACAACTAAATTCAAAGTAGTAAGTCACCCACAAGGCCTTTATTGAACCAATGCTACGTACAGCAAAGTTGATTTACCAAATCCCCACTGATTCAATGCACCTACCCTCTAAATCAACGTTTCCCAACCTTCAGTTTTTGGACTTTAATTCCCAGAAGCCTAAGTCAATTCCACAAAGCACTGATCAGCCAATGTACCGACTTAGGCCTCTGGGAATTGAGGTCCCCCTGTGGGGCGTGGGCCCCATGTTGGGAGCCACTGGCCTAAACCATTATTCTTAAGTAGATAAATCTCCTATCTGGACTCAACAAGCAAAGTATTCCCATATGCTGCTCTGGCAAGTACACAGGAATATGCATGCCAGAGGTGACCAAGTATATACCAGAAAGCATGGGGAGTGGGCAAAACAGTGGCAAATGAGTTTCAACATTAGTAAGGGAAAATACCAGGGGGTGTTGGCATCTATGATAAAATCTGCTCCGGTCCACTGGCTTTTGCTTCATGGTGCCCAACTATCAGCAGATAAATATCAAGGTTCCACCAGGTATGTCATATTGGGCAGCCGTCAAATGCCTGCGGTTGGAAGTATGGGCATGGTCTGTCATAGAGGACTGGAAGAGTAAACTCTGTTTGGCTTAACAGGGTCTAAGTAGGTTCACTGAAGCTATAATGGAGACATTGCCAAATGGAATTGGGATATCCCACCTGCTTTGGAAGAAAGGATGCCTTGCTCTGTGGAAAGATGGTACACATGTAGCCAAGCAGCCCTTTATGCAGACAGCTCCAAGCCTCCAGGCAAAATATATTAGCAAAACTAGCCTTTGTCACCAAGGTGAGCCATGCTGGTTCCTGGGAAGGAGAAGGCCCTAAAATATGAAATACAGAGTCCTGGCAGTGTTCCCCAACCACACAGCAACATTGTACTCATTCCCCAGTCTGGAATAGAGCCATAGGGAGAAAAATATTAATATTCCTTTCCCTTATTTAGATTCCCAACCTGTACAAGGTCCTCAGCACATACCTTACATTAAAAGGTAGGGGGGTCATGAAAATCCATCACTCCTGAAGGCATTTCTCTCTCTTTTTTCCCCCTTGGAAAAGCACACGTAAGATTGGTTTTCTAAGTAGGAGAGAAACTAACCTAACGGGTTTGGGTGGCAAAGTCCAAAGAGAAGGGTGATGGTCCCCAAGTGGATTAAATCTCACTTTGATCCATCTTGATGGAGGGCAGCAGGTTCATCAATACTGGCCTGGGGCTGATGAAGACTCAGTGTGCTAAAAGGGATTAGGACCAGAAAGTGACTCACCAGCAGTGCAGGTGTCATGCTGCGATGCGGAAGGCATACGAAAGACCACTGCACTATATTGTTCCCAGGACAATCTTCATGGCTGGTCACCATGATGATTGCCAATATTCAGACTTAGAATCAGACTTAGACTTTTAGAATTAGAAGAATTAGAAGAATTAGAAGAATTAGAAGAATTAGATTTACTAATTATAGAATTAGAATTAGAAGAAGAAGAGGAGGAGGAGGAAGAGGAGGAGGGCCAGGCAATTCAGGGACCTCTAAAGTAGACAGCAAAGAGAACAAATAGGTCACTCTTAAAGGAAATCAACCCTGACAACTCTTTCGAAGGTCAAATACTGAAGATGAAGCTAAAGCAATGTGGACATCAAATGAGAAGAGAGGATTCACTTGAGAAAGCTTTGATGTTGGGAAAGGTTGAGGGCAAAAGAAGAAGGGGGGGCAGAGAATGAGATGGCTAGATGGCATTGTTGATGTAATGGGCACAAAGCTTGGTGGGTTGAGGAGGATGGTGGAGGATAGGCGTGCCTGGCGTGCATTGGTCCATGGGGTTGCAAAGGGTTGGACCTGACTATGCGACTGAACAACAACAAAATTTTGTGTGGAGGGCCCAATGTGTTCCATGGGCCATGCGATTCTGATCTTTAACCTAGGCCTAGTAGAAAGATCATTAAGTTGGAAGGTCTGTTGCTCGCTTTGCTCCCGTAGTCCCGGAGTGAAGGAAGCTCCAAAAACTGGTCCAGGTGGGCTCAGCTAGGTTTTATCTCCTCCTACCCCTCATCTGATGATCCTGTGAGTGGAACTGGGGCAACAAGCCCACAGGAGGACTCTGATTTTCCTCTTTCAGCTTGTGAACACTGTTGTTGCTTTGTACTTTGTTGTATCAATTATATGCAAAGCTCTGATCTTGCTTGTCTTTCATACGGTCTGTCATACAGCAACACCTGTAAGTCTGATGACTGCTATGGTGATAGCCAGTGTAGTGGCGGTGAGAATTTTCCATTGATAACGAAAGTGTTTCAAGGTGACAGCTGTCAGAGACCAAAGCTAAAAGATACCCGAAAAGCTTTCAGAGCATGCAGGAGATGAGGCATCTAGGGGGAGGAAATGTTTTTTTATTTAAAAAAGTAAGCTTCTCAGGCTCTCTACAGGCATTTGACTGAGTAATACAATGCATAATTAAGTACGGCTAAATCTGAAGTGTGTTTTGAGTACAAAATATTCAGTGTAATGGGGGTGGGATTGGGGTTTGTGTACTGAGGAGCTTTTCCTTCATGCCTTCCTAATTCCATTAGTGAGGGAAGGATTGTATAATACAATAGAAATGGTTAGCTTTAATTGCACTCTGTTGTTCTGGACAGAGACATATAATTAAAATCTGACATGCCTGGTGGCTTTTTCTGAGAGCTGTTTATGTCTTGGATAAGATATTTTATGTCTTGGATAAGATATTTGAGCAGTGGCTGAAGTGGCTAAGACGCTGACTGGGAGGCGGAAGGTCACCAGTTCGATTCCCAAGTTCTGCAGGACGGAATGAACTCCCGTCTTTGTCCCAGCTCCTGCCAACCTAGCAGTTCAAAAGCAAGAAGTTGCAAGTAGATAAATAGGGACCACTTTGGTGGGAAGGTAACAGCGTTCTGTGCGCTCCGGTGCCTGCCACATGACCATGGAAACATCTGCAGAAGTAGACAGCGCTGGCTCTTCGGCTTTGAAACAGAGATGAGCACTGAACCCTGGAGTTGGATACAAGTGGCTTTCGAGCAAGGGAAACCTTTACCTTTTACCTAAGATATTTCACATGATTTGGACTGGCTTCCTACCCAGTTCTCAATCCTCTAAACAAATATATTAGGCCTATTGTATCTGTATAAACAGGCCTCAGTGGGTTAGGTTAAGATGCTGACCTTGACAACCAAAAGTCAGCAGTTCAAAATCCAAATCCTGCGTGATGGAGTGAGCACCCATCATCTGTCCAGGCTCCTGCCATCCTTGAAGTTTGAAAGCAAGAAATTGCAAGTGGATAAATAGGTACTGGTTTGGTGGAAAAGGTAACAGCATTCTGTGTGCTCCAGCATCTAGTCATGCCTGCAGACACAGACAACACTGGCTCTTTGGCTGTAAATGGACATGAGCACCGCTCCCTAGAGTCAGAGATGACTGGCTTATGAACAAGGGGGGCCTTTATCTTTACTATCTGCATAAAAATCATACCTTGGCTTCTGAAACCCTACTGAAGTCCACAGGATTTAAATCTTAAGTATACTTGTCTATGCAAGGGAATATAGGTAAAGGTAAAGGTAAAGGTTTCCCTTGCTCGAAAGCCAGTTGTATCTGACTCTTGGGTTCAGTGCTCATCTCTGTTTCAAAGCCGAAGAACCAGCGCTGTCTGCTTCTGCAGATGTTTCCGTGGTCACGTGGCAGGCATGACTAGACACCAGACTGCACGGAACATTGTTACCCTCCCACCAAAGTGGTCCCTATTTATCTACTTGCAATTTCTTGCTTTCAAACTGCTAGGTTGGCAGGAGCTGGGACAAAGACAGAAGCTCATTCTGTCCTGCAGTACTCGGGAATTGAACTGCTGACCTTCCGCCTACCAGTCAGCATCATAGGCACTTGAGCCACTGCAGCACGGGAATCTACCTTTCTTCTTTTCTTACCCACTATTATATAAGGAACCCATACACTAAGGACTCTGGGAGAGGTTGCTTCCCATGGTGTCTAAATGGTGGAGATAGTCACCTTGGGCTAGCTTGTTTGATCAGACAGTTCTTGGAAGATTGGGTGGTGGCATTGGTGGGCATTTTTAAAAGAATTTATTTTATTTTTTTTTACTTTAAACAAGTTTTAATTTTTTTTAAAAATGTTCTGTGTTTTTACTGCTATATTGTAAGCCGCCTGGAGTTGCCTCGGCAAGGGGGCGGCGTTAGAAATATGATTAAATAAATAAATAGTTCGATGATCTGGGAAATCATATTACTATACTTATACAATTATAAGCCACTTAGCAGTCTTATTTCCAGTTACAGGGCCCTTGGTAGTAGTGGGTGAGATTATGGAATTTATAGTCCAAGAAACTTAATTTTCACAACTTCTAATCCAAATATTAGCTATGTTTCTGTCAAAGAGGCAGAGGTAAGTAAGGAAGAGGTAAATATCCCTGTCATCCCCTGCTCCTGTTGCTGTTACTGCAGCTATTATTACTGGCAATTGGCCAGGTAAGTAGAAAGGGATGGTAAGGCAAGGTGGTTGCCCATTCTCTAACCAGGTCCTTCCTATGGGCTTAAATTCCTTGGAAGTTGTAAAGAGACCCTGAACATCTACTATAATGCATCCATCAGACAGGAACAACCTCTAATCAAAAAGATAGTGCTTTCATTTAGCATAATCTGGTTCCTACTGAAAATAATAAGCATCAAGCCATAATGTTTTTCTCTGTATTTGCAGAGTTAGATTTAGCTTCATCCATCCATCCCCATTAATAACAGCAATAACAATAACATTGTCAGGGGATGCATCACACCCACCTGAAATGTTTCCTTGATTAAAAGAAAACCCATTGTACTCTTCTGTTCACTTTGATCTGCTTATCACAGGCAATTATCTCATTATAATGGTTCATTTAGATTATCGTTAAAGTTGCCCTCACCCACTTTGGCTTCACCTTGCAGTTTCTGACAGCAAAGGGAGGCTTGGGGGGAAAACAAATGTAAAAAGCTTGAAAACCAGAATTATATTGGATTTAATATTGTTTTTATCTGTTTTATGAATGACTATAATGGATTATAAGATATTTAGATCCCAAATCAGCAATCATTTTTAGGAGGGTGCCATATTTGAATTGAACGAGGGCTAGAACACTAGCACCCAGAGTTTTACATCTTACATCCTATCAATTTCTCTATCAAATGAAAAAGCTTGTCTATTTACCCCCAAAATGAAACTTGGACTGTAGGATTGGGGCCGTGAGGAGGCCCTTAGGATCCCGGAGGAGACTGGTCAAAGGATCGACACGAGGCAAGATGGAGCGAAGACCAGTGATTTATTGAGGGAAAATCATCAGTATATATTATGTTCAAGGCTGCGCATGGTAGAATGGTCATCTGACAGAAAATCACATCACCCATTTACCCGGGTTAATTGAGAACCTCTCTTGGGGAAGTTAATTAACTAAGGCAAACACTGACAGAGGAAAACCATTGTCTGAGGCTTACGCCAGAGTGAATATGGCTTCTATTTGCACCAAAGATTAGGCTCTTCTGTGAGTCAGTAATTGCCTAATAGGTAACGGAGGTTAGTGATCTGCTTCTCTCAGCAGGATCGCTGGTCAGGTCAGATTGTGGGTGAATCAACCCTTATTATTAATCCACCCCCCCTTAATTTCTGTGCCCGCAGAGCCCACGGGCCAGGAGCGTTCTCGACTGAAGTGGCCACTGCGAGGGCCGTTCCATGCCAACTGGGCATGGGGAATCCGCATCTCCCCTTTCTCTATTGTTTAGAAACCTGACAAGCGACTCTGCGCAAGAGGGGCATCAGCTGATGAGCGGGAATGACACTTCGGGGTTCCCCCCACAGGGGACACCTTGATAACAGTGAGGGAATACATTGCATGAAGCAGCATCCTGCTATGCCTAGTATTACCACCCCCACAATCACTTTGAGCGTCGTCTGAAGCCATCCCCATGGGAACCACGACCACAAGGAATCCCACCATCCCCATGAAGAATCCT
Source organism: Bradypodion pumilum (assembly GCA_035047305.1). Classification (NCBI taxonomy): domain Eukaryota; kingdom Metazoa; phylum Chordata; class Lepidosauria; order Squamata; family Chamaeleonidae; genus Bradypodion; species Bradypodion pumilum. The sequence continues at coordinate 255,352,886 of JAWDJD010000005.1, read as the reverse complement.
CCTTGATGTTCTTAACTAGGGTGTGGAGGTTCGTGAGCTGGCTCTGTACTTTGTGGGTATTGTCTGTGAGATTAAAGCAACACATGCCATGGACAGACTCGCAACCCAAATGATGTAACCACAGAGGGTAATCGATGGCTGCTTGATTATCCAGTATGGCATGGCGAAGCTCTGTCTGCTCCTGGTTGAGCAGCGCTATTGCTGAGGAGGTATGGTCAATGGCTTTTGCTAATCCGCAAGCCAATTGACCAATTCTCCGAGCGTTGCCTATGGCTAAGCCGGGCACGCTGAATATACTGACTGCAGCCTGGTTTTTAAGAGCTGTGGGTCTGAATCCAGACTGCTTTCTGTAGCAAGGCAAGATAATGAGATGTGTCATTGATACTGTGAGCTGGGGTGATTCTAAGATATCTCTGCAACTTCTGGTGTTGTGCAAATGTCTTTCTAGCACCTATGGAGAGGTGCGAAAATAAGCTGGGGATTACCGGCTGCCGGGTGCTCAATCTTTCCAAGCAATGGGCCGGTGCAAACATGGGCCGGTCTGGCTTCCTTTGGTGGAAGGTGGCCGTTATTAACAACATACAGAAATTCAAGTGTCCCTTGCAATTCCCAACTGGAGCATTGTACAAGGCATGTATAAATAAGGAGCAACTACAGATAACAATAGCAATAAAAGACATTCAGCAACTTTTCAAAGGATGAGGCTTCTCTTCTTGGTGGGGTTTCATGTGTAGCTTGAGCTTGGAGAAGTCTTGTTTTGGGGAAAAGCATGGTCCTTAGAAGTAGCACTGAGTATGCAAAATGTTCATAGGAATGTCTTTGGAGATGTGAGTCATAAAGGAAGACGGACAGCTGATGGCATCCTGGACAGTGACTGGCGCCCGATTCTGGCCTCTGGGACCTGCATGGGGAAGAGACTTGTTTGGGAGATAAAAATTCTGAAAGAGTTAGTTAGTTTTTGCACTTATAGGATAGCAATTGCTGTGCAACTATGGGATGTTGTTCCCCCCCTTTCTGTTTGTTTGTCAATGTAGGACTTAAGCGTCCGATAGACCCATTCCACAATCGCTTGCCCCTGCGGATTGCACAGAACGCCAAAAGGTGTGCTTAATATCCCAGGTGGCCCTGAAGGTGGCCAGCTGCCTGGAGCTATAAGCTGGGGCGTCATCGGACTTCGTGTGCCGAGGTTCGCCCTTGGCCGTGGGAAAGGAGATGCTGCTCCACATGGGGAGCCGTTTCTCCCTTCTGTGCTGTTACCCAAACAAACTGTGGGAAGGTATTAATGCAAACGTGAATGTACTGCCATTTGCCAAAATGTGGGGATGTGTGACGTCCATTTGCCACACCTGAATGGCCTCTGTCCCTCGTGGGTTGACCCCCCACGAGGCCCCCCCGGTGCCCCTGCACAATGCAGGCAGGGACGGACTATGCCTTGGGCTTGGGAAAGTGGCAGGTTGAACTGCCTTGCGAGCGCTTTGGCATTCCTAATTGGAGTAGTGAAAAACAAACTTAGCAAATTTTTGTCTGTCGCGGGAGTGATGTATGCTCCCGGTAGACTGTGAAGCAAATTCCTAGGAAACTGGCTGTCAGCAATTATGTTGGAGCGTTCTTTGGCAAAGGTGCGCAAGGCGAGGTTCACGGCTGCCAACTCTGCCCGCTTGCGGAAGAGTCAGGAGCGTGCGCCAAGCTTGGTCCTCTTGCCAAGTAAGAACCTAATATGTGCGACCCCCATAAGTGAAAACTGTCCTAGCCCCCCGAAGAGGAACCAGTGACATCAATTAACACAAGGTGACTGTCTGCGTTTGAAGCGAGACGAGTCTGGGGTCTTACGGCAAACCTTGGCGCATGAAGCGCCAGGCTTCCCTTGGGTAAATTTCTCATGAAGGCCCCCCTGCACACATCCACCCATGGTGTGCGTGCACACTTCTAGAAGGGTGCCAGATGCTGGCTTAGCCTTTGGCCTGTGCTTAGACTAGCAGCAAAAAAGGAAGGGGTGGCCTGAAAATGCCTGCATCTGATTGAGAGTGTGACCTGACTGCACTCTTAAAATGGTCCTAGGCAGTCCTGGCTAATGAGTGGCACTCTGCACATTCTCAGGAGCTCAGGGACTAATCCTTCCTCTGTGCTCTGGAGTTTGCGAAATGTGTCTGCTCACTAGAGAGGGTGCTGTGGGCCAGGTACCAGACTTAAAATGACCGACTAAGACTTATTAAAAACAAGCCAACTATGACGTGCCAGCTGTAAGGAAATAATACACAAAAATGAAAAGACACACAAGTTAAACATTTCCAGCAGGGAGTTCCACTGGCGAAAGGAGGAAAGGAGGAAAGACAAGTCAGAAGTTAGCACAATGAGAATGCAACAACCTTTATCAATCAGATTAGGTGAGGTAATTAAGACCACCGGCTGGGATCCTTCTTTTAAGGGGTCCCTACCAGTAATTAACTCTGGACCCTGTGAAAGGAAACAATTTAAGACTGTAGAAATAAATAAATTGGTTAAGGCCTGGAGAGGAGTTTTGTTCCTGTAAAGAAGGTAAGCATTTTCTGAATATACAGAGCGCAAGAATGTTTGCGTGCTTTTTCATGTGAAAGGGGTACAATGAGTGAGTTACTTTGCACAGATTAAAGTCAAAATACCAGAACAGTATCTTTCTTAAGAGAGTGAAGGAGAGTTAGAACGATTCTCAACCTGCGGCCAGATGTGGGCAAGTGGGCCAGAAGCGGCCCACGTTGCTCTGCCACTACCTCCGCCAAGCCAAGAAGGGCTGTGCGGCGAAGGAAGGGCAGGATGACTGTCCGGACCCCCAGAGCTGCCTGAGGCCCCGGAACTTGGCCCCTGACTTTAAAAGGTTGAGAACCGAGGTTACAAGATGATAACACAATACACACATGAAGACAATGCAATTCTCTCACTCCTAGTGAGATACGTGACTTCAAGACGCTAAGAGACATTCAAAAAACCTTAAAACACAGAGATGGGGGTTTGAGGAACACAGACGTAGGGAGGGGCCCCATAGTTTATGATCTAGTGAGGAAAACTCATCGAAGTGATTTTTGTTTTCAGATCGCGCTTCTGAAAAGAAAAATCTGTTTTCCTGAGTGGCAAGGATTGCAAAACCGGTTTCCAAGAGTGGCTTAATCCTTTGACAAAGAAAAAAGTCTCAAGGGAAGAAGGGGGGTCACCCTGCCCTATTGTAGGTTAGGATTCCCCCCCCTCCTGCTTTCGCCGCCCTTAAGCTGCTAAGCAGGCAAGGCAAAGGGTTTTGTTCATCATGCTTTCTCAAACTTTAAATAGTTCCTGCCCATGAGCAGAGTGCAAACTGTTTAACACATATTTCACAGTGACATTACCACGCAGTTACACACAAGGAACACTTTTCCAATCACACTGTGGTCATAGAGACAAGGCTTTTGCAATCATACACAGTTCTTGCAGCCATACATTCAGTGGTGCACCACGCATACACACATTTATTTACGCATTCACACATTCCTCCCCTGATCTGCAGTGTTCTATCCTACACATGAGGAGATGGATTATACACAGCTGGCTATCACAGCCATCTGGGTACTTCTACTTAGGGGTGAGTTTCTCTGGCATAGCCAGGGCGATGGCTGCCTCCTCTCTAGCCTGGGCCAGATGCATGCCAGAGGGCCGGACTCGCGGATCTTGGTGCTGCCTCCTTTCCAGTGCCAGCGTGGCAACCTTTTGAAGATCTGCCTGGTCTAGATTGGCATTCTCTTCTAAGGTGTCTCATCTTTCCACACTGGAAGCAGGCGCCTTGGGGTTTTGGCACTGCTCTGCGCCTGAGTGTGGCAACGGGTCTGCTCTGGAGCCCTGCGTGGCCAGGGGCCGTGCAGATTTCCGTGAGCAGTGGGCGCTGAGCAGCCCTGCCTGAGCGTGTGTCTGCCTTCAGATAGGCTGAACACAGCAGTTGGGCGCTAGCTAATTGTGCCACTGGCAATTTCCCCGTGAATGGATCTTCCTCACCCCTGCGCTGAATGGAGTTCTTTCTTTGCAGGGAACTTTTAACTGTCAGAGAAGCGCCAGGGCCTCTCATGCCATGAATTCCTTCAGTGACGTCTGCAGCTGTCGCTGAGGGAATGCTCCCTACACTGCCCTGCCTAAGCTGAAATGACGGATAGAGACTCCTTGGGGCTGATGGTTCTGACTGTGCTGGGGGTTTCTGGGTCTCTATCCGGACTGGGTCATCCTCTACTGAGAGTTTCCTACATTTGCTCCATGTGCGAGTTATGCCCTCTGGAGCTTTCGGGGGTTGCTGAATGCAGACTCCTATCTGATCCCAGAGCTGAAGGGTTACCGTACCTACTTCTGGGTAAAGCAGGCAGTGTTCCCTTAGGTACACCAAAAGTCTCAGTAGCTCTCCGCTGTGAAACCGTAACTGAAACACCCTGGCCAGGATTCTGAACTCTTCCTCATGAGTTCTTTGGCTAGCGGACGGACGTTGCCGCTGAGGGCAAGTCACCATATTACCTGCGAGGGTCCTCTGAAGTTTCTCCTCGGGACGGGTCGACGCGTCTACGGGCAAGGTAATAGGTTTTGGCGACGATTCTCTGGGTAGAGCTCGGAGCGTGGCCTCCTGCCACGGGCCCTCGGTGGCCTCTGCGCTGTCAGGGGTTCACAGCCGACCCTGAGCGGAACGCGTTTTTCCGTAACCTGCAAGCCGCCGCGAAAGTCGGGAGCAAGCTGTAGGATGCCTCTTCTGTAATGCCTCGCCGCTTGGGCCGTCTTCCCGATCGGCTGGCTTACCGACCGGGCTGCCGCGCTGTCCTCCGGGATGAGTGGACGCGGTTCAAGCGCAGAACCGGACCGTGTAGATCGCTTACTCTCGAGTAGGATCACGTTGGGGTCACCAGATGTAGGATTGGGGCCGTGAGGAGGCCCTTAGGATCCCGGAGGAGACTGGTCAAAGGATCGACACGAGGCAAGATGGAGCGAAGACCAGTGATTTATTGAGGGAAAATCATCAGTATATATTATGTTCAAGGCTGTGCATGGTAGAATGGTCATCTGACAGAAAATCACATCACCCATTTACCCGGGTTAATTGAGAACCTCTCTTGGGGAAGTTAATTAACTAAGGCAAACACTGACAGAGGAAAACCATTGTCTGAGGCTTAGACCGGGGTAAATATGGCGTCTATTTGCACCAAAGATTAGGCTCTTCTGTGAGTCAGTAATTGCCTAATAGGTAACGGAGGTTAGTAATCTGCTTCTCTCAGCAGGATCGCTGGTCAGGTCAGATTGTGGGTGAATCAACCCTTATTATTAATCCACCCCCCCTTAATTTCTGTGCCTGCAGAGCCCACGGGCCAGGAGCGTTCTCGACTGAAGTGGCCTCTGCGAGGGCCGTTCCATGCCAACTGGGCATGGGGAATCCGCATTGGACATTTACAGTAAACTTTTGAATATGAATAGTAAGGTCTGCAAATTACCTAAACATTAGAAACTGGGACATTATCTTGTTGCTATGAACGTTTAAAACTAAGTTAACTAGATTAATGTTATTAACTACATTAATGTTATTAACATGTCACTCAAAATTGATATGATCATCGCAGAAGAGACACACTAATATTTGGATTTCAGCTCCTTAAAGTTATTTATTTATTTATTTATTTGGATTTGCATCCCACCCTCTTGCCTTAGGGCAACTCAGGACGGCGCACTTACACATAAATATTATAAAAATCCCCTTTAAAAATTCAATAAAAACTATTTAACACCATCCTAATTTTAAAAGGCCCTCCTTTCCCATCCAACAATAAAAGGGACATATAGTTTTAACAGGGACATATAGTTCTAACAGAGCCAATGAGCGGGAGTCAGCACCCCGTCGGCCCCCCAAACTTGCCCTGCCAGCCAGGTTTTCAACCCTTTCCTAAAGGGCAGCAATTCCGTCTGTAGCCGCAAACCTACTGGCAGGAGGTTCCACAGGGTCAGGGTGGACACGGAGAAGGCCCTTCTCCTTGTGCTAGAGAGGCGGGCCCCTCTAGCCGATGGGACACTGAGAGAGCCCCTCCGGTCCGCCCTAGTGGGGTGAGCAGACTCTCTTGGGGCGATGCAGTCTCTTAGGTAACCTGGCCCACTACCATGAAGGGCTTTAAAGGTCATTACCAGCACCTTGAATTGCACCCGGAGACAAACTGCTAACCAGTGCAGCTCCCAAAGCAGAGGCGAGGTACGGGCATAGTGCCCGCACCCTGTTGTCACCCGGGATGCCGCATTCTGGACCAGCTGCAATTTCCAAATGGTCATCAAGGGCAGCCCATGTAGAGCGCATTACAGTAATCTAGTCTGGAGGTAACACCTCCAGATATAGATATAACACCTAGGTATAACACCTGTGCCATGGTCAGATCACTATCTGGTGGCTCTAGACTTTCTGGGGGCAACACTTCATCGTAAGGAGGCAGGGTCGATTAAAGTGGCCCGCCCCCGGCAACTGATGGATCCGGATGGATTCCAGAGGGAACTGGGGGAATTTCCTCTGGATCGGTAACACGATTCACCTGAGGCACTTGTTGACCTGTGGTACTGGTCAACGACATCTGCCTTGGATGTAATCGCTCCACTACGGCCTCTCAGAGCCCGTGGAGCTAGGTCATCCCCGTGGTTCACTGAAGAACTGCGGGAGCTCAAACGGGCAAAGAGATGTCTTGAGCACCGCTGGGTGAAGACCCAGAGTGATTCCGATTGGACACTAGCTAGAGCCGCTATTAGGGCCTACCTAGTGGCGATGGGGGTGGTGAGGAGGCAGTACTTCACCTCCCTTATTGCCCCCGCTGATAATCGCCCAGCCACCCTGTTTTGGGTGACCAGGTCCCTCCTGGGTAGGGCGGGGCCTGTGCCTGGTTGGCAGGGATCGCCTGAAGACTTTGCTGACCATCTGGTGGAGAAAATCGATCGGATTCACTCGGAGTTCATACTTGGCGTGGACGGGGAGGGTCCGGGGGGACCCAGTGCACAGTCTTGCGCTGTTACCTGGTATTGGTTTGATCCAGTTGCCGCGGATGAAGTGGACAGGGTCCTTGCGGCGGTCCGTGCCACTAATTGTCCATTGGATCCCTGTCCCGCCTGGCTGGTAAAAGCCTCTAAGATGGTGACAGGTGGCTGGGTCGGGGCTATAATTAACGCGTCTTTTCGAGAGGGGATGTTTCCTGCACTGCTGAAACATGCTCTTGTGCACCCCCTCCTGAAGAAGCCATCCATCGATCCAGCAATCCTAACCAACTACAGACCTGTCTCCAACTTTCCTTTTTTGGGGAAGGTTCTGGAGAAGGCAGTGGCACATCAGCTGCAGGGGGTACTGGATGAAGAGGAATATCTGGACCCATTCCAGTCAGGATTCAGACCTGGATATGGTACTAAGACTGCATTGGTCGCGCTGATGGATGATCTCTGTCGAGAGCGGGATGGCAGTCATCTGTCCCTCCTTGCTCTTCTTGACCTCTCAGCGGCCTTTGATACCGTTGACCATGGTATCCTTCTGGAATGGCTCCAAGGATTGGGGATCCAGGGCACGGTGTGGTCCTGGTTTTCCTCATTTCTGAGGGGCCGGACCCAGTCGGTGTGGTTGGAGAGTGAGAGGTCGAGTCCTAGGCCCCTAAAATATGGGGTGCCTCAGGGCTCGGTACTCTCTCCTCTCCTATTTAACATCTACATGAAGCCGCTGGGTGAGATCATCCGTTCCCACGGGGTGCGGTACCACCAGTACGCGGATGACACACAGTTGTACATGCTTGTAAATATGTATGTATTATTAGTCTAAATATTACTTATTGTATCATTGTAGAAAACCAGTGGAAGATTTCCGAAAAGCTGTAAACCGGAGAGCTTCGTTTTCTCTCAGCCAGTGAGGCACTATTTTCCTGCAGTAAAGGACTTTTTGTTGGATGGATTTTTGTCTCTTTGTGCTTTAACTCCGTCCTGCCATTGTTCTCATATTATATGCTCAGGCATTCTATTTCATTCATTAGAGTACCTAGCAGTTCGAAAGCAAGAAATTGCAAGTAGATAAATAGGGACCACTTCGGTGGGAAGGTAACAGCGTTCCGTGCACTCCGGTGTCTAGTCATGCATGCCACATGACCATGGAAACGTCTGCAGAAGCAGACAGCGCTGGCTCTTCGGCTTAGAAACAGAGATGAGCACTGCACCCTAGAGTTGGATACGACTGGCTTTCGAGCAAGGAAAATCTTTACTATTTTAAGGGTAGGAAAAATTGTAGAGTGTTGGATAAATAAAAACAAAACAAAAAATCCCATTAGTACTTGAAAACTAAGAAAATACTGTTGAGCACAAATTTTACTGAGACAATAGTTATAAAGCAGAATGGCAATAAATAAAAAATTGTAGCAGTCTTTTGAAAACTAAATTTCGTTGCTATGGCTAAAACTGAGAAATAAGAATAATCCAGTTATTCAAAAACACCAATAGTGTATGAATATGGCATATTGTGCTTGTCTATCCATGATTCAAAATGCCAAGAAAAGGCTAGATATTGTCATATAATAGGATGCTGTTTTTTCAACAGGAAAAGCTTTGCATAGCAAAAGCCAGCCTGAATGTTGACAATACCAATGGTAGCAGTCAAGATGATACTGTAGAAAGGACTCCTTTTTGTGCTCACTGCCATTCACAAAGAGATACCAAGCAAGGAAAGATCCAGAGAAATTGTCACTTTTTTCCATCAGTTAGTTATTTTTCACCTAAACATAGTCATGGCTGATTTTTGACAAGTTCTCTTGGTAAAATTATCCAACTATGTAACCAAATGTCACAAATAAATTGCCCAGGGCAACTTGAAATGGTTTACTCCCAGTATGGCACATTTGGTGTTGTTTCAAAGCTCTGCTTTTTCTAAAAAAAATTGTTTGGACTGCCCCCACTTTTAAAATTGTTTTGTAGAACATTTGCTCTGCTGTATAGTATCATCAGTGCACTATTGTGCAATTATACTTCTAAGCAAAGGTGTGGGTTCGGTGTCTGGAATGGGCTGCCGTATCCCTTGACCAAACCCCATGAGATTTGGCACACACGTACCTTGCGCACGTGAGCAAGTCACTGTTGGGGTCCCGAAGCCCATGGGTCGGTTGACCCCTAAATTGATCTGCAAAGGGGGTATCTTCGACAGGAGGGTTTGTGTCTGCCTCTGCCCCAGTGCTAGGCCAACCGGTGTGTGTGTGTGTGTGTGTGTGTGTGTGTGTGTGTGTGTGTGTGTGTGTGTGTGTGTGTGTGTGTGTGTGTGTGTGTGTGTGTGTGTGTGTGTGTGTGTGTGTGTGTGTGATGCCATCGCCGAACTCACATCACAGGCCCACCCCTGGCCAGTGGGTTTCCCAGGCAACACTTGCACTCAACTAGTCCGGGCACCCCTGCTAGTCATCTAAAATCATATGGAAACTTCATCAAACTCAACTATGCCCACCACCATCTATTCAGTGTAATGTTTGTGGTCACATGTTTCATTCCAGGATTGGTTTATTAAGTCACCAGAGAGACATTCATCAACTGTGAAAATGACCTCCAGGAAAAATGCATACGGTACTTGGATATGAGTAGCAGCTGATGATGACGATAACCATGCAACCCACCTGCACTACTTCTGTATCCCTCAGGTAGAGTGCTTATTTCTTCCTGAGAACTACATTTTTTTTTATCATGCTGGGACTCATGTTCTTAAAAGGACTGATTAACACCTGAATAGAATGTAGCATGAAAAAGAGCTGGTGTAACTAAGTGGATTGGTTCATCTCGCTACAGAGGTAGGGATTGAGAATTCAAATCCACACTGTGCCTCACAAGAAAAGGGCTAGCCAAGATTCCCCTGGGCCATAATCATTTATTTGTGCTGCTACCTCTGTAGTCTTAACCATGAGTGCCACCAGAAGGAAGTCTGATAAACCATTACTTTATACCTAAAGTGGCCATATGTCAATAGTGATGGGGCATAATTACAATGGTTACTATTAAGATTTGAAAGGTTATGAATTTTTGGTGCATATTAACACCCTCATTCACTTGACGCTATTTGATGGTGAAACTGATATTGTATGTTTGATGGTGGAAGCATCTCTCACAGAGAATGCAGCTATCAATGCCTACTCATCCTGGTGGCTATATAGTGTCTTGAATAGGACACAAAGGAATAAGACACAGAGGAACATCCAGCACAGTTCCCCTTGGGTTCACTTGTCCTGTCCACAAGGCCATCAAAAAAACAGAACTCAAACCTGAAATTCTTCTTGAACTTAGATGTGTAGGATTCTCTCTGCTCTTAAAGAAAGCCTACAGATGTATAAGAACGCATCCATAAACACACACATTAAAAATGATAGCTGATCAAAGGAAGTCCATCTGAATCACTGGTAGCTATTTACACTCTGACAGCTCAGAACTCATAGCATTGAGAGGAAGAACGATGTCAACATCAAACATGAATTATCAAGAAGGCAGGCAGGTAAATTAATGATAAAGCTTTAAAGTCAGGGGCTCTGTCAAAAACATTTCAATTACTCTTCTAAGCAAAACAAGAAGCTTTTCCAATGGCGCTTTTGCATAAATAACTCCTCGTGCTCAGTTGTACACCTTTGGCAAATTCCTCTCAAGCAAGAAACTGGTTATGGAACAAAGACTTCATTAATAACTTAGAATGACACATTCATTAGATGTTTTGAAAGAGTTGTTTGTTAATATGTGAGATTACATGGAGTGACTCCAGGATTTTTCCTCTCCACTCTTTAATAGGGTGGGGCTAGATTACTCAAACAGAAGCAAAAATTCTACCATAGCAACTCCTACATTATCACAAAGGATAAAGAGGGACATCTTTAACTAGAAATCTTGACAAATATCTATAGCATTCTCCACAATTTTCCAAGACTCAGCATGCTGGGAATCTCTACTAAAAGCTCTCCCTGGACAAGAAGAATTTTCCATTTTCCCGGAAAAATATGGTGCCAGAGGAGAGCTTTGCAGAAACTCACATCTTGGTGGAGAGACTAGTTTGTTCTGGAACATGCATAGGCAGTGGTGGGCATCAGCAGGTTTGCCCCGGTTCGCCAGAACCGGCAGCAGAAATTCTGGCTGGCCCCGCCCCACCAAGTTTTGAAATAAAGTAGTCCTAATTTGGGTGAAACGCAGGGCTTTCCCCTTGGCCATGCCCACCATACCACGCCCACAGTGTGGTAGTAATTTTTTTGGAGCCCACCAATGTGCATAGGGCACTATCAAGTCTAAGGTAGATGGGCATGTTAGGAGTGTGTACAGCCAGGTGGGTACTTATAGTCATCACCACAACCGACTCTTTCTTGGGCTCATCCTTCCTAGAATAAGAAGGGATGCATGGCTGAGTGGCCATGAACCTTGCAACCCTGTGATATTCATTAAGTGCATAAATGATTTAGCAAAGACATATGTTGGACATATCATGAGAAAATAAGATTCAGTGGAAAATAAATAACCCTAGGGGAAATGGAAGATGGTAGGAAAAGAGGGAGGCCTAACTTGGGATGGATTGGTTTAATAATGGAAGCAATGGCCATGCATTTGTAAGAGCTGAGCAGTGCTGTCAATCTTGGCTTTATCTTGTTGTTGTTGTTCAGTCGCACAGTCGATTCCGACCCTTTGCGACCCCATGGACGACTGCCTGCCAAGCACCCCTATCTTCCACCATCATCCTCAACGCGCCCAGCTCTGTGCCCATTGCGTCTACAATTCCATCTAGCCATCTCATTTTTGGCCACCCCTTCTTCTTTTGCCCTCCACCTTTCCCAGCATCAAGGCTTTCTCAAGTGAATGCTCTCTTCTCATTTAATGTCCAAAGTGCTTTAGCTTCATCTTTACTATTTGACCTTCATTAATTAAGAAACAACTTGATGGTATGTAATAGATGGTATGTAATATAATTTCTTATACTTCCTTTGAAGGATGCCATGTGAAGCTAGGTGGAGCACCTTGTTGAAGTCTACCTGTTTCATCCAAAACCCTGGACTAGTCTTGAAATATAGCACACAAAGAAGTCACAAACTATGTGCTTAATGAAAAATGTATTTGGCTTGGTCTTTTTGTTGTTGTTGTTGAAGAAAATGTCCAAATAACCCTTTTATTCACAAAAGCCTGGACAAGATCAAATCTCTTCTTTCCAGATTTTAATTTATTTCATTTACATTTAAATAAACAATCAAAATTTCTTATTAGGAAATAAATCTCAATATATTACTTTTGTTGTTATAGGATTTGCTGTAGCTGCAAATGAGATTAAAATTAATATTGACAGTTTAGAGATTGTAACATAATTTTGTTTTGATTAACACTCCCCCTGGATTCCACACCATACAATATTTAAATCTTTCCTGTTTTGTGCCTTACATTGATTGTATGAGTTTTAGAAAAGCAAAAGGTAACTTCAAACAATATTTTTTCTGCATATTGAGGAAACCCTGACCATTTCTGCTGCTGAAAAGATGTTTTGAAATTTTGTTACCTTCAAGTGTTAGTTCATGAAGAATTTGGTTTTGATGGAGATGATCTAGTGTGTTGGAATGGCTGGCCGCAAGGAAGACACGCGGAGGCAATTGTGCGGTGAAGTCCAGCCCCGACCAGAGTCGGGGGTACGTATTTATTACCCTGCCTTGGGGTTGTGACACATGCCTAGGGCACTCGTGCCGCCCCTATACAGAAGGCTTGCATACGTGGCATTTTCCGGTGGTCAGCTACAATGTCAGCTCTTGGACATTGCCCTGTGGTTAATGGATAGCCCGTAGTTAATTGCCTTGGGCTGGCGAAACCCATTGTTCCTGCCCTAATCTCGGGGTCTATGTGTATTGACTCTGGGTACCTAGCTTGTCCTTTGTCTGCACTGGCTTGTTTGCCTTAACTCTATTTGCCCCCAGCATGGGTTCATTTCTAACTAGCCCGCTTTATCTTCCCAATTTCCCCTCCAGCCGAGCTCGGGTGGTCCCTGGATTTGTCAAAAGCCGAGCGAACCCCTGGGGAGAGGTTTAATTGCCAATTATTCCCACGGGCAACCCACACTAGTGTTTTTCATAAGTGTTACTTGTGCTTTAAAACCATTCATAATTAAAATTCAGTAGTAAGAGTGTAATTAGATGACCTTCCTTAACCAACTCTTCCATCTGTGAGGAAAACAATCCTGCCCAGCTTCTACAAATAGTAGCCCCAGGTTTGCTCCGGTATGAGCATGGACTGGCTTTGGACCAAAGCATATTTTCCTGTATGTGTGATTGTCAAGAAAGAGATCTCACTAGAGTCCATCCACAAAGGTTCCAAATTGCAATCTATTTCATTCATTCATTCATTTCATTTATTCGATTTATACCCCGCCCTACTCGACCAGGGCCGACTCAGTGACGATATCCTGAGTCACAACTAGAGGAGACCACTGAATCAATGACACTAGAGGAGTTAATTCACCAAATCCCCAATGATTCAATACCTCTATTCTAGTTGTGATTCTCTATGGGAATTCAGATAGTGTTAGAAGATAAACAGAGAATTCCACTATCTGTTCACAGAGGAATGAGCACTTAACCCTTCAAGAATTGGATCTAAATCTGATTTAATTCAACCCTTTTTTGTTGTGCTGAATTACAGTTGCTTTCCCACTACACCAACCCACCAGACATTCCTCCTCATTAACAACTTCAAAAAAACATGGTTCTCTGCATGGTGCGAATATGTATATCTACTGAATTTGACTGGTGAAGAGGAGTGAGAAGATAACCAAACTTAACCTGTTTCCTCCTAAATGGCACCAAATAACTTCTAATTTAAAAATAAGCAAGTGTGGAAGGAAGCAAACAACAACAACAACAACCTGACAGATCCATCTATTTCAGTAGATACTGTGTTGTCTGAAGTGTATGGTTAAGTAAACAGCAGATTCAATTTTACTGATAAGGGGTCAAAGTGTATCTAGGTAGTACAGACTGCTGAATATAAACAACCAATAGGTTCTTACACATGGAAGAAAGGGGGCAAGATAAATACCTTATGGACTGTGAAATACCGTGAATCCTGAAGAGGAAATTATGGAGAATGGAGGACTCCTTTCTTGCCGCCTACGTTTTCCAGTGTTTCAACTCCACTTGCTTCTAAAAAACCTAATTTACTTTACTTTGTTGTAGAATTCACAGAAGGTTTAGGTAAGTGGATGGCAATCTGGCATACAGATGGTCCAAATACACCTTTGATGAGGAAGGCTTTAATAAACATAATGCAATTAACACATTTTCAAACCATTTCCAAAGCTTTAACACCACCCATGGTATTCTGACTGTGATGATCGGCACAAAAGTCATCTCTGAGGTCGGATAACAAGGGTAAATGTGATAATGTCCCAGAAACTCTTGACTAATATTCAAACCATTGAAATGGGTGTCTAGCATACAAATTTATTTTATCTCTGCTGTCTTTCTCTGGATCCTTGTCTTGCAATTTTTTTTTCCAGAATGGCAACTTTCAAATTTGGTGCAGAGTTTCCAGGTAGATTGAAATGATTTGAAACAGGTTTCTGTGTATTGCCATTCCTGATGACTGATTTATGTCCATCAACACTTTTGCACTGAGATTGTCCTGTTTTGTCTCATGTAGAGTGCAGAGGGGCATTGATTTCAAGAGATGGCATAGATTACATTAGCAGAGTGTTGTGTTCTGTAAAGCTGTGCCTTTAACAATGTACCTAGCCATGTGGTAACAATGTAACCTTTCTGTGTGCAACATTATAACCTTCAGCTGTATCAATGTAAACCTGATAAGGGGACATAAGAACATAAGACATAAGAACAGCCTTGCTGGAACAGGCCACAGCCCATCCAGTCCAGCATTCTGTCTCACACAGTGGCTCACCATTTCCTTCAGGGTATTCCCAAGCAGATGCCTTCACCTGCTTAGGATTCCCTGGAAATGATATTGAGAGATATCCTGCCTATCTCTCCAACCCGGAGGTTGTCCTTAAGTATCCATAATTATAGCCATTGATACTCTTGTCCTCCATGAACTTGTCTAATCCTTTCTTAAAGCTGTCAAGACTGACAGCTGTCACCACTTCTTCTGGCAGGGAGTTCCATAGACCAGTAATCCTCTGGGTGAAAAAGTACTTTCTCTTATTTGTTTGAGAACTAGTACCCAAAAGTTTCATGGAGTGTCCCCTAGTTCTAGTGTTATGCGATAGGGAAATCAGTTTTTCCTTATCTGCTTTGTCCACACCGTGCATGATTTTATAAACTTCAATCAGGTCACCTCTTAGACGTCGTCGTTCAAGAGTGAAGAGGCCCAACCGTTGCAGCCTCAGATGGTAAGGAAGGTGTTCCAGTCCCCTAATCATTCTGGTTGCCCTCCTCTGCACTTTTTCCAGCTCCATAATATCCTTCTGGAGGTATGGCGACCAGAACTGTACACAGTATTCCAGATGGGGCCTCACCATAGATTTATAAAGAGGCAAAATGACACTTGCTGACTTATTTTCTATACCCTTCCTAATGATCCCTAGCATTGAGTTTGCTTTTTTCACTGCTGAGGCACACTGGGTTGACACCTTCATTGAGTTGTCCACCAGGACACCAAGGTCCCTTTCCTGGTTTGTCGCGAGCTAGTGACCACTAGATGGCAATAGCGAGCGTCCAGCTCTCATGGCTCAGATTCACCTGGATCAGCAGCGCGGGAAGATTCCCGCCACCTCTACACCTGGACAAGAAGGGCGTGACCTTCTACGACGTCACGCAGGCAGCAACCAATAGTCTGTCGACGAGCCACATTCAAATGTATAGCCAGCTGTATATATTGAGCTACCCATCTGCCATTACCACATGTTCCTCCGGATCATCATGCAATAAACCTGTGTTAAGCCAACCCTTCGGCTGTTTCATTGTCTTTGGTCCCTTACACTAAATTGGCGATGAAGGTGGGATTATGGCAGCCCACAGGACCAAGACATGCGCCGGTTTCAAAATCAGGAAACCGGGCGACTGGACTTCCAGGCAGCACTGATTGAGTCCGAAGTCACAGAAGAGGCAAAGAAAAGGTCCATCTTCACCAGGATGCTCGGACAAGAAACCAAAAGGACCTTGGTGGACCTGATCGCACAGAGGAGGGTGAGCGAATTCAAGGCCAAAGAACTCATGCAGATGCTGCGTGAGCACGTCCGGCCCGCCACGGCGATGTTTCCCGCTCGGAGTGCGTTCTGGAGGCGAGTCCAAGCGCCCGGGGAGACGGTTGCCACATTCGTGGCGGCCCTGCGGCTGGCGGCCGGCCCGTGCAAATGGGAGAATGCCGAAATCACCCTCCGGGACTGTGTGCTGTGCGGCCTGAACGACGCCGAAACCCAGCGCACATTAATGAACCAAGAGCCGCCTCACACGTTGCAGGAGGTCATCAGAGCGGCACAGGCCGTGGAAGCTACAAAGGCTGGGGTCCAAGAACTCCAGGACTGGCGGCCGAAGTCGAGCAAGGCAGAGACTCCGGTGCATGCGGCCCGGCGAGCTTCGAGGTCGTCCGCAGAGAGCAGCAATGACGAGGACGTCCGGAGGGTCCGGAAAGAGAGCCGGCGGTGCGACGGCTGTGGAGCGGCCCACGACCGCGTAAAATGCCCGTTTCGGAAGGCCGAGTGTCACAACTGCGGCCGCCGCAGGCACATCGCCAAGGTGTGCAGGAAGAGGCGCAAGACCCGGAGAAGCTCGGCAGACCGTTCCGCGGGACAAGACCGCTCAACGAGACCCAAGGACGGCGCTCAGGCCACGCGGAAGCAGGACGGCATGGGCCGCATCTCCGACGGCAGCGAGGACGACGCCCCAGTATTCAGCGTGTCCGCAGGACACCCCCGCTACTTTGTTGAGGTACTAGTTCAAGGGGTTCCCATTAGAATGGAAATTGACTCGGGGTCCTCATATTCAATCATTTCCCAGAGGGAGTTTTTGAGAATTGCCCCCCACAGGCGACCCAAGCTCAAAGCGTTGAGGTCCACACTACGGGACGTGCAAGGGAACAGCATTCCAGTGTTGGGGGTTGGAGAATTTCAGGTTAAATTCAAGAAGCACGCCGCGTCTCTCCCTCTAGTCGTGCTTAAAGGGGGAGATTGCAGCCTCCTCGGGACTCAATGGTTTCAGCCCCTGGGTTTGTTTATTGGGGGGTGCACGCCGTTGGGATGCACGCCGTTGGGACTTACCCGATTCAGGAGGTGTGCGAGGCGCACCCCGAAGTTTTCAAAAAAGGACTGGGGAAATTCAAGGGGCCCCCAGTGACATTCGACCTAGACCCGGAGGTCCGCCCAATTCGACTCAAACCACGCCGGGTGCCGTTCGCACTCAAGAACAAGATAGAGGCGGAACTGGACAAATTGGTGGGCCAGGGAATCCTTGTGCCTGTTGATTCTGCGGAGTGGGAAACTCCAATTGTAACCACACTAAAGGCCAATGGGGAGGTCCGCATATGCGCCGATTACAAGTGCACCATCAACAAGGCGATCCGCCCGAATGCGTATCTGGTGCCGGTAGTCACCCATCTCCTGGCCAGGTTACACGGGGGAAAGTGTTTCGCTAAACTCGACTTAGCACAGGCCTACCAGCAGCTTACGGTGTCCCCTGCCGCAGCTGCTGCGCAGACCATAGTCACCCATAAGGGGGCGTTCCAGGTGACGCGCCTTCAGTTCGGCGTAAATTCGGCGCCTGGGATTTTCCAGTCACTCGTGGAACACCTCCTGAAGGGGCTAGAGGGGGTGTTGCCTTATTTTGATGACGTGTTAATAACGGGGGGGAGTCGGGTCGAATTAGCCAAGAGGTTGGGGAAGGTCCTGACAATATTCGAAAAGGCGGGGTTGAGACTGCGAAAGGACAAATGCGTCTTCTTCGCGACCGAGGTTGAGTTCCTAGGGTTTTGTGTGACTCCTGAGGGGATAAAACCATCCAAATCCAAGGTGGCTGCCATTAAGAAATCCCCCCACCCCACCTCCAAGCCCGAGCTGCAGTCGTTCCTAGGGCTGCTCAACTTTTACCACTCCTTCCTCTCCCGGAAGGCAGCAGTGGCTGAACCGCTACACAAACTTCTAAAAAAAGACCAGACATGGAAGTGGGGCGATGACCAAGAAAGGGCATTTAGTGAGCTAAAAAGTCTCCTAGCGTCTGATGCCATACTGACCCATTTCAACCCCAAACGCCCGGTAGTCCTGACCTGTGATGCATCCCCGGTGGGGGTGGGGGCGGTGCTGTGCCACGTGCTGGAAGACGGAAGGGAGGCCCCGGTAGCATTCTACTCCAGGTCCCTGTCCCAAGCGGAGAGAAATTACGCACAGACGGACAGGGAGGCACTAGCGATAGTTGCGGGGACGAAAAAATTTCACGATTTTCTGTATGGCCGCCCCTTCACCATTGTAACGGACCACAAACCCCTGCTAGGCATTTTTACCGCAGATAAGCCCACGCCTCAGATCCTGTCCCCGAGGATGCTCAGGTGGGCTATTTTTCTCAACGCGTACCAGCACGCGTTGGTCTACCGGCCCGGGAAAGAGATCAGCCATGCGGACGCTCTCTCAAGGTCTCCCCTCCCGCTGACGCCCAGCCAGGTGAGCAAGGGGGAGCGAGACCATCAGGTTCTTATGATAGAGGTGCTGGATTCGCCCCCCGTAGTGCCCGCCGACATTGCCAAAGCGACAGGGAAGGACAAGACGTTAGCGGCAGTTAGCTCCTGGGTGCAGAAAGGGTGGCCGGCGTCCTCCCCAGCGGAGGAGTTCGCCCCATTTTTCAGGAAAAAGTTAGAGCTGTCCCTAGAGAGGGGGTGCCTCTTGTGGGGGCAGCGGGTGGTGATTCCCACTTCCCTTCGGCCGCGGGTGCTCAAACTGCTGCAAGTCAGCCACCCCGGCATCGTGCGATCCAAAGCGCTGGCCCGGAGCTACTTCTGGTGGCCACAGTTGGACGCCGACATCGAGCCCATGGTCAGCACCTGTGAAAGTTGCCAATGCTCCAGACCAGAGGAGGCCCGCCTCCCCCACAGGGAGTGGGACGTGGCTAAGGGGCCGTGGTCCCGGGTGCACATTGATTTCGCGGGCCCGTTCAGAGGCACTCTGTTTCTTCTTGTCGTGGACGCCTTCTCCAAGTGGTTGGAGGTTATCCCAGTCACGAGCACCTCCTCGGCCCAGACCATTAAGCATTTGCGGAGGCTCTTTTCCACGTTCGGCATACCCGACACATTAATTAGCGACAACGCTAGTTGTTTCACGTCCTCCGAGTTTAGGGCATTCATGGAGATTAACGCCGTTCAGCATATCACCTCCGCCCCGTTTCACCCAGCCACAAATGGTCAAGTGGAGCGCCTCGTCCGCACCACGAAGGACGCGTTGCGGCGCATGGGCCCCGGGGATCTGAACCTACAAGTGTGTCAGTTTCTGCTAGGGTACAGGGTGACCCCGTTGGTGTCAGGATACTCCCCCGCAGAGCTCTTAATGCGTAGGAAACTGACCACCATCCTTACTAGGCTAGACCCCACGAGGGTAGAGGACAAGGGAAGGAACATTGGGCTAGAGGCCACAAAGAGTTTCAGTGTAGGCGCCCCGTGCATTGCAGGAATTACGCCAGCACGGGCCCAGCCTGGGTACCGGGCGTAGTTGTGGAGCAAACCGGCCCCGTGTCGTACCGCGTGGAAACCAGCACAGGGCTACTGTGGAGGCGGCACGCGGACCAGCTCCGACGCAGGGTCACTGATGAGCAGGGCGCAGACCAAACAAAGAAAAAATCAGCGTTAGGGTTCTCCCCCACCCGTTCAGCCCAAGGGGGAGGAAAAGGGGGCCGCGGGGCCCCACCAAGGGGGGAGGGGGAAAGGGGGGATGTTCTCGTAGATATCCTGGGGGATTTTTCTGAGGAGGAGGAACCCGACCCCATACATATCTCGCGGAATTCCCCCACAAATGCGGATACCCCAACTGAGTTAGAATTTGATTTTCAGAACCGGGGGAGTTTTTCGGAGTGGTCCCCCACCCGTCCAAGCGAGAAGAGGGGTTTTTCGTTAGCCCCGATCGCCCCCGGTCTGCCCACAATGGAGTTTTTCCCTTCCCCTAAGGCCGCCAAACCGCGGCAAGCCACTAACGAGTCTCCCTCTCCCATTACAGGACAAGGGGCCAGGGAACAAAGAAGCAGTAGCGCCCCCGGGGGGGTGTCAGCCCTCATCACGGCCCAAACGCACGTGCAATAAGCCATCTTGGCTGAGAGACTTCGTCTCATCCTAGGGGGGAGGGATGTTGTGTTCTGTAAAGCTGTGCCTTTAACAATGTACCTAGCCATGTGGTAACAATGTAACCTTTCTGTGTGCAACATTATAACCTTCAGCTGTATCAATGTAAACCTGATAAGGGGACGTGAGCTAGTGACCACTAGATGGCAATAGCGAGCGTCCAGCTCTCATGGCTCAGATTCACCTGGATCAGCAGCGCGGGAAGATTCCCGCCACCTCTACACCTGGACAAGAAGGGCGTGACCTTCTACGACGTCACGCAGGCAGCAACCAATAGTCTGTCGACGAGCCACATTCAAATGTATAGTCAGCTGTATATATTGAGCTACCCATCCGCCATTACCACATGTTCCTCCGGATCATCATGCAATAAACCTGTGTTAAGCCAACCCTTCGGCTGTTTCATTGTCTTTGGTCCCTTACACTAAACAGAGGAACAAGCAAAACTGCCCTTAATTTTGTGCATGACATTGTTGGATCCAGTAATAGTGCTGCCAGAGTAAATGTGGGGCAATAGCTGGCATCTGGGTTTGTGCCAGGGTGTCCCAGCAAAGGCAATGAAATGCATAATGATAAGGCAAGATTTTCTGAAGAAGACAATAATGTCCAGAAAGATGAAAAGAGGAAGGATACCTGAGAGATCGCATCATCCCAAGAGTGTCTGCCCGTCCGACCAGAGCGGACCGGAGGGGGTCCCTAGTTGTGCCATCAGCCAGAGGGGCTCGCCTCTCTGGCATGTGGGAAAGGGCCTTCTCCATGTCTGCACCAGCCCTCTGGAACCTCCTACCAATAGAGCTTAGGCTTCAGATGGAGCTGCTACCTTTCAGGAAAGGTTTGAAGACCTGGCTGGCAGGGCAGGTGTGGGGATCTGATGGGAATGTGGCCCCAGCCTGCTGGCTCATCCCTAGCTAAATTGAGTTCAGTCAATGCCCCTCTTTTTGTATCTATGTATTTCCCCTTGCCCCCCTTTTTAGATTTTAAAGGGGAAGTGGAAGGATGGTGGGTGGATAATGGGTTATTGGGGTTTTTAAACTTGTTTTTATGCATTTTTTATGATTGTACGCCGCCCTGAGTTGGGTTTTTTACCTGAGTGGGCGGCATAAAAATTAAAATAAATAAATAAATAAGGCCAATTAATTTCGTGTCAGAGATTACTCTGGGTTGAAAGGATTTTTGCTGGAAAAATTCTGCTCCAGGGATGCCCGAATGTGGCTCCTTTCATGTCCCCAAATACAGCCCTCGGGTATCAAAACCCAACCTTCCAGTCTCCAAGCTCAGCATCTTAACCACTAAGCCACTGGAGGAATTGTGGAAGACCAAGTGTGAGATAGACAGACTCTCTGAAGCAGGGGTGGTCAACTTAGGTGCTGTAGTTGTTCTTGGATTTCAATTACTGGAAGCCCATATTAGCGCACCTGCTGATCAGGGCTTTTGGGAATTGAAACCCAAGAGCAGCTGAAGCACCAAGGTTGGCCACCCCAGCTTTAAAGGAAGCTGCATGCCTACATTTGTAAGAGCTGAGCATGGCTGTTGAGGACAGGGCATTTTTGATCTCTCTCATTCATAAGGTCACTATAAGTAAGATATGATTTGATGGCATGTAACAACAGTAAGCTTTCTCAAATACAAATCATCCCATTTACCTTGGGGTTGACCAGCTACTCTCTAAGCTCCTGCTTTGAGTTGCTTCATTGGACTGGCTTGTTCCCTTGTGCCTCTTGACCAGGGGTTCCCAACCTAAGGCCCACGGGCTGGATTCAGCCCATGGCATCATTTCATGTTGCTCCTCACATGTCCAAGGGTATTTGAAAAACAAAATGGCCATCCCTTTGAAGCTGTTAGGACAAAATGGCTGCCCCCATTGTGCAGGAGGGGCAAATTGGCCCTCTGGCCCTCTAAGCTCACTCAGAGAGCATGACCTGGCCCCTGGTTTGAAAAGGTTGGGAACCCCTGCTCTTGACTCTGGTGGACAAATGTTGTTAGCGCACTTCCATTTCCTGTCAATCTCTACTCCCTTGTATTTTGCTTGCTTACCAATAGCCCATGTTGTTTGCAAGTACTTTTTAGGGCCACTCTCCAAAATATTAATAGGAATGACTCTCTACTACTAAGTTATGAATGTAATCAATTTTGAGTCTTTAATTGTAATTTTTTCCATAAAAGTCTTTTAATTTAGTCTAATATAATGGCACATCAAGCAGTAATGGGTATATTAAATTGAATCATGATGTTCCTATACACATTTTATGACACAATCAAATATCCTAATGCATTAATTCATGTCAATCAGTTAATAAAAATCAAATAGGTAACATTTTCTCTGCCGCTGTTAACCGCACTCGACCCGTTTCCTCATTACAGAACTTTGTACATTTGAGCTGCTTGTAGAATTAGTTGTACCATAAATAAGTGTAAATAGATGGGAGAAATTTGCTTGTTGGCAAGCATTGAATGGCTATAGTACAATTGATTTTATGCAATGTAAAATGCCAGCATTAACTCCACCTTCACCATAGCTGGTAATAACTTCCTTTAACTTTCAACAGTCATAAGTTCCACCCCTGGTCCTGATGCCTCTTGGTTGGCTCTTCTCCCCTAAAAAATATGGGCAAAGCAGAAATCATGGTGACTCTGGATGTCTCAGTGGAACTATAGCAAGTTTTCTTCCTCTTACCTTTTTTTAAAAAATTGCTCACCTTTAATCAAGGGCAAAACTTTTAACATCAGCACTCCTTTGTTAGCAATGAGTAAATTAAATTTGAAACAATTGTAAAAGGCAGATATTTTGAGCAGGCTCTTTGGACATCTCATCTGCATTCCATTTATAGTTTATGGCCTCTTTCTTTAGCTCTTCCTTTTTTTACAGCGCTTAGACATTTTGCACCTTTTGAATAGCATCTTCTCATGTGAATTTTTAAAAAACTGCAATTACATATAATATGGAATACAGGGCAAAGACCTCCAAAGGAGATGAAAAAGAACACATAAAAAGTGGGATTGATGGCTTTGAAAGAGAAAGACATGATACTCTTCATGCTGTCCATGAAATCATCCCAAAAGGGGCTAAGGATGTATGACAATTCCTTCATGGCAGGAAGGCCAGAGTAATATAGAGGGTTGGACTATGGGTTCTTATTTCCACTCCACCACAAAACCTGGTGAGTGACCTTGGGCCAATCACAATATCTTAATCTATCCTATTTCACAGGGGATTGTGAAAAAATAGTTGGGAGGAAAGCAGAACCATAGACATTGCCTTTAACCAGAGGTGCCCAAACTATAGCCCGTTAATCCGGCTTGCACCTCCTACGCCACTCCAGGAAGTGGATGTAAAATGCACATGTGTGGGCTCTGAATGAACCCATGCATGCACAGAACGCTCCTGTCGATGACCCACGGCTGTTGTAAATGTGTTTGTGACAGCCGTGGGTCATTTACGGCAGCGTTCTGCACATGTGCAGGTGTATTCAATACCTGTGCAAGCATGTTTTACTTCCACGTGAGAGGAACCCGTGTGACTACATAACCGACCCATGGCCTGAAAAGTTTGGGCACCCCTACCTTTAACAATGGGGAGAAAGTGGGAAATGAATCCACCTAACACTAATAATAAATGACAAAACGAATGAATGGGTTACAAATCTGGTAAATTTAACATGCACATTCTCTATTATTGTGACATTTTGTAGGATCTTCAAATTTCATACACACATGTGCACATAGTATCTGTGATTAAGTGAAGGTGTAGAATGTTCAATTTCTGTCTATGTTTATAGTCAAAGCCTATCTTGATATGGCTGAATAAACATTATGGTGTTTTCTTCATCCTGGATGCAGCCTTCTTTGACTGTTATCCCATGTGTTCTGCTTATGGTAGTAGATTGTATCATGAAGTCGATCAACCTGAACTAAAGGCAAGTTAGAGAAATCTATGGTAACATTGGAGAATGCCTATATGATGTTGTTACACTTGGCAATTCCCAGATGATATAGGAGGTTTATATAAAAATAAACACATTATAAAATTATTTTGTTTGGACACCAAAGCATTACAACAATCATGTGAGCATAATGAAAGATGGCAAGATTTGGCTGCTTAGTAATTCCAACCATGCAGACTTACAGAGACAGGAAATCTAAATGGGCTCATTATCAATTATCAATTTTGTAATTTTAATTTCCTTCTCTCAATTTGAATTACAAACCCAGCTACATCTGAAGGCTCAAACTTGGGGTTCATTTTGCATTTGTGAATCATGAATACACTAGATTCAAGGAATGTTATATATGAGATTATTATTATTTAAATACCTCCCCATACATATCTGTGCATTTTGTTTTGGAGGAAGGAAAATACATTAAATGTATTTTTACATTAAATGTAAAAATTGAAATTTGTTTTTATTACAGAGTTAGAATGATATGCTGGCATTTAAACTGTTACTGTTACCGAAATGTTAGACTGTGATCCTATTTTATATGCTATAGTAATACGCAGTTGGGACCGCCGTGACTTAGCATTTAAGACACTGAGCTTGGTGTCCAGAAGGTCAGCAGGTCAGCCGTTTGAAACCCAAGTGCTGCATGAGAGAATGAGATTCCATCATCTGTCCCAGCTCCTGCCAACCTAGCAGTTCAAAGGCAAGAAATTGTAAGTAGATAAATAGGTACCAGTTCCACAGGAAAGGTATCAGTGTTCCATGCAATTTGGAGCTTAGTCAGCCCTTTAATAGGAAGTGGAAGTTTGCCACCAAATATACATAGGTTCCCTTACAGAGGCATAAGTTAGCAACAGGATCCTGATTATATTAATGGCATTGTCTCAAATCTGACAAAAACTGAAAATTTAAGGGCAATTGTGCGGTGGCAGTTCTTCTCCAGCAGGCTGACCTTCAAAACAATTGCGTAACTGGCTGCACATTGGGTTTCACAACCAGCATGTGACCAATAATGCAAAAGGACAGGCTATTGGAGAGGCAAAGCTCTTGCTCAGTTAGGCTTACATTGTCAACCATCTCTCAGATATGCTTTTACTTCGATTCCTGAATTGAGTGGGAGGTTGGACTCAATCGCCTAAAAGGCCCCTTCCAACTGAATTATTATTATTATTTAAAAATGTGAATTGATCATATTTCTGGGCATTACCTGATACCTACTTACTTTTAGAGACAATGTGGGCATAACAACATAATTATTAAAAATAACAGAACAAAAAATGAATTTAACTGTTTATTTCTTACTATTATAATATTGCTTTTCAGTACTTTGAGGTGGAGTTGAGTCCCCCCCCCTTGAACATTAAATGTAACATTCCTCGATTCCTCGATCGACCAGACTATCAAGGGATGAGTGCCTGCTGGTCGCAACTCACTTTCCAACCCTTTTGCTGCTGCGATCTTCTTCAGCTTCGACAACTTTTCACAATTGAGTCTTCCCATCTTTTTTTGGGGGGGGCTGCCAAGGGGTCTTTTTACCCCTCTGAGATACCACTGGGTGACTGCTGCTGTCCAACACCAAATGAAACATTTTAAAAAATTATATAACATGCAAGTAACAGGTTAACAGTGTGTTACTTTTCAACTATAATATGTAAGGAGTTATTAAAAGGTGTTTTTTCAAAGGAAAATCATATGCTATACCTTCAGAACCAGGCTGTAGGTCAAATGGAGAAGAAGGAAAGCTGACTTAAGACTGCAGAAAGAGAACTAGAGTTCACATAGCCAACATGATATCTGTTGGAAATGTCTCTCTTTGATAAATTGTGTTTAGAGAACATGATTTTCCAAGACAGGTGAGCTCAAGGAAAGTGTGGAAGACCTTCACAAGAAATTGATAATTGAGTAGCCCCAACTTTATGGAACAATCTACCACCTCATATTTGTCAGGCCCCAAGTTGCAAGCATTCCACATGTCAGCAAAAGCTAAACTTTATAAGGAGGCATTTTACAAAATGTTGCCTCTAGACTGATATCCTTCAGGAAGACATTTTTTAAGGTTGCTGCCATTACTGGGTGTAATTCCTGTCCAGTTGTCTAATGTTCATTGTTTTCTTTGTCATTGTTGTCATTGTGTGTTGTTTTTTCACTATCTATTTTTAATGCATGTATGTCTCTGTTCCAGCTCCTGCCAACCTAGCAGTTTGGAAGCAAGAAATCACAAATAGATAAATTTGGTGGGGAGGTAAAAGTATTCTCGCCCGGGAGCCCACGCCATCGGCCCCGGGAGTGGAGACAGGTGGGAGCCACCGCCGGAGCCGCCGCAGCTGCCTTCGCTCTCCGGGCCCGCCCGCCCGGAGAGCAGAAAAGGACGCCGACGCCGCCGGCCCCTCGAGGAGCTCCCTGTCTCGCCCGGGAGCCCACGCCATCGGCCCCGGGGGTGGAGACAGGTGGGAGCCGCCGCCGGAGCCGCCGCAGCTGCCTTCGCTCTCCGGGCCCGCCCGCCGGGAGAGCAGAAAGGGACGCCGACGCCGCCGGCCCCTCGAGGAGCTCCCTGTCTCACCCGGGAGCCCACGCCATCGGCCCCGGGGGTGGAGACAGGTGGGAGCCGCCGCCGGAGCCGCCGCAGCTGCCTTCGCTCTCTGGGCCCGCCCGCCCGGAGAGCAGAAAAGGACGCCGACGCCGCCGGCCCCTCGAGGAGCTCCCTGTCGCGCCCGGGAGCCCACGCCATCGGCCCCGGGAGTGGAGACAGGTGGGAGCCACCGCCGGAGCCGCCGCAGCTGCCTTCGCTCTCCGGGCCCGCCCGCCCGGAGAGCAGAAAAGGACGCCGACGCCGCCGGCCCCTCGAGGAGCTCCCTGTCTCGCCCGGGAGCCCACGCCATCGGCCCCAGGGGTGGAGACAGGTGGGAGCCGCCGCCGGAGCCGCCGCAGCTGCCTTCGCTCTCCGGGCCCGCCCGCCCGGAGAGCAGAAAAGGACGCCGACGCCGCCGGCACCTCGAGGACTTGTTGGGACTTGTTGGGGTCGGGGAGAGATGTGTGGGATGTTGTTGCACTGCTGGGGTGTTGCTGTGTTTGCTGTGTTTTGTTGTACTGTGTATTGTGTTTTTCCTGTGTTGTATTATTGTTTGATGTGCTGTGAGCCGCCCTGAGTCGGCGTATGCTGAGTGGGCGGCATACAAATCAAATAAATGAATGAATGAATGAATGAATTCCATGCACTCCGGTGTCTGGTCATCCCTGGCACATGACCATGGAATGTCTGCAGATGAAAACAGCACTGGCTTTTTAGCTGTAAACGGAGATGACCTCAGCACCCTTGAGTTGGGTATGATAGGCTTTTGAGCAAGGGAGACCTTGACATTTACTATTTGTTAGTTGCCCAGAATAATCATGTAGCTCAGGGGTAGGCAACCTATGGCCCATGGGCTGGATCTGGCCCACAGCACCAAATAATCCAGCTCCCACCCTCACTCCAGCCATTGCCGCCAGAACTGGCTGTGGACTCATTTACGGCTGTTGTAAACACATTTGCGACAGCCGTAAATGGCAAGGGGGCCACCAGTCTGGCCCCCTCAACTGTCTGAGGGAGCATGACCCAGCCCCCAAAGTCAAAAAAGGTTGGCAATCCATGGTATAGCTAGATGGAGAGGATACAACCAAACACACATCTTATGGAAGCAGTACCATTACTTCTGTTTAGGACTGAATCATTAAAAGAAACAGCAGTTTGTATCAAAGGGTTGTAATTTTAAGATTTACAGTACCATGTATGTCTAAACAGCACTACAGTACTTAAAGAAACAGGCCAGGATCCTGTTGAGCATTACAGCCATAAAACTTTCAGCTGTGCAATTAACCATGTACAAGTTTTGACATATGAACAAAGAGCTATCCCAGATCTTCTGAAGGAATGGTTCCCCAATCTATCTGGTCCACCCTGAAAGAGGCAGGATGGCCAATGATTGCCCTGGCAGTATCGCAGGCTCTAGACTGAGAGGTGGAAGGTCAGCAGTTCAATTCCCGAGTACTGCAGGATGGAATGAGCTCCTGTCTTTGTCCCAGCTCCTGCCAACCTAGCAGTTTGAAAGCAAGAAATTGCAAGTATATAAATAGGGACCACTTTGGTGGGAAGGTAACAGCATTCTGTGCGCTCCAGTGTCTAGTCATGCCTGCCACATGACCACGGAAACGTCTGCAGAAGCAGACATCACTGGCTCTTCGGCTTTGAAACAGAACCCTAGAGTCAGATATGTCTGGCTTTTGAGCAAGGGAAAGCTTTACATTTTTAATCCAGTTTTATAAATGCTAGAACAGTGATGGTGAACCTTTTAGAGACAAAGTGCCCAAACTGCAACCCCAAACCCACTTTTTTATCGCAAAGTGCCAACAAAGCAACAGGGGAGGAAGGAAACGCTCCCATTGGGCTGCTGGGCAGAGGGATTGGTGAACTCTGTGCTGGGGGAGGGAGGAAGCACTCCCATTGGGCTGCTGGGCAGAGGGGTGGGTGAACTCTGTGCTGGGGTGACTGCACAGGTGCCCACAGAGAAGGCTCTGAGTGCCACCTCTGGCACGTGTGCCATAGGTTCGCCATCAATGTGCTAGAACTACAGTTGCACAGTTTCTTGCCTTTGAGCCACAATACCCAGAATTCTCCATGCCCCATGGCTACTAACCTTGATACTTGGGAAATTCTGGGAGTTACATTCCAACTCTTCGGATCGCTAGCTGCAACAGCCCAGCAGTCTCCCAGCTGCTGCAGAAGACCATGTGGTTCCTACAACACATACAGAAAGAAAGAAGAGAGAGAGAGAGAGAGTTTCTAGTAATTGTTGTGTATGGAATGTAACTACTTCAGGAAAGAATGTATCCTTAAGCAATCTGTAATAGAACACAATGTATTTCAGCTGTATGAGAATGCGAGCTTGCTACTAGAGAGGGAAGCAGCGAGCATTCAGCTCACATGGTACAAACTCCCCAACTATCTCCAGCTGTTGGAAACATTCCCGCCATGGACACACCTGGACAAGAAGGGCGTGACTCCAGATGATGTCACACCAACAGTAGCCAATAGGCTACCGTGTAGCCACATTCAAAATGTATAGTCACCGTATAAAAGGAGCTGTATCACCACCGTTACCTCATGTTCATATTGTATGCCATGCAATAAAGATGTGTTAAGTCTTGTACGGCTGCTTCCATTGTCTTGATTCCCTGAACACCAAATTGGCGATGAGGATGGGATATGGCTTCCCACGGGATCAAGACACCACTGAGTTTCGACATCAAGCATCCGGAGCAATGGGAATTGTTTGAGATGCACTTTCGGAGCACGCTGGCGGTTGCCGACATCACAGATGAGGGGAAGAAACGTGGCCACCTCATCACGATGCTCGGGTACCCAGCCATGAAGCTCCTGGTGGACCTAATGGCACCGAGGAAGGTAAAGGAGGTTCCGGTAGAGCAACTCCTGGCAGCATTGTGGGGGCATTTTCAGCCAACCGTCTCCCTCTTCATGGCCCAAGCTGCGTTCTGGAGACAAGAACAGAAGCTGGGGGAGTCCGTGGTGGACTATGCAGTGGCCCTCCGCCTGGCCGCAGGCCCATGTGATTGGGAAAACCTCAAGATTGCCCTCAGGGACCACATTCTTTGTGGTCTGTGGGACGAAGAGACCCAATGGAAGCTCATGAACCGGGGCCATGAGCTGACTTTCCAAGAGGTACTGAAAGAAGTGCAGGTGGCTGAAGCAATGAGGGCCAGGGTTAAGCTGTTCAGGGCAAAACCTCCCCCACTTGAAGGGGCAGCTACCCCAGTACAGGCAGCCTGGTGGAATCCACACCCCACAACTTCGCCCCCTCTTCTGCGGAGATCTCAACATGCTCCAGCGAGGACGAAGATGTCCAAAAGGTCCGGAAATGGGTGACCAAGAAGCAGAGCAAGGAAAGCCACCGCTGCGACAGCTGCGGAGCATCCCACGACCAAAGTAGATGCCTGTTCTGAAAAGCCGAGTGCCACAACTGCGGATGGAGGGGCCACATCACCAAAGTATGCAGACGACAGCAAGGGGAGAACAAAGGCCCAGCGAAATGTCCCCCTCGGAGGTCGGATAGCGTCAGCAGAGTCTCCGACGACAGCGACTCGGAAGTGCACCACGTGTATCAACGAGTTTTCGATGACAACAAAGCGGCCGTTCACAGCGTGTCCTTGGGGCACCCCCTTTTTTTCTTGAGTTACTGTTGCAAGGGGTCCCAGTTAGGATGGAGATAGACTCAGGGTCATCCTACTCCATTATCTCCCAGAAAGGGTTCCTGCGCATTCCCCACAATGCGCGACCAAAACTTAAAGCCCTAATGACTCATTTGCAGGATGTTCAGGGCTGTGGGATCCCAGTGTTGGGGGTGGGGAATTCAAGGTCCAATTCAAACAATACACGGAGAAGCTGCCCCTAGTAGTTCTTAAAGAAGGGGCATGCTGTCTCCTGGGAACACAGTGGTTCAAGCCCCTGGGAATTGCAATAGCGGGCATCCATGCCGTCGGGGCCGACCCAATCCAGCAGTATTCAAGAAGGGGCTTGGAAGGTTCAAGGGGCCCCCAGTCTCGTTCGACCTGGACCCGGAAATCCGGCCCATTTGGCTCAAGCCAAGGAGGTTCCCTTTCACCCTCAAGGACAAGATAGAGGCGGAACTGGACAAACTGGTGAGTCAGGGGATTTTGGTTCCAGTGGACTCTGCGGAGTGAGAAACCCCTATTGTGACTGCGTTAAAGCCTAATGGGGAGGTTAGAATTTGTACAGATTATAAGTGTACAATTAACAAGGCAATCCACCCAAATGCATACCAGGTGCCGGTAGTTAGCCACTTGCTAGCCACATTACACGGGGGAAAGTGGTTCGCTAAATTGGATTTGGTGCAGGCATACCAACAGCTGACTGTAACTCCAGCTGCCACCACTGCGCAAACGATTGTAATCCACAAGGGGGCTTTTAAGGTCACATGCCTGCAGTTCAGCGTAAATTCTCCCCCGGGGTCTTCCAGTCCCTTGTGGAACATCTGCTTAAGGGGCTCCCAGGAGTTCTCCTATACTTTGATGACATATTGATAACAGCAGGAAGCGTGTTGGAACTGGCTAAGAGACTGGACAAAGTTCTGACAATATTCGAGAAAGCGCGGCTGAGACTGAAGAGGGACAAATGTGTGTTTCTTGCAAGGGAGGTGGAATTCCTGGGATTCAAAATAACACCTGATGGTGTAAAGCCCTCCAAGTCGAAGGTTGCGGCCATCCAAAATGCCCCTCACCCCACCGCAAAACTGGAGTTGCAGTCATTTCTAGGGATCCTGAACTTCTACCATTCCTTCTTGCCAAGGAAGGCATCCGTTGCAGAGCCACTACATAGGCTTCTCAAGAAAGATGCAGTTTGGCTGTGGGGAGACAGTCAGGAGAAGGCTTTTAAAGAGTTAAAGCAGTTGTTATCCTCAGACACGGTCCTCACCCATTTCGATCCAAGAAAGCCCATAGTTCTGGTCTGTGATGCCTCATCAGTGGGGGTGGTGTTGTGCCACGTGTTGGGAAACGGGCGGGAAGCCCCGGTTGCATTTTACTCCAGATCACTTTCAAAGGCGGAGTGCAACTACAGGGAGGCCCTCGCCATAGTTGGAGGGACAAAGAAATTCCATGACTTCCTGTATGGTCGGCCATTCACTATTGTGACCGACCACAAGCCACTGCTGGGCATCTTCACCACGGGCAAGCCCACGCCACAGATTCTATCCCCCAGAATGCTCCGATGGACTATTTTTCTTAATGCCTACCAGTACACATTGGTCCCCCGCCCAGGCAAAGACATTAGCCATGCGGACGCCCTTTCCAGGTCGCCCCTGCCCCAGATAGGAGACCCTGAGTGCGAGGTGGAGCGAGAGCATCAGGTGCTCCTGATCGAAGCCCTGGACTGGCCCCTGATAGTACCCACAGACCTCACCAAAGCCATGGCGAAGGATAAGACCCTGTCCCTAGTTAGCTCCTGGGTACAGAAAGGGTGGCCATCGACTCCCTCCGTGGAGGAATTCGCGGCATATTTTAGAAAGAGGGTTGAACTCTCCACAGAGAGGGGCTGCCTCCTTTGGGGCCAGCAGGTGGTCATTCCCGAGGCATTGAGGTCAAAAGTGCTCAAGCTACTACACATCAGCCACCCAGGGACTGTACGCTCTAAAGCTCTGGCCAAAAGCTATTTCTGGTGGCCCCAAGTGGACGCTGACATAGAGCACATGGTCGGCACTTGTTAGAGTTGTCAAAGTTCTCGACTCGAAGAGTCCCAACTTCCACACAGAGAATGGGACACAGCCCGGGGACCGTAGTCTCGAGTGCACATAGATTTCGCCGGTCCTTTCAGGGGCTCCCTTTTCCTGTTAATAGTTGATGCATACTCCAAATGGTTGGAGGTTATTCCGATGTCCAGCACCTCATCAGCCGCAACTGTAAAGCAATTGTGCAAAGTGTTCAGCTGTTTCGGCCTGCCAGACATGCTTGTGAGCGACAACGGCAGTACCTTCATGTCTTCGGAATTTCAGGCATTCATTGAGAGGAACGCCATTTGGCACATTACCTCCGCTCCTTTTCATCCCGCAACAAACGGCCAGGTAGAACGCCAGGTGCAAACCACGAAAGATGCCCTACGGCATATGGGCCCCGGGGATTTAAACCTGCAACTGTGCCAGTTTCTGCTGTGCTACAGGTCAACTCCTTTGGCGTTGGGACTCTCACCTGCTGAGCTCCTCATGCACAGGAAGCCGGTAACACTTCTTAACCAGCTGGATCCAACCAGGGTGGAGGACAAAGGGAGGAACATAGAAATGGGAAACACCAAAAGTTTTGAGATAGGAGAGCCCATACATTGCAGGAATTACATGGCCACAGGGCTGACTTGGGTCCCAGGAGTAGTCATTGAGCAGACGGGACCAGTTTCATACTGTGTAGAAACCAGCACGGGTCTACTCTGGAGAAGGCATGCCAACCAACTCAGGCGATGGGTTACCGACAGGCAGGGCTCAGACACTCAGTCACAGAATTCAACGTTAGGGTCCTCCCCCACCCGTTTATCCCAAGGGGGAGACACAGGGCACCCCCAGGTACAAATGCAGATCCTCGGTTTCTACCTGGGGGGGGAGGAGAATACTTTGGAAGACAGGAATGAGTATGAGTGCTTGGAGGAGTTTGACTTCACAAATGACGTCACACCAATGACGTCACACCGACAGTAGCCAATAGGCTACCAAGTAGCCACATTCAAAATGTATAGTCACCGTATAAAAGGAGCTGTATCACCGCCATTACCTCATGTTCGTACTATATGCCATGCAATAAAGATGTGTTAAGCCTTGTACAGCTGCTTCCATTGTCTTGATTCCCTGAACACCAAAGTAATATATCTAAAAATATTCCTACTGTCTGAAGGAAGAGTGCAAATCAATGCTAATGCCAGGGAAAATGTGACTACTCTGATATTAACAGCTTCACTGCTACTGAACTGGTCTGAGTCCCATAATGCCTTGCATTTCAGTATCAACAGGCATCAATGTTTATTTGAGAAATGAGGGGAAATGACAGCATGGTGAGGCTGGATGGTGTGTTATGAGAACAAGGGAAAGAGGGGACTGTTGTGTGGCTGGTTGACACAGATGAGGGAGCCCTCTGCTGATTCCACAGTGCAGTAAATTCAAACTTTTGCAGGTGGCAAGCAATGGCCTTTCCCACATCAGTGACCACATAAACCCCACACACAACACCAATCAAAACAGAACCACTTTGGGTTTGCCTGGCACTTAGGAAAGCAGGACCTTATTATGGAGCATATACAGGTTCATAGCATCCTTTGAAATTAAGCTAAAATGCCATAAGAGAATAAATAATGCCTTCCCTTTATAATCCTAACTTTTCATATGTATACAGAGGGTGACAAAATATATAAACACATTTTAAGAGTGTTATCAATGTCTTACTTTTTGAAGTTGAATTGAATTAAGGTAGCAATGTGTTGTATGATGTTTGCTTTAAAAAAGAATGCTAGTGTCACCATACGACAGGCATGATGTGAGGCCTTACCTTGATGAGAAATTGCCAGCCCAATGGATAGGATGAAGAGGTGTGGTTGAGTTTACAGCACATTCTCCAGAACTAACACCCCTTAAATTCTACCTATGGGGGATATTAAAGGATGTGGTGAACTGTAGAAAAACTGGCTATGCTAGCGCACTTTGGGAAGAATGGAAACGGCATGTGTATAAAGTGTATATTTTGGTCAATGTTGCTCAAGCAGTAGTTCACCATAATCAGAAGTGTCTGAATACTAATGGTAACCACTTTGAGCACCTCTTCTAATTGCAGAAGTCAAACTTGTCTTGCATTCATCTTTTGTTATAGGTATATATTGCAAGCGCGGCGCCAAAATGGCCGCCGCGCTCTTTGCGGGCATCCCCCCACCGGACTTGGACATCCGGGTAGTTAGGGGGCGTGGCCAGCCCTCTTTAAAAGGGGTGGCCACGAGGCAGCCGAGCTGCCATTTTGCGAAAGCGACGGAGCGGAGAAGTTTTTCCCTCCACCCCCTCCCTAGTAAACAGTGTGATATTTTGGTCGCTTCGGGGCCGGGTGGGAATTTTTGGCTGGAACCTACAATTGGCTACCGGGTTCTGGCTTTTTTGCCCATCCCACACTGTTGCTATGGTTTGATACAGGGGTTTATTACTGTTGACTTTGGTCACATGGGCGGGTAGCACTGGTAAGGTAAATAATTATGACCCACAGGTATCCGGCAGGTTCGCAATTGACTAGATAACACTAGATAGGCACAAGTTGGTTAACGTTGTCCGGTCAACGACGAACCAGGCAATGGGGTGATGGCACGAGCTAGGCAGCATGCATCACCCCGTTATTTTACAGATACGCGTCAGAGGGTGGTGTCAGTAGTTAGTTATTGACTACGGTCAACAATTTGTTTGTTGTAAACAAACAAATTGATACAAATTGATACATTGGCAATTTTGGGAGGAACCTTACCAGTGTTACTGCGGCCTGCTTGCCTTAAGAATTATAATTGGTTGAATACCAATCGAAATTTATAATTCGGACTAGGGCATGAATCAATAAATGTGGCCCAATGCCGTTATCCACTTATACTGGTGTCTGAGTCCTTTTTTGGGGTGTGTGCCTGCAATGAGTATTACAATTTTAATACAGTTTTTTCCCTTTATTAAAATGTGAATCATTTTCAACATCCCCTGTACATAGTCGAATTGGCCTTCAAGAAGGCACAATGCAGAGAAATCCTATTTGGTTTGCACAGTGACCATGTAAGTGGTGAAGTGTGATCACCAGACCTTCCAGACACATACTGATTTCTGTATTCCATCATATGCCCCAAGCAGACTGCACATAATGAGAATCTGTGAAATACACTTGTGCAATCTCTCTTCTATGCATGTATTTTGCAATAAACCTCTGACCAGGGAAACAAACTCTTGCAGGAAAGAATTTTATCTGGACCACAATGCCCACAATCCTCCAGCACTTATGATCATCAACTATGTTCCCTCTGAATTATGGGATCTGTAGTCCTAAACAGTAACTTTTTCAAAACTTTGGTGGAAATCCTATGGAAATCCTTAGATCTATAGGTGCATGAAATAGCCCTCTTTTAGGTAGACAATTATCTATTTCAAAGGCCCAACATAAGACATTGTGTAGTTTGAGCCAGAGGAGTGGGGGACTGTGTAGCATTGGGGGTGTGAGGGGGAGACCTGTAGCAAGCAGAGGAAAGCTACAGCTACCTTTGGGGTTATGGAAGTTGTAGTGAAAAATATTAAAATCTTTTCAACCTCCGGACTGGGGTTGACATGCTGACCTAATGCAACCAGACAGTTTCTCTGGCAGGAGATCCCCTGTGACTCTGTACTAACTAATGCCATGGGAAATCCAGGCAGTTGGCTGCCTTCTGTATTGCTCAGCCTTAAAGGAGTTGTGAGGATGTTTCCACCTTCCTCTGAATTGACAGCTGTGCTAGTGGGTGTGTGGGTGTGGGGGGTGAGATGCTTTATTGTCACAGTGTTTGAGGTGTGTCTCTGTGTACACCTCATTACACCAGATATTGCCACTTCAGATACCCTTTAATCTCACTGTTCTCTCTACTGCTCACATAAGGAAGCAATGGAATGAAAGAGGGCTTTCCCATTGATCTACAGTATACAAGTGAGAATCCATTTTCATGATTCCTTCAAAGGAACTATTGATACCGAAGGTCACTTCACCATCAGCAGCCATTCGCTAGTCCTAGTTTTCTCAAGGTTCTGGTAAAAGAAGAAGAAGGTTGGCAATACTGTAATGTGTTTTCTGTTAATGTTTGTCTTCTAAACTCAATTGAGAATGGAACGTGCATTAAGTGTCAGGATAAAAGGGCAAAAACAAGCACAATTAACAATAAAAGAATGCTACCTCTTCAACAAATATAACTACTTTCTGGCAAAATTGTGAGCAACTTTGTAGAAAAATCTGTTCCTTCCAATTGTTCCATACATTCACCTCAAAAGTTCATTTCTATCTCTCCTCCCTTCAAATCTCATAATTGTCCAAATTCTATGACAATGAGCAAGCAGTGGATACATTGCTAAATGAAGACTCAGAAGGTAAAGGTAAAGGTTTCCCTTGCTCGAAAGCCAGTCGTATCCGACTCTAGGGTACAGTGCTCATCTCTGTTTCTAAGCCGAAGAACCAGCGCTGTCTGCTTTTGCAGACATTTCCGTGGTCATGTGGCAGGCATGACTAGACACCGGAGCGCACGGAACGCTGTTACCTTCTCACCAAAGTGGTCCCTATTTATCTACTTGCAATTTCTTGCTTTCGAACTGCTAGGTTGGCAGGAACTGGGATGAAGACGGGAACTCATTTCCGTCCTGCAGTACTCGGGAATCAAACTGCTGACCTTCCGCTTCCCAGTCAGCGTCTTAGCGACTTGAGCCACTGCAGTACACTGCAGACTCAGAAGACCTGTCTTAAAATCCCTGCTCAGCCATGAAAATTCATTTGAGAGGGGTGGCAATGGTGGCAATGGTAGAACCGAGTCTTAAACATCTCACATAACTGCAAAAATCTTAGGATTACCAGAGGTTGAAAACAACTTGGTAGTACATAAAGAACACAAAAAGTGGTATTTGATCCTCACAGCAACATCCAGAGTGGCTATCGTTTGTTGGAAAACTGATTTTTTGTCCCATGAAACTTTCTTTGCATGTCCTGGAGTCAGACCTTTGCCCAAGCATGTGGTGGAGGAAGCTGTCACAGCATCAACATCAAAGTAAGCTTCACTGCTGCTCTTCCAAACCTCAGTCTAGGAGTTCTAAATCAAGAAATTGGAGGAAGACAAATAGGTATAATTTTGGCGGGGGAGGTAACAGTGTTCTGTGTGCTTTGGCATCTAGTCATGCCTGCCAGAGAAAGCAGGACTGGAGTGCTTCAGTGAAAACCTGGTTGCATGCCCTGCCATTCAGGGGGTAGGCTAGTGGGGAAATGAGACAAGTGGCATCTTGATTGTGGAATTCCCTCCCAAGGGAAGTCAAACTGGCTCGATTTGTACTGAGCCTCAGCCAGCAACCAAAAATATACTTTTACAAAAGGCCCTTGGACTTTAGAATCAGTTTTAAAATTGGTTTTTAAATCGAGAATGCATAATCTCTTTCTAAATAACATTTTTATCTGTTTTTAAATGTTTAAAAGGCATTTTAATCTGTTTTCATCCAGGAAGAGCTTTATGGCAAGAACAAACATTCTTGACAGTAAGGTCACCCTTGCTCGAAAGCCAGTCATATCTGACTCAAGAGTTCAGTGCTCATCTCTGTTTATAGCCAAAGAGCCAGTGCTGTCTGCATCTGCAGATGTTTCCATGGACATGTGGCAGGCATGCCTAGACACCGAAGTGCACGGAATGCTGCTTATCTTCCCACCGAAGTGGTCTCTGTTTATCTGCTTGCAATTTCTTGCTTTTGAACTGCTAGGTTAACAGGAGCTGGGACAGAGACAGGCACTCCTCACTCCATCATGCAATACCCGGGAATCGAAGTCCAACCTTCCATTCAGCGAGTTCAGCATCTTTAACCACTTGAGGCACCACAGTCCCTCATTCTTGACAGTAGACAAGAGCAAAACCAAATTAGAAGATGGAGGAAGGAACTCAATGGACAAAGAATAACATTAAAGGAGGATATGGCTGAGGTACTCAACCTCCCCTACATCACTTGGAGGACCCTGAATAGGCTGAGGGTTGGCGTCCCTAAATGCAAGACCAACATGCTCAAATGGGGGCTGCTGGTGCACAACAACACTGTTGTGTTCTGTAAAGCTGTGCCTTTAACAATGTACCTTTGCCATGTGTTATCAATGTAACCTTTCTGTGTGCAACATTATAACCATCAGCTGTATCAAGGTAAACCTGATAAGGGGACGCGAGCTAGTGACCACCAGATGGCAGTAGCGAGCGTCCAGCTCTCATGGCTCAGATTCACCTGGTTCAGCAGCGCGGGAAGATTCCCCGCCACCTCTTCACCTGGTCAAGAAGGGCGTGACCTTCTACGACGTCACGCAGGCAGCAACCAATAGTCTGTCGACGAGCCACATTCAAATGTATAGCCAGCAGTATATATTGAGCTAACCATCCGCCATTACCACATGTTCCTCCGGATCATCATGCAATAAACCTGTGTTAAGCCAACCCTTCGGCTGTTTCATTGTCTTTGGTCCCTTACACTAAATTGGCGACGAGGATGGGATATGGCAGCCCACGGGACCAAGACATGCGCCGGTTTCGAAATCAGGAAACCGGGCGACTGGGAGATCTTCGAGATGGACTTCCAGGCAGCACTGATCGAGTCCGAAGTCACGGAAGAGGCAAAGAAAAGGGCCATCTTCACCAGGATGCTCGGACAAGAAACCAAGAGGACCTTGGTGGACCTGATTGCACCGAGGAGGGTGAGCAAATTCAAGGCCAAGGAACTCATGCAGATGCTGCGTGAGCACGTCCGGCCCGCCACGGCGATGTTTCCCGCTCTGAGTGCGTTCTGGAGGCGAGTCCAAGCGCCCGGGGAGACGGTCGCCACGTTCGTGGCGGCCCTGCGGCTGGCGGCCGGCCCGTGCAAATGGGAGAATGCCGAAATCACCCTCCGGGACTGTGTGCTGTGTGGCCTGAACGACGCCGAGACCCAGCGCACATTAATGAACCAAGAGCCGCCTCCCACATTGCAGGAGGTCGTCAGAGCGGCCCAGGCCGCAGAAGCTACAAAGGCCGAGGTCCAAGAACTCCAGGACTGGCGGCTGAAGTCGAGCAAGGCAGAGGCTCCGGTACAGGCGGCCCGGCGAACTTCGAGGTCGTCCACAGAGAGCAGCGACGACAAGGACGTCCGGAGTGTCCGGAAGGAGAGCCGTCGATGCGACGGCTGTGGAGCGGCCCACGACCGCGTGAAGTGCCCCTTCCGGAAGGCCGAGTGCCACAACTGCGGCCGCAGCGGGCACATCGCCAAGGTGTGCAGGAAGAAGCGCGAGACCCGGAGGAGCTCCGCAGACCGTTCCGCGGGGCAAGACCGCCCAACGAGACCCAAGGACGGCGCCCAGGCCACGCGGAAGCAGGACGGCGTGGGCCGCATCTCCGACGGCAGCGAGGACGACGCCCCAGTGTTCAGCGTGTCTACAGGACACCCCAGCTACTTTGTTGAGGTACTAGTACAAGGGGTTCCCATTAGGATGGAAATTGACTCGGGGTCCTCATATTCAATCATTTCCCAGAGGGAGTTTTTGGGAATTGCCCCCCACAAGCGACCCAAGCTCAAAGCTTTGAGGTCCACACTACGGGACGTGCAAGGGAACAGCATTCCAGTGTTGGGGGTCAGAGAGTTTCAGGTCAAATTCAAGGAGCACGCCGCGTCCCTTCCCCTAGTCGTGCTCAAAGGGGGAGATTGCAGCCTCCTCGGGACTCAATGGTTCCAGCCCCTGGGGTTGTTTATTGGGGGGGTGCACGCCGTTGGGACTGATCCAATTCAGGAGGTGTGCGAGGCGCACCCCGAAGTTTTCAAAAAAGGACTGGGGAAATTCAAGGGGCCCCCAGTGACTTTCGACCTGGACCCGGAGGTCCGCCCAATTCGCCTTAAACCACGCAGGGTGCCGTTCGCACTTAAGGACAAGATAGAGGCGGAACTGGACAAGTTGGTGGGCCAGGGGATCCTTGTGCCTGTAGATTCTGCAGAGTGGGAAACTCCAATTGTAACCGCACTAAAGGCCAATGGGGAGGTCCGCATATGCGCCGACTACAAGTGCACCATCAACAAGGCGATCCGCCCGAATGCATATCCGGTGCCGGTAGTCAGCCATCTGCTGGCCAGGTTACACGGGGGAAAGTGTTTCGCTAAGCTCGACTTAGCACAGGCCTACCAGCAGCTTACGGTGTCCCCTGCCGCAGCTGCTGCGCAGACCATAGTCACCCATAAGGGGGCGTTCCAGGTGACGCGCCTCCAGTTTGGTGTGAATTCAGCGCCTGGAATTTTCCAGTCACTTGTGGAACGCCTCCTGAAGGGATTGGAGGGGGTGTTGCCTTATTTTGATGACGTGTTAATAACGGGGGGGAGTCGGGTTGAATTGGCCAAGAGGTTGGGGAAGGTCCTGACAATATTCGAAAAAGCGGGGCTGAGGCTGCGGAAGGACAAATGCGTCTTCTTCGCAACCGAGGTTGAGTTCCTAGGGTTTTGTGTGACTCCTGAGGGAATAAAACCATCCAAGTCCAAGGTGGCAGCCATTAAGAAAGCCCCCCGCCCCACCTCCAAGCCCGAGCTACAGTCGTTCCTAGGGCTGCTCAACTTTTACCACTCCTTCCTCCCCCGGAAGGCAGCGGTGGCTGAACCGCTACACAAACTGCTAAAGAAAGACCAGGCATGGAAGTGGGGCGATGACCAGGAAAGGGCATTTAGTGAGCTAAAAAGCCTCCTAGCATCCGATGCCATACTGACCCACTTCAACCCCAAACGCCCAGTAGTCCTGACCTGTGATGCATCTCCAGTGGGAGTGGGGGCGGTGCTGTGCCACGTGTTGGAGAACGGAAGGGAGGCCCTGATAGCATTTTACTCCAGGTCCCTGTCCCAAGCGGAGAGAAACTACGCACAGACAGACAGGGAGGCACTAGCAATAGTCGCGGGGACGAAAAAATTTCACGATTTTCTGTACGGCCGCCCCTTCACCATTGTAACAGACCACAAGCCCCTGCTAGGCATCTTTACCGCAGATAAGCCCACCCCACAGATCCTGT
Organism: Bradypodion pumilum; assembly: GCA_035047305.1. Lineage (NCBI taxonomy): Eukaryota > Metazoa > Chordata > Lepidosauria > Squamata > Chamaeleonidae > Bradypodion > Bradypodion pumilum. The sequence goes on along the minus strand of JAWDJD010000005.1, from coordinate 255,311,372 downwards.
CTCCAAGGATGCTCAGGTGGGCCATTTTTCTCAACGCGTATCAGCACGCGTTGGTCTACCGGCCTGGAAAAGAGATCAGCCATGCGGACGCCCTACCAAGGTCTCCCCTTCCCCTAACGCCCAGCCAGGTGAGCAAGGGGGAGCGGGACCATCAGGTTCTCATGATAGAGGTACTGGATTCGCCCCCCGTAGTGCCCGCCGACATTGCCAAAGCGACAGAGAAGGACAAGACGTTAGCGGCAGTAAGCTCCTGGGTGCAGAAAGGGTGGCCCGCGTCCTCCCCAGCGGAGGAGTTCTCTCCATTTTTCAGGAAAAAGTTAGAACTCTCCCTAGAGAGGGGGTGCCTCTTGTGGGGGCAGCGGGTGGTGATTCCCACTTCCCTTCGGCCGCGGGTGCTTAAGCTGCTGCACGTCAGCCACCCCGGCATCATGCGATCCAAGGCGCTGGCCCGGAGTTACTTCTGGTGGCCCCAGCTGGACACCGACATTGAGCACATGGTCGGCACTTGTGAAAGTTGCCAATGCTCCAGACCAGAGGAGGCCCGCCTTCCCCACAGGGAATGGGACGCGGCTAAGGGGCCGTGGTCCCGGGTGCACGTTGATTTCGCGGGCCCGTTCAGAGGCACCCTGTTCCTTCTTGTAGTGGATGCTTTCTCCAAATGGTTGGAGGTTATCCCAGTCACGAGCACCTCCTCGGCCCAGACCATTAGGCATTTGCGGAGGCTCTTTTCCACGTTCGGCATACCCGACACGTTAATTAGCGACAACGCTAGTTGTTTCACGTCCTCCGAGTTTAGGGCATTCATGGAGATTAACGCCGTTCGGCATATCACCTCCGCTCCGTTTCACCCAGCCACCAATGGCCAAGTAGAGCGCCTCGTCCGCACCACGAAGGACGCGTTGCAGCGCATGGGCCCCGGGGATCTGAACCTACAAGTCTGTCAGTTTCTGCTAGGGTACAGGGTGACCCCTTTGGCGTCAGGATACTCCCCCGCAGAGCTCTTAATGCGTAGGAAACTGACCACCATCCTTACTAGGCTAGACCCCACGAGGGACGAGGACAAAGGAAGGAACATCGGGCTAGAGGCCACAAAGAGTTTCAGTGTAGGCACCCCCGTGCATTGCAGGAATTACGCCAGCACGGGCCCAGCCTGGGTGCCGGGCGTAGTTGTGGAACAAACTGGCCCCGTGTCGTACCGCGTGGAAACCAATACAGGACTCCTGTGGAGGCGGCACGCGGACCAGCTCCGACGCAGGGTCTCCGATGAGCAGGGCACAGACCAAGCAGAGAAAAAGTCAGCGTTAGGGTTCTCCCCCACCCGTTCAGCCCAAGGGGGAGGGAAGGGGGACCGCGGGCCCCCACCAAGGGGGGAGGAGGATATCCTCGTAGATACCCTGGGGGATCTTTCCGAGGAGGAGGAACCCGACCCCATACATATCTCGCGGAAGGTCCCCACAAATGCGGATACCCCTACTAAGTTAGATTTTGGTTTCCAGAACCGGGGGGGTTTTTCGGAGTGGTCCCCCACCCGTCCAAGCGAGAAGAGGGGTTTTTCGTTAGTCCCGACTGCCCCCGGTCTGCCCACAATGGAGTTTTTCCCTTCCCCTAAGGCCACCAGACAGCGGCAAGCCACTAACAAGTCTCCCTCTCCCATTTCAGGACAAGGGATCAGGGAACAAAGAAGCAATAACGCCCCCGGGGGGGCAGCCCTCGTCACGGCCCAAACGCACATGCAACAAGCCATCTTGGCTGAGAGACTTCGTCTCATCCTAGGGGGGAGGGATGTTGTGTTCTGTAAAGCTGTGCCTTTAACAATGTACCTTTGCCATGTGTTATCAATGTAACCTTTCTGTGTGCAACATTATAACCATCAGCTGTATCAAGGTAAACCTGATAAGGGGACACGAGCTAGTGACCACCAGATGGCAGTAGCGAGCGTCCAGCTCTCATGGCTCAGATTCACCTGGTTCAGCAGCGCGGGAAGATTCCCCGCCACCTCTTCACCTGGTCAAGAAGGGCGTGACCTTCTACGACGTCACGCAGGCAGCAACCAATAGTCTGTCGACGAGCCACATTCAAATGTATAGCCAGCTGTATATATTGAGCTAACCATCCGCCATTACCACATGTTCCTCCGGATCATCATGCAATAAACCTGTGTTAAGCCAACCCTTCGGCTGTTTCATTGTCTTTGGTCCCTTACACTAAAAACATGCTGTGTGAATGTGGAATGATACAGAATCCGACTCATTTGGTGGTCTGCCGATTACTACCAGAAACATGAGGATGTAACTTTGGCCAACAACTAAGCCAAGAAAGTGGTTCCATTTTGGCAGTCCAAAGTTTGATCTGGAGACGAAAGAAAAAGAATCTGTTTTTAAAGTAACGTTTCAAATCAGGTTTTTGATCATTTTAAGCAGTTTGCCGGGAGCTGAGGTTATAAACAAACAATATAAATAAATCAGTAGGGGTGTATGCCTTTTGGAGAGAAGTTGCTTTTAAAGTAATTGCTTCTGATTTTCCTTTTTCAGAGGGAATCACTCTCTGCCTGGCTTCCTTCCCTGTCAGCACTCCCACAAGCCTTTCTTGAGACAGAAGTTCCCCCGCATACTCTCCCAGCTGGACGGGGATTAGCTCCTGCTGGTCCCAGCGTGGATTCTGCATCGCTGTCCGGGGGTTGCTTGGAGGCGCCTAGGGCTGCCCTCCTCTTGAAAGTAGGTTGCCATTTTAGTTCAAAAGTAATTGATGGCCAATGGAGACTGGCTCTTTGTCAGTTCCAGTGCTTCGAAGAAAGCCTGACGTTATGCTGCCAGAAGAAGTTTCCTCTTCTCCGACAGGAAATCTCAACACACCGTTCCCCTTTGGACAAGCGATTGATTTGACTGTAATACTCTTAAATGGAAGCTGCCTGGTGTTGTGTGTATGTAGCGATGAAGCGGAGTTTGTGGGGAGAAAGGGCCTAGCAAAGTCTTGGGATTAAAAAGATGAGGTCTTTAGCAGTGATGGGGCCATCCTGTGCCAGGTAACTCCCTCAATTTATGGGCAGAGTGCAGATGTCACATCAGGTGACAGTGACAGGGGAATTGAGGCAGACACTTGTTTGGAGCTCAGGCTTTTACCCACATGTCCTTGAAAGGCTATATCTACTGATGGGGCTCTGAACATTATTGCTTTTGACAGTAATGGTCATGGATCAGAATGACTAAAAGGCAGAAATGTGGACAACCTCCTCTTTCCCTTGGGTGCCACAGTGATGTACTGTACTTCAAAAAGCAAAGAGTGAGTATTTTGAAAGTAGGGCTGAATGTGGATATTTACTAAAGCTTGGCAAAGTTTATTTTCTAGGCTAGAGCCACGAGAGACCCTTAACCAACCTGACCACTGGCCATACTAGATGAGAGACTGTTGAGCAGTGGTGGGCATCAGTAGGTTTGCACCATTTCACCAGAACCGGTATCAGAAATTCTGGCTGGCCATGCCCACCCAAGTTTTGAAACAAAGTTGTCCTAATGCAGGTGCAATGCAGGGCTTTCCCCCTGGCCATGCCCACCATACAATGCCCAAAGTGTGGTAGTAAATTTTTTTGGAGCCCACCACTGCTGTTGAGGGATGGGGGGTGACAGGGGCCCAGTCAAATAAAGATTGCTTGCACATTCTGGCATGGGATCTGCTCGTTGGTCAGGTATTATCAGATTTTTGAGGAAGAAATTTGCATAAGAAGGGCTGTTGGCCTGTTGAACTGCCGCTTTGCCATCCAGACATTAGACAGAGCATTGTAAATCTCTTGCAAAATAGGGAAAGGGACAGTGCTTTCCAGGCTCTGTCGAAAGCGGCAGCTGCCTCCTTCTGCCTAACGGTAGGGCCCACCTAGTCCATTTACCACCTCTTTCCCCCAGATGTGCTACAGAATAGGTGAAAGTGGATGGGATTTTGGAGGCCGGGGTGGTGGAGGAAACAGGCAGTATAGTCTTGTTTGCAAATACTTATAAATGTGGCTCAGGGGTGCGGTGGCTTAGTGGTTAAGCTTGTCAACCAGAAGATGGGCAGGTCAGCAGTTCAAGACACAAATGCTGCATGTTGGTTTGGGGTTGCAGTTTGGGCACTCAGTCTCTAAAAGGTTCACCGTCACTGCAATGCATATAATGAAAAGAACACAAGTGGGTTTTTACCTGTACCAACTGGTAGCAGATTGGAAGGAGACAAGATTAAAGCAATAAATCATGATCCTGAACTGATTTTATCATTTTCTTAATTGTAGCAGTATAGCTGTTTTCTCATTTCAGGTCACTGCTTGGGTAAGACCGCTCAGGCGTTGTTTAGCCCTTTCAACTTAAAAACACCACTTCTACCTAGCTATTAAAGCTGAGAAGTAATGAGAGGAACAGAAGCATCTTTCCCTTTTTAAAGGAGTGCACCAGTCCATGCTTATAGATTATATCATGGTGAACGCGAATATCTTTGAGGAGCATCAGGTATACAATTTCTTGCTTTGCAATCCCTTGATCTGAGGAAATCTCTACGTTTTCTTTTAATTGCCTCTTGGCAACATGCGGTCTCTGCTAAAAAGCATATTTTCTGTCAAGATTGCATTCATCATTTGGGCTAATTTTTCTTGGCCCTCCACCCATTCTGAGCTTCATTGGGAAGGCAAACAGCAGCTTGTGGGTTTCCGATGCCAGGCAGCGGAACAGGAGAAAGGAGGGAGGGAGAGAAATGATGGAAGAAGAGAGGATGAGATAGGCTGGTAGGGATGAAATGATCTTCCAGACGTCTGTTTCAAAGCCTGTGTGTAACATTTCCCCTCCAAAAAACAAAACAAAAAACTATAGAGAAATAAAAATCTACTCAGTCCATCCCAGAATCCATAGAATATGTGTATAGATTGTTTAAATGGGAGTCCCTGAAATGTGATGTCCAGAAGGTCTAGGGTGAACCTTGGCACTCCAGATGTTCTTGGACTTAAATTTCCAGAAGCCCAAGCCCCCATGAATCTACACAAAGGGGTTTACTGCGATTCATCTGGCCCATGCTGCCCTTGTCGCTCCCAGAAGCAGAAGTAAAACACATCCGTATGGTTAAGATTCTTCCGGGTTAACCCTTCTTCTGTACAGGCGTGTTTTACTTCCACTTCCGGGAAGGTGGCGCGGGCCGGATGAATTACAGTAAACCCCTTTGTGTGGATTCATGGGGGCTTGGGCTTCTGGGAATTGAAGTCCAAGAACATCTGGAGTGGCACGGTTCGCCATCACGGGCCTATGGCCTGTACAACATTCAAGCCGCAGCCTTGCGATGGATTGGTTGCAAAATCATTTGCAAAGACAGCTTGCTTATACTGTCACTCTGCCAATAACAGAAGCTCACTGGGTATTTTCGTCTTGGCAGATGCCCATTCTGCTGTAAAGGTCTGTTCTGCTCTCGTCTCCTTTTCTTTCAGGTAATATCCAGCACATTTATGCAAGGGGGGGAGGTGGAGAGAGAGGGGAAGAAGTGGTCTCTTTTTATCCAATATTGTTGTTATTCTGGGCTTCATTTGTATTACACGAGAGCAAAGTATTTGGATCTCTCTGTTTCCTTCTTTTGCATCCAACAGAAGCTGCCCTATGGTACTTTGTGCTCACGACATCTGTACTGTGTATTTTCGAGATTTGGATTTTGCTGAAGGTCGTCATGGCAGAAGTATGGTGGTTAAAAACCTTTGCTTTAAATCAGCATTGACCTGAAATGCAGTCCTTTGGGGGAAAATTATGGGCACAATTCAGGTTATGTGATGAATTTTGGTTTTTTTTAAGGAAGTGGCAATAGCAGGCCTTCCTGATTGCTACCAGCTAATAATTATAGTGTTGTACATCTCATATTTCATCCAGGAGTGGTACTAGTGATATACTTGGGATGGATCATGGGAAACAAGAATGGTGTCAGCCAGTCAATAGTTACCAAAAAGAAATCCACTGATGCTGTCATTGAAATTGTGAGTAGATAAATAGGTACCACTTCAGCAGGAAAGGTAACAGCATTCTGTGCACTCTCTGGTGTCTAGTTATGCTTGCCACATGACCACAGAAATGTCTGCAGACACAGACAGCACTGGTTCTTTGGCTGTGAACGGAGATGAACACCGAACCCTAGAGTCAGACATGACTTGCTTTTGAGCAAAAGAGACCTTTTAATTTTTTTTGCTGGTAATGAGGTGCATTATATGCTATGATGATAGCTTATGTATGGAGTAGTAAGGTGATATTAATTAATTCTGTAACCATCTGAAATTCACTTATCAGAAAAATTGGCAAAGATGTGGGGGGGAATAATACAATGAATATAGATTTCCTCCATAAAAACCCTCCCTTCTATATATAACACAGGCCACAGTCATGTGGTTGAGTTGGCCAGTCACGTGGTTCCTCCCACCGGAAGTGGAAATAAAACTCACCTGCGCATGTGTAAAACACTGCCGTAAATGCACCTGCGGCTGTCATAAATGCATTTACAACAACCGTGGGTGCATTTACGGCAACATTTTGCACATTCTTGGGTGCATTTTATTTCCACTTCCAGAAGTGGTGCAGGTGGCATGGGCCAGATGATATGGTACTGTGGGCCAGAGGTGGCCCACAGGCCCTAGTTTAGCCACCCGGATATAGCATCACTGTTTTGTCTGATGCCACTTGCTATTACAGCTATTGTTATTATTTAATCTGCCTTTGTTATGTCCCTTTGGCTTCTTAAGAGGTTCATTGTGGGACAGCCCCTCTCCTCAATGTTTCAACATTGATTAGCATTCAGTTGTAAATCATGCAAAATTGTTTGTTAGGCTTTGCATGTTGGTCTCCATATGTCTCTTTTCAACTTCATGTGCTGTCAAGAGGGGAGGGAATGGAATGGCAAAATAAAAACCTGCTGCAATATTGCATTGCTCTGCCTGTTGAAGAGATTGTACATGGGGCAATTCCACCTGGAACGTAATGTCAATGAAGTAGCAATTGGGCAGTTAGTTAGAGAGTCTCTTCTTCAGTAGTCAGAGAGTCGTCTGTTTAAAGAGTCTATTGTCTGTAGATGAGCACTGTCTCCTAGAGTCAGAAATGACTGGCTTTCAAGCAAGGGGGACCTTTACCGTTACCTTGTACTAGTAGGACTGGACTACAGAGTATAGAATTAATCATAGAAATGAACTTGAGCAAAGGACAAATACATCTATCCCTGGATGATGAAGAACCACCCCCACCTGAAAGCCCCCACCCATTTGAAAAGTAACTCAAAAATGCCTCCTATGCTTTCCAGGGTGCATGAGAAACAGGTTCTTAATTTTGCCCCTTTAGCTGTTTTAAATCAAGTAGTGATCAGGAGTCACATCTGGTTTGGGGGCAGGGGAGTTCCCATGAGCCTGAAGTAGCTGGGAAAGGGGAACATTGTCCCTTTGTTTCACCTTCTAAAGATAATGTGTGTTCTTTAAGAGCCCTGGTGGTGCAGTGGTTAAAATGCTGCACTGCAGCCAAACCATTGTGAATTTGACCTTGAAGGGGACCAAAGGTTGACTCAAGGGCATGGTGGCCATTTTGGACAGCAGGACAAGTCCCAGTGTGACCAGGGTCTGGTGCCCCCCAGAGGCAGGCATACGTATGACACCGGGCAGCGCAAGACAATTTCCACCCAAGCTGGAACCTTTAAGGCAGCAGGGAGCTGTTTCTGCGGGTGCTCAATCTGTGACGTCATACAGTATCCCCATAGGCTCTACCCTACCTCCCCGTCCACTGCTCGTTTAGCATAGCCAGCATGCTCCTGGGTTGACTCAGCCTTCCATCCTTCCGAAGTCAGTAAAATGAGTATCCAGCATGTTGGGAACAAAATGCTAATTACCTTGTGAACTGCCCTGCATTATAGGGTGGCATATAAGTGTGATTGCTATTGCTATTAAAAGAGGGCATGGGAATTTAGGAGACCTATACTTTCAGAGACAAGATTTTACCCACCCTGGGAAAGTGGAATGCCAGCAAGACTTTTTTGGAATGGGGGTTGATGATTGTATGCTTTTGCCATGTATGAATCTGTAATTACAAACATGTTTTTGCCGTAGGATCAGATGAAAACAGCCTCAGGTTTTGACAGCTATGATCAGTGGCTGGTGTCATCCCTAGTTTCCTCTAGGGACTGCGGTGGCTCAAGTGGTTAAGATGCTGAACTTGCTGACTGGAAGGTTGGAGTTTGATTCCTGGGTACTGCGTGATGGAGTGAGCACCTGTCTCTGTCCCAGCTCCTGCCAACCTAGCAGTTCAAAAGCAAGAAATTGCAAATACATAAGGAGGGACCACTTCGGTAGGACGGTAAACAGTGTTCTGTGCACTCCGATGTTGACAGTGCGGGCTCTTTGGCTATAAGCAGAGATGAGCACTGAATCCTAGAGTCAGATAAGACTGGCTTTCAAGCAAGGGCGACTTTTACTTTTACCTTTAGTTCCCTCTGCCATTAGATAGCAGTTCTCCCCACCTCCACAAAATTATCAGTTAGCACAGGCCTGGTTGTGACAACTTATATGGAACCCAGAACATGAAATGGTCCAAATTCCATCTGCCGAATGGATCCATTTACAGTGGCTATCCTACTTTGGATGAGTTTCTTTTCTAGGGCACATTTCACCTAACTGTTTATCCAGCTTGATCTTTTGCTTCTGCCTCTGCCTCACTCGCTCTCTCTTCATCAAACAAACTCTGACACACACACACATGCACACATTCATAAACCAAAGCAGCTTTGCACCATATTGCACACGTTTCCTGACTGGATTTATAATCCATCCAATACGGCACTTCTTGAATGTGTTACAAAAAGGACAGATTTGCAGGAGACAATCTGCCTTCATGATGATTGCATATTGTGGCATTTCTAGTCCATATGGATCAGTAAGACTTGGATTGCAGGCATTTGACCTTCAAAATCATGCAAATGTGAAACCAGACTTCCACTTTTTACAGCTGGAGAAGTCACAGTTTGACTTCTTCATCTTGGCTGGGAAGCCTTGATTAAAATACAATTTGACTCCAGAAATCATTGAGTGGTATTTCTCCCTCTTTCTGTAGTGGCTTTTTTGGAACTGAGCTAGCACTTGGTTGGATTACCCTCCCCTTTGCTTTGCTCCTTCTGGCTAAGCATCACTCATTAACACCTATGACTCAATTGCTGATCATTTAAGAGCTAAATTGCTAATTTAGAGCCACAGGCAAAAGATAAGCAAGACTTGGAACCTTTTTGCTCACGCCAGAGTTAATCTCAAGTAATAACTCCTGAAAGCCTTTGAAAAGGTCTGAGTGCGGCTTTCTGTCAGCTGCATTACAGAACTGTACATTTTCACACTAAGAAACCTTGATTGTGCCACATCCGATCAGAAGCACTCCTGTAAGAAATTGATAATTCTTACTTTAATGTACAATAATTCGTTCGGCTCCTCGGAGCAGCCAAGAGAATTTGTTGTCTGGAGCACACACATGCATGCACGCACGCACGCACGCACACACGCACACACACACACACACACAGAAGACAGTGGAGACCTTGTCAGAATTCAAAATAGAGGCCACCTGGTCAGTATAATGGTATCCTTTGTTGTGATTATTCAAGGGTATCATCAACTGGAAGGAAAGAGAGAAACATTTGATTCTACCATGACTCTACCCCTCAAAGTGGCCAACTTGTTCCTTCTGACCTGACTTGAATATAAATAGGAGCTTGGAAAGCTTCTTCTTCTTGAATATAAATAGGATCTTGGAAAACTTCTTCCTTTCTTCCTCTTCCTCTTCCTCCTCATCAAAGACAATTGCCATCTAGAGGCCAAACTGTAAAATGACACTATCCACTTGTCTCCCAGTATGACACCTTCCTTGTCCTGCCTACTGCCTGCTCAGCATCACATTCTATTCCCTCTATGGTGTAGTTTTATGGATCAACAGCTCCTTCTGCATAGGTGAGGCCAAGAGCAATACTTTTATAGTGCTTTTAAATCTGTAGCAGATTTTAATCTGAACTCTGAAAGAGCTCATCAAGGTATTGAAACTATGAGGGGGGGGGGAGGGTGTTAAGTCCAGCAGTTTGTATAGCCCCAATATACTTTGGACTGAAGCCCAGGGCAGATTGTGTCTTTGTTCAGTCGCACAGTTGAATTCGACCCTTCGCCACCCCATGGACCACATCATGCCAGTCTCCTTTGTCATCCATCCGGAATCCACCCAGAGCCAAAAGATCAACAATGCTGTCTAACCATCTCATCCTCTGCCACCCCCTTTTCCTTTTGCCTTTAATATTTCTTAGCATCAGCCCCATCTCCAGTGAGTCCTCTCATCTCATTTGATGCCACATGAATGACTCATTGGATGGGAATCTTGGCATTCTGCTTCTTGTGGAGGGTAGTGTAGACCATGCACTTAACATGTTGATGCTGAATACCAGTGTCCATGGGTTACAAATCTGATTTTTCTCTTCATATGGTGCCATGCATATTGGTGGAATTTTTTTCCCCTTCTGTTTTTGATTCTTCATCCATGACAGATTTCTCAGCAGGGAGTCGTTCTATCGCATATGGCCACTACATGAAATAAACTTCAAAAACTTCTGTCTGTGAGTTAATTTTAAAGCTGAAAGAACAGAACAGCACCTTAAAATAAAGAAGCTAAAATTGAACACTGAATATATTTCTCCACTTTCAGCCTACCTTTAAGAATACCTGTCACTCTCTGCCTACCTGGTGGTTGCTTCTCCGACCATTTCAGCAGCCTTCTGTGATAGTTGGGGACTATGGGAAGTGTAGTTCTGACATGTCTGGAAGGTACCAGGTAGACAGGGAGGGGACAAAGTGATTTTGGAAGCTATTCTACAGCAGAAAAAAGGAAAGAGAGGGAGAGAAAGATGCATGCTGTGATAAGATCAACGATGGGGAAATGAAAGCTATTTTCCCTTTACCACAAGACACATCTCCCCTGGAATGTAACTTGTAATTTAATGCCATTTAATGTATAAAAATTAGTACAGAGAACACACTCTTTGTTTTAGAGGTAGAAAAAAAAACCTCAGTTATAACAGTGATACGACAGTAATACCAACAATGTTGTATGCATCTGAAACGTGGGCAATAACAAAACCAGAGGAAGACAAACTGGTGGTGACCCAAAGAGCAATGGAAAGATGGATGTGCAGAGTAACAACCAGGGATAAGGTCAGCAATAAGGAATTATGTCAAAGAACCGGACTGTGTGATGTGCTTGATGAACTATATGTTGCAAAAAGATGGGCAGGCATATCACCCGCCTAAAGGATAACAGATTGACTTGTCGGCTAACAGATTAGATACCAAGGGGTCACAAAAGACCACTAGGCAGACCTTGAAAATGATGGGATGAGCTGACGGTGAAGCTATTTGGCCAGGGATGGAAGCAGAAGGCAAAGGATAGAACATTTTGGCGTAGGGTTGATTTGTGTTTAAAAAGATAAGCGATGACAAATCGATACTGGATAGGGGCGGGCGCAACACTCTTTGGTTTTGTAGAATGCCACTGACACAATAGCAATGTGTGCCCATGGCAGAAGCAATGAGGATGGGATTCAGCTGCCAATGGGTAGGTAGATCATACACTAGAAAAGTCCATAACTTCTGGGTTTTGCCTACGCCTCTTGGTTCATGTCATGAGTCGTTGTTGTTATGTGCGATCAGCAAGTCATCCATGACAAATGGCAACCCTATGAATGAAAAATGCCTGGTCTTCCTCGTTTCCTGCTGCTTTCCATCTTTTCCAGCATTATTGTCTTGCATTCTCATGATGTGCTCAGAATGGGACAGGCTCATCTTTACCGATTTTGCCTCCAGAGACAGTTCAGGCTTGATTTCATCTTGGACCTACTTGTTCAACTTTCTGGAAGTCGAGGGAAGCACAAAGCAATTCTCCAGCATCATATTTCAAATAAAAATATTTTTTTCCCTGCCAGCTTTTGGCAACCTTGTGCTGGCTAATCTTTCCCACATTAGGTCAGTTGAAAGGAAGTACAGAATAAATTCACCAAAAGGTGGCTTCTACTGGGGGAAATCCCATCCGGTGCAAGCCTTGGTTCCCTCCAATTCGGAGGCCCACAGGTGCAACACAAGCGAGAGGCCCTGTTTATTTGGCTGATGCGGCCGAGAAACGTGCCCTTTCTCGAAGTTGGGTCAAGAAAGACTAGTCCAGCAAGGCTGGTTTACAAGTTTACAGGGAAATGGTGATCTCTGACCGATGTCGCAGGAGAAATTAAAACTGCAAAGCCCCTTGGGATGGGACTCAAGATTCCTAAGCGAAAAACACCCTTATCACTTTTTTTGGGAATATAACGGCCTTGGTGCTGTATAAGGTGTGTGGGATAAATTCTGTTACCTCTGCAACTGCTGCTGAAAACAAAGATTCTCCTTCAGAAGCAGCTCCCATGAAACAACCCAAAAGTTACAGTCCTTCTCTTAGGAAAAAGGCCTTATTGTTAAATATCCCCCATTAAGTCCGCTCCACTTCAGGTGGAGCATAATGAGCACTCTTGGCCAAGAAAAGTCCTTTTATAATTTATTGAAGAAAATAACAGAGTCCAATAAATGTGAAATATAAGAAAAATAGCATAATCTTGGAAAAACCTAAGTGTGGATATCTCTGCAGAATCTAAGCCCGGCGGTCCAAAGCCACCCCATATGAAATGGTACAACGGGAGCCCCTTTCAGATGGCTGGTCTCGAAAAGTGACTCCTGAACTAAGAAAAGGGTCTGGTTTTTATACCATTTTGCCTTGGAAAGTGTCCTGAGAAAGTGCTAATTACCTTCTCAAAGTGACAGGTTTTGCACATAGATCAAAAGGATACCAGGTGACTATCCTATCTATGTTCCATCTCAGACCATGAGATAGAACATCTTCCCAGACAGTGACCTTGGGAATAAGAACCAAAATGTACTTTCCCAGAGAAAAGGGATGATGCATTCAAGACAGAGTTGGACAACACTCTGTCAGATCTACTTTGATTCAGGTTCCTGAACTGAGCAGGGGGTTGGACTCATTTGCCTAAAAGGACCCTTCTAATTCAGTTATTCTACTATTCTACAATTCTTCTGATTTCTTGGCTACTGCCCCCATTTGAAGTGATGATTGGGCCAAGGTATACAAAATCTTTATAATACAATAATCCATTATATAGGGATATCCAGTGTGGTATAATGGATACAGTAGCGACCGAGGACTCAGGAAGCCTGGGTTTGAATCCCTGCTCAGCCATGGAATCTCACTCAGGGAGTAGAACTGGTACATATCTCACTTACCTTGAAAGCCTAATTAGAATTGCTGTTAATTGGTTCCAACTGGAAGGCATGGTCGCAACATCATTTTGTAAGCTATTCATTTATCTGGTAAGGGTGGTGTGCTGGTAACTTTTCTGGACTAGAATTTCAAAGTTTTAGTGTCCATTTCATCAAGGAATTGATTTGGAGACCCTGGACCAATCACTAACTCTCAGTCAGACCTATCCCTGAACGATTGTGTCACTGACAGAATGAGGATGCAATAGTGGTTTTGTGAGAATTATCTCCCGCATGTTGAACTTGGAAGAATGAAATAAATAGACACAGATGCAAACTACAATATAAATCTCAACAGGGCAAGACACATCATCATGACTGTTGATCAATGGAGACAGATTAGATGTGGCTTCTCTTGTGGCTCTTCTGCATTTGAAGAGGGACTTGAAGAATGAAAGAATCCTCCACAGCAGGAATACACAGTATGGATCCTTTTAGTCTAAAATCTCAGAAATCTGGTTGATGTTTCCATCAAACAGTTTCGCTCACAAACTAAGACAAGATGTGGGAATCCCGGCTTGGATGACTGAAATTGCACAGACAGTGTCATTTCCATTCCATTTGGTGTCAATACCCATTTGGATGCTCAGCTGATCATACAGAGCAGCTAGTAGAAAGATGAGGTAGGAGTATCAGATCCAAATGCCACAGAATCAAGCTGGCAATGCAGAACTGCTCCACAGTTTTATGGAGCTACAGCAAGGAATGCTGAAATGACATGGGCTTTAATGAAATCTAAGGTAGAAAAGCTTGTAAAAACTCAAAGACCAATAGAAAGACAGGTGCTAAATATCAGGCTAATAGATAAAGTAAGAAAGGACACTATTTGACACAGGACAAAAAATAAATGCAAAATAAAATCATTAAAATAGAGGTGAGTGGGTTGCTCCCTGGGACAAACAGATGGAATAAAGAAATACATCAATGTCAAAGTTAGATCAGAAGAATAAGTAGAGGAAGGATGAAGACTAGGTGGAGAGATGATATTAAAGGATCTGCAGGACTTGCATGGATTAGATTGGCACAAAACATTTCCTATTTTAAAAATACTTAATGTTTTGATTTTTTGATGTACACTACTATTGTTTTTCTGATGTTGTTTTCCTATTTAGTATTTATGATGCAAACAGAAAGAATGTTTTTATTTATCCATTTCTATAGCTATGGTATTGTTGCTGCTAACTGTGGCTGAACACATAAGAAAAATGCCAGGCTAAAAGTGGTTTAAAATAAAGTCAATAAAATGGTAAACACAGATTAAAATGAAGATCTAACCCAGGGGCTCCCAGCCTTTTCAAGCCAGGAGCCGGGTCATGCTCTCTCAGTCAGCTTTGAGGGCCGGATGGCCATTTTGCTCTGCCTGCATGATGGGGTGGCCATTTTGTCCCAACAGCCTCAAAGGGGTGGCCATTTTGTTTCTCGAATGCCATTGGATGGATGAAGAGCCACATGAAATGGCCCCACAGGCCAGAACCAGCCCATGGGCCTTAGGATGGGAACCCCTGATCTAACCCAAATGTTCCATCAGAATCACCAGATATGGCTGGTTCATCTTACAATGCTCCAAGTTCTCAAGAAATAAAGCTGGTTGAACCAGACTTGTAAACACTTGGGAACTCAAAAGAAATGGGGAGGGAAGAGTAAAGTTTTGAGAAAAGATCACTGCTTGAAAAGTTGCAATGCCTCAGATTTTCCCCCATCACAGTAATGAACATTTGGTACAGTTTATTGGGCATTAATGTTATGTTTCTAGGAAATCCTCATACAAAAATAAGTATCTCTGTAGAAACCTGCAAATGGTTCAGAAGGTGCACCTATGGTTCCATTGTGTGTTCATTCCACATTTCCAAAGCCTAAATGTGTATTTTACCAAGACCTCCAAAGGGCTCATTATACTCTGCTGGGGCAACCTTCTGCATTTTCAAAAAGACCCTTAATATATATTTACATAATCTGCATTTTTAAAAGCCCTTAATTATGTATTTATATGACAGATGATAATGGTTCCAAAGGAGCTATAGCAGTCAACTGTGCCAGAATACTGCCCCTTTTTTCCAAGCTCCTGTTTGCAAAGCAAATCCCACATTTTAATTTAAAGGGGGTTTGCAATGTGATGTCTCTACTTTTCACTATGTTCCCCAGGTTTCTCATAGCTTGTCTCCCAAGAATCAGTCTTCTTTTTATTTCATGGCTGCAGTCACCATCTGCAGTGATCTTAGATCCTAAGAAAGTAAAATCTACTACTTCTACTTCTTCCCCATCTATTTTCCAGGGACTGATAGGGCCTGTTGCCATTATCTTGCTTTTCTTGTTATTGAGTCTCAGGCCAGCTTTTGCACTTTCCTCCTTCAATCCAATCAAGAGGTTATTTAGGTCTTCCTCACTTTCTGCCATTAAGGTGGTACCATCTGTATATCTCAAATGCTCTTGCTGTTTCTCATATCTCAAATGCTCTTGCCATTTCTTTTTTTCCCTGCCAGAAATAGGAAGAGGTGCTGGTGGAATTCAGTGCTTCATGGGTCACAGCAACAAATTTGGCTTTGGATACTATGCACCCTGGGTGAGCCAGGGCTGGGTGGGTAGCATATGCCACTCTGCCTTGTGCAGCAAAATATCTTAGGCTGTCCCTTCCCAAGAACCTCTGCATGGCAACAAGGTGATGATCTTATTTATTTATTTCTAAATTGCCAAGGGCAAAGATAATCAAACAATATAAAGAAGGAGGCAAAAATAACAGGTCACATCTCCATTTCTCCCAGCTACAGCTTCCGAAGGATTCTAATAACTCGAGTAAACTGTCGGAGCAAACAACGCAGCTACAAATGTGTCTGGAGATTCTGCATCTGCCTTCGTTAATCAGCTTCCTTTCCTGAATATGAATTGGAATAATGAGTCAATTAATGTTCTCAAATGCCAATGAGATGCAAAAGAGATTGGCAGTGGAGGTGGAAGCGGTGAGGTTCGGGAGCTGTTCCAGTGCCTGGATTTTTAACAAGCATTGAAAACTGAGTGCGCAACTGATTATTTATCACACGCAAATGTGGTTGACTGCCACCTCTTTGCATTCACCCCCTCCCTCAGTACAGCCAGGAGGGGGGCAGATCTCCATTTTTAGTCAGGCATCTGGAACATAATTACACAGGGCAAAGCAGCAATAGGTCATAAATCCTCTGCATTTGAAGACATGTACACAGGACCGTATCTTGCGCTCTAGTTCACAACATGGGAGCAGTGGAACCACAGAAGTGAGCTGCCTCTCCTCTGGGACATGGTGCAATCAAAGCACAAAGTTAATCTTGCAGATAAGACAAACCCAGGTTGGTCATGATTAAGGTCGCCACTCTTGCCTCACCTTAAAGCAGGACATGTCAGACAGACAAAAGAGGGCATTGATTTGCATAAAATTGCATATGCTGATTTATATGTGTAGATGCAAAATTAGAAAAATACCCATACCATTTAAACAGAATAGACATGGAAGTGGGAAGACTGTGGCCAACTGAGCCTCATACCTGAAAAGACTGTTGTGTAGGTACCTTCTGTAGGTGGGCAGTGTCAAAGTCTCTGATATCCCTTCTTGAGGTAAAGGTCACCCTTTATCAAAAGCCAGTCATAACTGACTCTAGGGTTCAGTGCTGATCTCTTGAACTGCTGACCTCAGACCTCAAGTGGACAGTCCTTTAAAAAAAAGGTACCTCCAAAAACAACAAAGCCATCCTATCAATGAATGTCCTTTGGCCACCTTTCAAATAGAAGAGTGATTTCTCTGAAGACATATGGCCACCCTATTGATGACTGAAACCTGCAATGTATAAGTTGTGACCAGTGAATATGGAATTTCCTTTCTCACCTGAGATGAAAGGAGCAGAGCATACCAGTAATGTCCCTTTTATATACATTGACCAAAAAGTGATCAAACTAGGCTGGAGCATGCTGGTCATGAAAATGGGTGGGCAGCAACCAGGACCCACTCTTCTAATGCAAAAAGAGGCTTGAGGTACAGGTGATACAGGTGTCTCAGACCTCACCTGGGTACTAATGGCCTTCAATATTTGTTGTGTTCTGTAAAGCTGTACCTTTAACAATGTACTTTAGCCATGTGGTAACAATGTAACCTTTCTGCATGCAACATTATAACCTTCAGCTGTATCAATGTAAACCTGATAAGGGGACGCGAGCTAGTGACCACTAGATGGCAATAGCGAGCGTCCAGCTCTCATGGCTCAGATTCACCTGGATCAGCAGCGCGGGAAGATTCCCTGCCACCTCTTCACCTGGTCAAGAAGGGCGTGACCTTCTACGACGTCACGCAGGCAGCAACCAATAGTCTGTCGACGAGCCACATTCAAATGTATAGCCAGCAGTATATATTGAGCTACCCATCCGCCATTACCACATGTTCCTCCGGATCATCATGCAATAAACCTGTGTTAAGCCAACCCTTCGGCTGTTTCGTTGTCTTTGGTCCCTTACACTAAATTGGCGACGAAGGTGGGATTATGGCAGCCCACGGGACCAAGAAATGCGCCGGTTTCGAAATCAGGAAACCGGGCGACTGGGAGATCTTCGAAATGGACATTATAACCTTCAGCTGTATCAATGTAAACCTGATAAGGGGACGCGAGCTAGTGACCACTATATGGCAATAGCGAGCGTCCAGCTCTCATGGCTCAGATTCACCTGGATCAGCAGCGCGGGAAGATTCCCCGCCACCTCTTCACCTGGTCAAGAAGGGCGTGACCTTCTACGACGTCACGCAGGCAGCAACCAATAGTCTGTCGACGAGCCACATTCAAATGTATAGCCAGCAGTATATATTGAGCTACCCATCCGCCATTACCACATGTTCCTCCGGATCATCATGCAATAAACCTGTGTTAAGCCAACCCTTCGGCTGTTTCGTTGTCTTTGGTCCCTTACACTAAATTGGCGACGAAGGTGGGATTATGGCAGCCCACGGGACCAAGAAATGCGCCGGTTTCGAAATCAGGAAACCGGGCGACTGGGAGATCTTCGAAATGGACTTCCAGGCAGCACTGATTGAGTCCGAAGTCACGGAAGAGGCAAAGAAAAGGGCCATCTTCACCAGGATGCTCGGACAAGAAACCAAAAGGACCTTGGTGGACCTGATCGCACCAAGGAGGGTGAGCGAATTCAAGGCCAAGGAACTCATGCAGATGCTGCGTGAGCACGTCCGGCCCGCCACGGCGATGTTTCCCGCTCGGAGTGCGTTCTGGAGGCAAGTCCAAGCGCCCGGGGAGACGGTCGCCGCATTCGTGGCGGCCCTGCGGCTGGCGGCCGGCCCGTGCAAATGGGAGAATGCCGAAATCACCCTCGGGGACTGTGTGCTGTGCGGCCTGAACGACGCCGAAACCCAGCGCACATTAATGAACCAAGAGCCGCCTCCCACGTTGCAGGAGGCACAGGCCGCGGAAGCTACAAAGGCCGGGGTCCAAGAACTCCAGGACTGGCGGCCGAAGTCGAGCAAGGCAGAGACCCCGGTGCATGCGGCCCGGCGAGCTTCGAGGTCGTCCGCAGAGAGCAGCGACGACGAGGACGTCCGGAGGGTCCGGAAAGAGAGCCGGCGGTGCGACGGCTGTGGAGCGGCCCACGACCGCGTAAAATGCCTGTTCCGGAAGGCCGAGTGCCACAACTGCGGCCGCCGCGGGCACATCACCAAGGTATGCAGGAAGAGGCGCGAGACCCGGAGAAGCTCAGCAGACCGTTCCGCGGGACAAGACCACTCAACGAGACCCAAGGACGGCGCTCCGGCCACGCGGAAGCAGGACGGTGTGGGCCGCATCTCCGACGGCAGCGAGGACGACGCCCCAGTTTTCAGTGTGTCCGTAGGACACCCCCGCTACTTTGTTGAGGTACTAGTTCAAGGGATTCCCATTAGCATGGAAATTGACTCGGGGTCCTCATATTCAACCATTTCCCAGAGGGAGTTTTTGAGAATTGCCCCCCATAGGCGACCCAAGCTCAAAGCGTTGAGGTCCACACTACGGGACGTGCAAGGGAACAGCATTCCAGTGTTGGGGGTTGGAGAATTTCAGGTTAAATTCAAGAAGCACGCCGCGTCCCTCCCTCTAGTCGTGCTAAAAGGGGGAGATTGCAGCCTCCTCGGGACTCAATGGTTCCAGCCCCTGGGGTTGTTTATTGGGGGGGGTGCACGCCGTTGGGATGCACGCCGTTGGGTCTGACCCGATTCAGGAGGTGTGCGAGGTGCACCCCGAAGTTTTCAAAAAGGGACTGGGGAAATTCAAGGGGCCCCCAGTGACTTTCGACCTGGACCCGGAGGTCCGCCCAATTCGACTCAAACCACGCCGGGTGCTGTTCGCACTCAAGGACAAGATAGAGGCGGAACTGGACAAATTGGTGGGCCAGGGGATCCTTGTTCCTGTTGACTCTGCGGAGTGGGAAACTCCAATTGTAACCGCACTAAAGGCCAATGGGGAGGTCCGCATATGCGCCGATTACAAGTGCACCATCAACAAGGCGATCCGCCCTAATGCGTATCCCGTGCCGGTAGTCAGCCATCTGCTGGCCAGGTTACACGGGGGAAAGTGTTTCGCTAAGCTCGACTTAGCACAGGCCTATCAGCAGCTCACGGTGTCCCCTGCCGCAGCTGCTGGACTACGGTCCAGACCATAGTCACCCATAAGGGGGTGTCTCCTAGCGTCTGATGCCATACTGACCCATTTCAACCCCAAACACCCGGTAGTCCTGATCTGTGATGCATCCCTGGTGGGGGTGGGGGCGGTGCTGTGCCACATGCTGGAAGATGGAAGGGAGGCCCCGATAGCATTTTACTCCAGGTCCCTGTCCCAAGCGGAGAGAAACTACGCACAGACAGACAGGGAGGCACTAGCAATAGTTGCGGGGACGAAAAAATTTCACGATTTTCTGTATGGCCGCCCCTTCACCATTGTGACGGACCACAAGCCCCTGCTAGGCATCTTTACCGCAGATAAGCCCACCCCACAGATCCTGTCCCCGAGGATGCTCAGGTGGGCCATTTTTCTCAACGCGTACCAGCACGCGTTGGTCTACCAGCCCGGGAAAGAGATCAGCCATGCGGACGCTCTATCAAGGTCTCCCCTCCCCCTAACGCCCAGCCAGGTGAGCAAGGGGGAGCGGGACCATCAGGTTCTTATGATAGAGGTGCTGGATTTGCCCCCCGTAATGCCCGCCGACATTGCCAAAGCGACAGAGAAGGACAAGACGTTAGCGGCAGTTAGCTCCTGGGTGCAGAAAGGGTGGCCGGCGTCCTCCCCAGTGGAGGAGTTCGCCCCATTTTTCAGGAAAAAGTTAGAGCTGTCCCTAGAGAGGGGGTGCCTCTTGTGGGGGCAGCGGGTGGTGATTCCCACTTCCCTTCGGCCGCGGGTGCTCAAACTGCTGCACGTCAGCCACCCCGGCATCGTGCGATCCAAGGTGCTGGCCCGGAGTTACTTCTGGTGGCCCCAGCTGGACGCCGACATCGAGCACATGGTCGGCACTTGTGAAAGTTGCCAATGTTCCAGACCAGAGGAGGCCCGCCTTCCCCACAGGGAATGGGACTCGGCCAAGGGGCCGTGGTCCCGGGTGCACATCGATTTCGCGGGCCCGTTCAGAGGCACACTGTTTCTCCTTGTCATGGACGCCTTCTCCAAGTGGTTGGAGGTTATCCCAGTCACGAGCACCTCCTCGGCCCAGACCATTAAGCATTTGCGGAGGCTCTTTTCCATGTTCGGCATACCCGACACGTTAATTAGCGACAACGCTAGTTGTTTCACGTCCTCCGAGTTTAGGGCATTCATGGAGATTAACGCCGTTCGGCATATCACCTCCGCCCCGTTTCACCCAGCCACCAATGGCCAAGTAGAGCGCCTCGTCCGCACCACGAAGGACGCGTTGCGGCGCATGGGCCCCGGGGACCTGAACCTACAAGTGTGTCAGTTTCTGCTAGGGTACAGGGTGACCCCGTTGGCGTCAGGATACTCCCCCGCAGAGCTCTTAATGCGTAGGAAACTGACCACCATCCTTACTAGGCTAGACCCCACGAGGGTAGAGGACAAGGGAAGGAACATTGGGCTAGAGGCCACGAAGAGTTTCAGTGTAGGCGCCCCCGTGAATTGCAGGAATTACGCCAGCACGGGCCCAGCCTGGGTACCGGGCGTAGTTGTGGAGCAAACCGGCCCCGTGTCGTACCGCGTGGAAACCAGCACAGGGCTACTGTGGAGGCGGCACGCGGACCAGCTCCGACGCAGGGTCTCCGATGAGCAGGGCACTGACCAAACAGAGAAAAAATCAGCGTTAGGGTTCTCCCCCACCCGTTCAGCCCAAGGGGGAGGAAAAGGGGACCGCGGGTCCCCACCAAGGGGGGAGGAGGATATTCTCGTAGATATCCTGGGGGATCTTTCCGAGGAGGAGGAACCCGACCCCATACATATCTCGCGGAATTCCCCCACAAATGCGGATACCCCAACTGAGTTAGAATTTGATTTTCAGAACCGGGGGGGTTTTTCGGAGTGGTCCCCCACCCGTCCAAGCGAGAAGAGGGGTTTTTCGTTAGCCCCGATTGCCCCCGGTCTGCCCACAATGGAGTTCTTCCCTTCCCCCAAGGCCGCCAGGCCGCGGCAAGCCACTAACGAGTCTCCCTCTCCCATTACAGGACAAGGGACCAGGGAACAAAGAAGCAGTAGCACCCCCGGGGGGGGGTCAGCCCGCATCACGGCCCAAACACACATGCAATAAGCCATCTTGGCTGAGAGACTTCGTCTCATCCTAGGGGGGAGGGATGTTGTGTTCTGTAAAGCTGTACCTTTAACAATGTACTTTAGCCATGTGGTAACAATGTAACCTTTCTGCATGCAACATTATAACCTTCAGCTGTATCAATGTAAACCTGATAAGGGGACGCGAGCTAGTGACCACTAGATGGCAATAGCGAGCGTCCAGCTCTCATGGCTCAGATTCACCTGGATCAGCAGCGCGGGAAGATTCCCCGCCACCTCTTCACCTGGTCAAGAAGGGCGTGACCTTCTACGACGTCACGCAGGCAGCAACCAATAGTCTGTCGACAAGCCACATTCAAATGTATAGCCAGCAGTATATATTGAGCTACCCATCCGCCATTACCACATGTTCCTCCGGATCATCATGCAATATGTCCCTTTTATATACATTGACCAAAAAGTGATCAAACTAAGCTGGAGCATGCTGGTCATGAAAATGGGTGGGCAGCAACCAGGACCCACTCTTCTAATGCAAAAAGAGGCTTGAGGTACAGGTGATACAGGTGTCTCAGACCTCACCTGGGTACTAATGGCCTTCAATATTCCCATCCAGAGCAGCAAGGAGGAACCTGATTTCCACCAAGGACCACATTCTCTGAGGTGTAATCTTCCAGGAGCTTCAAACTAGCAGAAACTAGAGCCAAAAGGGAAGGGAACCATACCTCTGTCCATATAAGTTAAAAGGTTTGGCAAGTTGCATTCAGACCTTGAAATTATCTATCTATCTATCTATCTATCTATCTATCTATCTATCTATCTATCTATCTATCTATCTATCTATCTATCTATCTATCTATCTATCTATCTATCTATCTATCTATCTATCTATCTATCTATCTATCTATCTATCTATCTATCTATCTATCTATTTGCCTGCCTGCCTGCCTGCCTGCCTGCCTGCCTGCCTGCCTGCTTATCAGCCTACCCAATTAATGCATACATACTACTCTGGACCAGTCTGGCCAGGTTATCCTGTTATGGTAACAGACCATACTGCCAGCGACTCAGGGCTTAGGACCAGAAAGTGACTCACAGAACTGGGTCAATGGTATGGGTGTCATGCTGCGATGTGGAAGGCAAATTCAAGAAAACTGCATTATATCGTTCCCAAGACAATCTTCAAGGTTCATTGACACGAAAATAGCCAATATTCGGAATTGGATACTGCACTTGAAGAAGAAGAATACTACCCTGGATGGTGTAAAAGACAGGGTTGATTGGAATCCAGTTGAAAAACTAACTATTGTGGTAAATTTTGGCTGTGAAGTACAGTAAACTAAGAAGTCACTGTAGGCATTTGTTGTTCCATTTGTTGCTCCTGTGTATAATAATAAATGCCTACTCTGGCTTCACAGAGTTTCACAGTTGTCAGTTATGCTGGTGGAGGTAACATCAGTAGGGGTAACTAATAGGATTCTAGTTTAACTACTGTATCTATTATTTTCTTTACCCCCGGCATATTCTGGAAAGCTGTAGTACAAAACAGTAACTTCATGAACTCTGTCCTAACCCTCTTAAGTATTAAGTGATCCTAGTCTGCAGCCAGCTACTCTCTAGAGAGATTCAACTACAATTCCCATTATCCCCCAGCAAGAATGGCCATGCTAGCACACAGTTCAAGAAAATATCCTGCTCCAGTACAGAGATAAGCAAAGCTTTTATTAGAAGGTAATGATTAAAGGGAAAACAAAAATAATTTTCTGTTTACAGCTAAATTAAAATTCTGTAACTTCCCTCCCCTGGAGATATGATGAAATGGATGGGTGACTTGACCTTTTGTTCATTAAATTTCCTTCTTAATAAAGCAGAGATAGGAAAGAGAAAAAGAAAGTTGACTTAATTGTTTCCATCTGAACCAGAGAAAAATGCTATTAGTAGATTAGACGAGAGCTATATCTTCTAGAATTAAAGTAATATTTTTACTATTATTTTGATTGTATAAAATATTTATCTCAAGCCAATATATTTTCCAGTGCAAGTTTTCATGCATGTGAATATTTTCTGGTCTTAAACTTATGCAAAATTCACCAACCAGTTAGTTACCAATTTTAAAAAAAACCACACATTGAGCAATCATGCTTTTTAAACACAAAATGAGTAATCATCAGTTTAAATTTGCAATTGTCCAAATATTGATATGTTACCAAAACCCTCAATATATGTGCATGTTTTGAAATAAGGAAGTGTAATTAAAACTGACTGCCAGAAATTACATTCAGGCCTACAATTAATACTCAGTTCAAGTCGTTTAGGGCACAGTCCAATACAAAAATAGGAATAAGACATTCTCTTAAGATTTTATCTTAAGAAATTTATTTATTTATTTATTTTATTGAATTTCTATACTGCCCATGTGGGTGTTATCCCCCTCTGAGCAGTGAACAAACAGAAAACAAATAACAACAATACCCACAACAAATCAAAACCCATCACTGACAAATACATCACAAACTAAACTAAAATAAAATAATTGCCATCTGAGGATATTGGGACTAAACCTAACTGACTAATTTATTGATAAGGGAACAACGCTCTGATGGGCCTCTTTGAAGAAGAGCATTTTTAATTGTTTTTTCAAGGTGGGCAGTAATGGGACTTGGTGCAGCTCCACCAGTAGTGTACTCCACAGTGTTGGTGCCACCACCAAGAAGGCTCTATTTCTAGTTAAAGACTTTCGAGCTATCCTCAGGGTTGGCACCTGGAGATGCGATGACTGTGATGACCAGGTGATGTGGGGAGTTGCTCTGAGGGAGAGACACTCTGACAGATAGCAAGGTCCCAAACCGTATAGGGCATACCTGTCAAGCATGGCTCTGGATAATATGGGACCTGTGCAGAACGGGTCTGCGCAGGTCCCTTCTACGCATGCGTAGAAGCCTTCTGCACATCTCCTTCTGCGCATCCCCTTCTGCACATGCGTAGAAGGGTTCTACGCATGCGTAGAAGGGACCTGCACAAAAGGGAATGCTTTTTCCCAGCTGCCAGATTACAGGATGGCAGTGGCTCCGGGTGAGAAAGGAGCAAAAGTGGTGCAAAATTACGGGAAATCCTGGCCAATACAGGATACTTGACAGGTATGGTATAGGGCCTTGAATAAATAAATAACTTTATGTTGATATATCCATATTATTAATATATGTTAATTATTATTATTGAATTATTAGTAATCAACAAACAATATCATTTAAAAAGAATTGATTTTGTAAAATCTTGTAACCTATTTCTAAATGTTTGCTCCTGGCAGAGACTGTTTCATTCATATGTTTTTTTTTAAAATGGGAATACTTTAAAAATAGTTGTTTTCAAAAGAAAATTCTCTGAACATGTTCCAGGATATGCTGATTATATGTTCTCTAGAAATCTTTTTTAATTATGATTTTAAAAGCAGAAGCTGTGTCCTTTCACCAAGGAAACATGTTTTTAGTTTTGAGACATATTTCTTTCAGGAAATGTGGTTTTAGTTTCAGGAAGTATTTCCTTCAGTGTGTAAATACTTGCAGCATAATACTACGCAAGGCCCCTCTTCCGCCCCTGAATACCTCCCGAACTTCGACCGCCTTACAACAGCTTTACCAAACAGGCAAGAAGGAGTCTTATTGCCTCAAATATCTCATAAATTACCCCTTTAGTTCATTATTCTCTTTAATTACCACTTTGATCAGCGCGAGCGCATAAATCAAAATGTTACTCGCCGGCCATCTTAGCCACGCCCCCCAGGGATTTTTTTATTTTTTTTTTAATCTAGTGAATTTTCCACTTAGTACTATAAAAAGAGTAATTGTCTTCTTTATTTGGAGAGACCTACTCCACACACATAGCGGATTTAAGATGGGTTGAAGGATAATCCCTCCCTCCCTCCAAGGCTTTGGGGGGAAAATATCTGAAGGAGAGAACCCTCTGGCTTTAACTGTTGATCAGGGGACAAAGGCCCACCATGTACAAGCCAGGAGTTATTACCTTTGGGGCTACAGTTCCCAGAATTCTATGCCAGCATGGCTAGCAGCCAAGAGTGCTCAAACGCTGATAGTCTGGAGGTATAGCAATGGCCTATCAGTTTGACAGCCCCTGGCCTAGAAGAATGGTTGGTCTTTTTTTCACTGAAAGTCATCAAGCAGAGAATGAGACACATCTGATGTGAATGCCTAGGTCTGGTTATAAGCAAGAGTTTGACTAGATCAGTGGTTCCCAAAGTGGGGCACACGCCCCATGAAGGACTTCAGTTCCCAGAAGCCTAAGTCAGTACACTGGCTGACCAGTGCTTTGGGGGATAGACTTAGGCTTCTGGGAATTGGAGTCCACAAACTAAAGTTTGGGAAACACTGGACTAGATGGACTATTGAACTGCAAGCTACCCCCAACTCTATAATGCTTTAATTCTTCCTCCTTTGTGGCACAGAATCATGAACATGGCTTTTATATCACATGGTATTTGATGTCATCAGTCATTGGTAAATAGAACCACATGGATCATCAGAACCAGTCTGTTTTGCCTGTGAGACTCGTTTAGGTCAAATGATGGTGACTGTGAGTAAGGGTAGGTAAGAGAAACTCAAACATTTCTGTAAACATTTCTCCATGGAGTGACTAGAACAAAACATTGCATAAGAAGAGTCATTCCTGGCATTCTGAAGATGTTCATTAACAGGCAATAGGTTATCCTGCTCAGCCCCCTGCTCTGTTCTGACTAAAATCTTTATATATTTTCAGTAACAGCATGCATGAAGTCAAATCTATGTGATATCTTTGAGCATTGTGACTTCATCCTAATTTTGGCTGTTGAAACCAAATCACTCTAGTGACAGCCATCTAACCCTTGTGGGTCAACTCGTCACACTCTATGCCATCTGTCACTGTTGAAACCTTGTAATTAAAAGCAGACTGAGTGCTGGATCAGTTAAGGAGGATTCATTTATATGTAATTAGTTGTTATAGCAAAATATTGCTGGGGGAGGGGGGAGAGGATCAGGGTGTATACTTTCAAAATGTAAATCAACATTGCTAAAAAAATGGTTTACCATAACCCAGTTTACTTTTTAATATGAGACATTCTGGTCTTATGGGTCAGAAAGGATCACCCCAGTTTGCAACATCTGTGAATTGACAATTATGCATGAATTGACTGTTTAAATCTTTTGTGGATTGCTGTAACTATGCAGAATGCAGTAAATATCTGTAGAAAACCTAAAGGTCATCTTATTTTGTTTCATTTTTGTCATTTCCAGGAATTTGGGGAAGGGGCATTTCAAAGTGAATCCTAAGAACAACATGAAGAAGAATAGGGTGAAATTATGGTGGATGGGTGGGTGGGGGAAAAGGATATTGAATGTTTAGCATTTATACTAGCACAGGGGTTCACAACCTAAGGTCCATGGGCCAGATCTGGCCCACAGCACTGTTTCATGTGGCCCCCCACCTCTCCAAGGGCATTCAAGAAACAAAATGGCCACACCTTTGAAGCTGTTGAGACAAAATGGCTGTTCCCATCATGCATAATAATTGAATTGAATTGCAGGCATGGCAAAATGGCCATCCAGCCCTCGAAGCTGACAGAGAGAGCGTGACCCAGCTCCCAGCTTGAAAAGGTTGGTTACCCCTGTGCTAGCAGAATGTGGCTGGCCAATGCTATGAAATGCTAGTTGATAACAGGAGTAACTAATCCTGATGATCGTATTAAGGTTTGAAAAGAGCAGAAACTATGTTTATTATTTAAGGAAATCAATTCAGTGATAGAACAGGGGGAAAACACAAAAGAATTTAGATGTGATTACACAAGACAAAATTTGGCTTTCAAAGTGGTATAGGACCACAACTGTATTGTTGCCAAAACCCGGGAAGAATTTAGAAAAAGTAGAATCATATAGACCAATTTCGCTTATAAACCATGCCAAGATCTTCACAGCAATACTGGCTAATCATTTAAACAACTTTATGGGTAACTATATAAATTTAGATCAACTGGGGTTTTTGAAGGGGAGGCATATGGCAGATTTGACTAGAAGAGTGTTAGATTTAATAGATATTGTGGGTCAAATGAAAGAAAAAGTGGGATTAATATCTTTGGATATTTTTAAGGCATTTGGCTCCCTACAATGGATTTCAATTAAGGAAATAATAAAAAGTTATGGATTTGGCGATAAATTTAGAAGGGTAATTGATCGATTATATCAACATGGAATAGCCAATGTTAGAGTAAACGATGAGTTCACGGATGAGGTAAAATTAGAGGCAGGTACAAGACAGGGTTGTCCTCTATCCCCTATATTGTTTATTATGGCAATAGAGATTCTGGCAAAAACTATAAGAGAGGATGGAAAAATAGAGGGGATTATGGGGAATAAAATAAGCATGTATGCCAATGACACATTGATAATTGTAAAACATCCTGAGAAGGCTATGAATAGAATTAGAGCACAATTAAAAGATTTTGAAGATATTATGGGTTTAAAGATAAATTGGGATAAATCGGAAATGATGCTTTGTAATATGGGAGAAGAGGATCGAAAGAAGATAAGGGGAATGAGCAACATTCAAATAAAAGACAAGCTGAAATATTTGGGTATAAATATATCAAACAGATTGGATGAGCTTAAAAGTTTGAATTATGATAGTTTGAAAAACAAAATTAAACTTAAAATTAAAAAAATTCAAAAGTTAAACCTGTCATGGTTTGGGAGAATTGCTCTTAGCAAAATGATGTTGTTACCTAGAATTAATTTTTTATTTGAGGCATTACTAATTCAATTGAAAGATGAGGAGATTAAGGAGTTTCAAAAGCTGATAAATAATTTTTGTAATGGGGGAAAGAAGCCCAGACTTCCAAAAAAATTGTGGTACTTACCTCAGAAAGAAGGGGGTTTAAGAATGCCAAATCTGGTGGTATATTATCGGGCCTTTCAAATTAAAAATGTTGTGAAGATCTTGGCAAGGGAAAAAACAATTTGGAAAGAAATTGAGATGAGGGATTATAGAAACATAGGTAAAATGGGTTTTTTTAGAAGATGGAAAAGGTAGTAACTAAAAACACTTTGATGAAAGGATTAATGAATGTATGGAAAAAAGTAAAGAAGGACCTGGCCCCAAATTCCTCTCCTATTTTGGAATTGTTAGATATGGCGAGCTTCCCGATAAAGATAGACAAAGAGGTACAGGGAATATTGGATAAGAATGAAGTGTTCCTGGTGAAAGACTGGTTATGGATCTGTAGGGATAACGATAGAAAGAAAGCTTGTTTGAACAATTGAAAATGAATTGGTTGCAGAAAATGATGGTAAATAATTGGAATAACAAATATATGAGAGAATACGCTTTTGATAGAGAAATGATGGAATTTGAAGAATTGATCCTAAAAGTTAGAAAGGGAGAAAAAAATATTAAGGGCTTAGTTAGTAAATTGTATAGACTATTGAATAAAGAGGGTGATCCTACAGGAGGAATTGAAGTCAAGTTGGGAACAAGAATTGAATATAAAGATTGAAAAAGATATATGGAGAAATAAATTGAAAAAGAGGATAATGAGAACCATGTCGGTTAGAATTAAGGAACATAACTATAAAATGTTATGGAGGTGGTACCTGACCCCAGTGAGGTTACATCAAATCGATAATAAATGGGAGAAAATGTGTTGGAGATGTAAGGATACAGTAGGAACTTATGAGCACATGTGGTGGAGTTGCATCGTGGTAAAGGATTTTTGGAAAAGAATTGAAAAGGAGATTGGAGAAATATTGGGTGAGAAAATCAAGCTGGGATCGGGTACCACTATGTTAACAAATGTGGAAGGTACTAATTTAAATAAGGATGAGAAAGAATTATTTGAAATAATGCTTACGACAGGTAGACAATGTATTGCTAGAAATTGGAAAAATGACATATGCATACAGACGGAGGAGTGGTATAAAGAAATGTGGAATTTAGCATTGAATGATAAACTAACATGGGAGATAAAAGAAAATAAGGGTAGCTTGAGAGAGAACAGATTTTGGAAAATATGGAAGCCTTTTGTGGATCACTCACTTATGGGTGTTGAAAGAAACAGACCTGTACCGGAACAAAGTAGTTTTTGGAGATAAAATAATGAGTCACTCTGAGCTCTCCTGGACAATGTAAATAAACACGGAGTGTGTATATTATTGTTTTTGTTATTGTTCCCTATCCGAATTGGTAACGAATTGAATAAAAATGTGTATGACTCAGTAGTACTAGTAATCAAGTAATACTAAAAAGAAGGCTTTGAGTTAAGGGTAACAATACTTACTGTGTCATATTTAAGTGAATTTATTTTTAAGGGTGGCATTACTGCATTTGAAATATAATGATAGATGAAAAATGTATTAAGATAGGTTGTATCTTTTTTTGTTTATTGATTGTTTTCTTTAGTTTCTTTAGTACTTTAGTGTATTTTTTTATTACTAGTATTTTTAATTATGTATTATTGTGTATTTGTATTTATTAAAAAATTCTAATAAAAATTACTTTAAAAAATAGTTGCCAGACCTCAAAGCTTTGGCTGAAGTCTCAAGGAACAAGTCTCTAGACGAGGGCTCGGCAAACTTGGCTCTCCAGATGTTCTTGGACTTCAATTCCCAGAAGCCCGGATCAGCAAGTGTACTGACTTGGGCTTCTGGTAACTGAAGTTGTTGTAAGTAGAGTTGCTTGCTGAGTGGGCGGCAATACAAATGTGACAAATAAATAAACAAATAAGTTCAAGAACTCCCAGAGAGCCAGGTTTGCTGACCCTTGCTCTAGAACAGTGATGACGAACCTTGGCAATCCAGCTGTTCTTGAACTTCAATTCCCAGAAGTCCTGATCAACAGGAGTATTGACTTGGGCTTCTGGTAATTGAAGTCCAAAAACATCTGAAGTGCCAAGGTTCACCATCACTGCTCTAGGCAAATTTCAAGGAGAACAGAATGAGAGAAAATAATTTTTGTGTGTGTTTGAGATAGCTTTAAAGTCTGGGCACCCATCTTTGGGTGGGGGTGGGGATTGAGTTCATCATGCTGTTTGGAGCAAGGCAGGGAATTGAACTCTAGTGTTGTGACTCATGGGTAAGATGCTGAGCTGGAGACTGGAAGGTCGGGTTTCGATACCTGAGAATTTTACTTGGGGACATGAAAAGTGCCTCTTTCAACACAGAGTAATCTCTGACATGAAATTATTATTATACTCATGAGTCTTCTTGTCACACAAACCCTGGTGGCAGCAGTGGTGGCAGTGTAAGAGTGTTTCAGATGGCTTGGCCCAATAACTCCAGAGACA
Source organism: Bradypodion pumilum (assembly GCA_035047305.1). Classification (NCBI taxonomy): domain Eukaryota; kingdom Metazoa; phylum Chordata; class Lepidosauria; order Squamata; family Chamaeleonidae; genus Bradypodion; species Bradypodion pumilum. Next base: position 255,280,000 of record JAWDJD010000005.1, on the reverse strand, counting down.
GTATATTATAATTAAAGTCTTTTATTCTCACTGCCCGCATGGCGGTCAGTGGCTGTATCAAGGGTCAAAGATGGAAGGGAAGGGTATGAGGTTGAGGTGGTCCTTTAATAGGGTCGGATGAGGTCAGAGGCATAAGGTTCAAAGGAATAGGGTTACAGCGGCAAGGCATTGTGGTATATGTAGTTCAGGTCAGTTTGATATTACACCTGACAAAACCCCTTCTAATATCATATGGGCTGACTACATTGAGTGCATACCTGAGCTTTTATTTTCTAAGACACAAACTGCCAAACAGGTACTCATGCTGAGCTGAGGGGAGTGGTTTGGTCAGTATGTCTGCCACTTGTTCCTTTGTCTCACAATGTGTTAGCTCTATAAAGCCTTCTCTTATCATCTGTCTCACGTTTTTGCACTTGATATCTATATGTCTAGATTTCCGATTTATATTGTCACCTTTTGCTATCTCTATGGCCGCCTGGCTATCTTCGTGTATGGTGATGGGGAGCTTGGGCTTTTCCCAGATAAGGGAGATCAGTTCGTTTATCCAGATAAGGTCACATGCAGCGTTTGACAGGCAGACATATTCGGCCTCGGCGGTGGAAGTAGAAACCAGTTTCTGCTTCTCGGTGCGCCAGTATATTGGGCTGCCATTCAACATCACCATGTAGCCGGATGTGCTCTTTCTGGTTCCTAAGCATCCGCCCCAGTCAGCATCGGCGTAGCATGACAGGTTGATTTCTTCGTCTATTCGAGGGGTGAGCAGTAATTCTGCCTCCATGGTACCCTTCAGGTATCTCAGCAGTCTCTTGACGGCCGCCCAATGAAACGTCTTTGGGTTACTGGAATGGCGTGAGAGAAGGTTCACTGCCAGCGTAATGTCGGGCCTGGTCCAGTTGGCTATGTGTAACAGCGATCCAATGATGGATCTGTAGTGGCTGACGTCTTCGAACGGTTCCCCTTCCTCGTAGGCGTTTTTCAGGAAATCCGTTTGCATAGGCGTCCCACAGGGGTGAGCGTTTGACATGTTGCATCTGTCAAGGAGTTCAGCTATTTTCTCCTTCTGGGAGAGTCCAAAGCCATTGGGTATCCTTGAGACTTGCACCCCTAGGTATTTGTTCACTCTCCCCAAGTTTTTCAGGGAGAATTCATTTTGCAGTCCATGAGCGAACTCGTCGCATTTGGACTTACTTTTCCCAAAGTACAAAAGGTCGTCGACATACACTAGGACCTTTTCAACTTCCTCTGGTGATTTTCTTAGAAATACACATTTGTCGGCTTCGGCCTGGAAGAAGTTCAAAAAAGAACCAGAAAGAAATGAATCCCTCCCTGGTCTTCAATCTATCGAGCAGGTCTCTCACGGTAAGAGAAATTCAACTGTTGAACTTGGGTTTGGGCTTTGTTCCTACACCTCACTACTCTCCCTTTAAGACAAAGGTTGATATTTTCAAATTAATCAGGTTATTAAAGCTACGGGCATTTTTTAAGGAAGGAGCGGAGCGAACACGCGCCCCAGAATTATTTGCTCCACCTTCTACGTTTACACCCAACATAGATAATCCCTCCATCGAAGTGTTCAAAAGATTAATCACCCGCGACATTACATCAGCGGAGTCACAGTTCAATAGGAACTTTAATCTCTCCCGTAATGACATCCGACTACTGAAGCACCTGGGAGATGACCCCAATATTATAATTAAGCCAGCTGACAAAGGAGGAGGCGTTGTTCTCCTCAACAGGGAAGACTATTTAGCAGCGGCTCGTTTCCAGCTATCTAACACAAACTGTTATCGGAGGCTTGACCACAATCCGACCGCGCACATCACCAATATAATCGCAGTGGTGTTGCAGGAAGGTTTGATGATGGGAGACATCAATGATAAAGCTTACCGCTTCCTGCTTAATAAATGGCCTAGAGTTCCGATTTTTTACCTTCTACCGAAGGTACATAAATTGTCTGGTGATGACCATGTCATCCCATGTAGACCTATTATCTCCGCCAACAATTCGTTGTTAGAACCAGTGGCCAAGTTTATCGACCATCACATACGCATGTTTGCTACACGCTCCCCAGCATATATTAAAGATTCTACACATTTCATCCAGATGTTGGAAAATTTTCCGGTTCCAACAGACGCAGTACTTCTAACACTGGATGTTTCCTCTCTTTATACAAATATTCCACTTGAGGAAGCTCGCACGCTCATCTCCCATCTTTTGGATAGTCGTGTTGAAAATCATCCATCAACAGCGTTCCTGTTGGACCTCCTGGATATATGTTTTGAGAATAACTTTTTCAGATTCGAACATTCTTTCTTCCTACAAACGCAGGGAGTATCCATGGGTTCGAATTTCGCACCCTCCATGGCCAATATTTTCATGTGCCATTTTGACAGGACTTTCATTTTGGATCCGCGGGTTAATCCATTTTTTTCACATATTTTATGTTACAAAAGGTACATAGATGACCTGTTTTTTATCTTCAGAGATCACACAGTCATCGATGATTTTTGTACCTGGATCAATACACAACACCACCAGTTGAAGTTTACACACACTTCAGATGCACTCTCAATTCCGTTTCTAGACTTAACTATTTTTATTGAAAATAACCATTTAAAGACCAAACTTTACCATAAACCAACGGATCGTTTTGCTTATTTACAGTACACCTCCTTTCATCCGCACCACCTTAAGGCCAATATTCCATATAGTTTATTAATTAGGGCCAAGAGGAATTCATCCAAAACCCATGATTACAGAGAAGCTGCTGGCAAAATAAGTACTATCCTCAACAAAAGAGGATATCCGGATAATGTAATTGAATCCGCTAAACACAGGACGGAGATGCGAGATAGGGACTCTTTACTTAATTATGCAGCCAACACACAAAATACACAATTAGGATTATTTTGGTCGGTAGATTATACTCCTATGGCCCATCGCATAAAACAGATTATAAATAAACATTGGCACATATTAGACTCTGTGCCAGGTTGCCAACATAGACCCATCATTGGCTTCAGGAGAACACAAACGATCGGCAACCTCCTCTCACGTACGGATATTATCACTGCCAATAAGACATACCAACCCATTTTAGCTGGACATCATTCCTGTGGCCGTTGCAAATATTGTGCCCACATGTGGACTACCAACCGAGTCAAGGTGCCCAGTAGTAACTTCACCCTTGATCTCGAAGAGTTTACAAATTGTAATTCGAAAGAATCCGTATATATGTTAATTTGCAAATGTCAGTTGGCTTACGTGGGGCAGTCCAGGCGAACTTTCAAGGTACGCCTAGGAGAGCACCTCTCTCGTATAAGGAATAATGTCGCCAATGCCCCTCTTGTGAACCATTTCCTTCAAGAGAAACACACGATTAAAGACATTAAGGCGGTAGTGCTGGAAACATTCAAACCAAGCAGATACCAAGTCACCGATATAGATCGTCACCTTCTACAAAGGGAAGCATATTATATCCATCGTTTCAACACCCTAGCCCCACATGGGCTCAATACCGAATGGGACCTTTCGGCTTTCCTATAAGACAACAGTTTACGCTTAGCACCCGGAGGAGTATACATCACTTTAAGATCCTTGGAGAGCTCTAAAGTAGTAGTTTGTCGAATCATTCCAAACACATGTCCCTCATTTTCTACTTGTTAGTATATATAGAGTTGTTTCGAGCAAGTAGTTAACGCGTGCACACATGGAGAGGAACGCCAGCAGAGGTGCTATACGCGCAGGTTAATGATTAATAGGTATGTTATGTTTCCATATTAGATGCACCTAGTTACATAGATGCATTTGTTAGAACATGAGATTCTACGTGCATTTTTGGCGTGTTTATGATAGATAGTATGTGGATTTTACACCATTTATATGTATATTATTGTAGATACTTGAGGAAGATATTCGAAATGTCCTAATACCGGAGGGGCATCGTTGTTTCGTTGTCTACCATCGCCTGTTGATGCTCGTCATCTGGGAGCCCTTCTATGAAATAGAACAGCTACCTTCCACCCCCTTACACCAGCCTGATCAGCCAAGCGAGTACATCCTTGTACATGGACTCTCATAGACTTACGTGATTGAAATTTCGGCGTTATGCTACTTACGTTGATATCTGTTTTTCACATGGATACTTTATAGCTTGGCACGGCGGGGTGATAGTTTCCATTTTGGGGTCCCAGTATGTTTTGCATATTTGTATATGGTTTATATTTAAAGTTCTAGACGCAGTCACCTTGGGTTAGCAGTATGATGATATCAATCACGGGATAAGATTTAGATCTGTTTTTATCATGTTACTTTCGTGTTGTGCTCTTACACCATAACCCTTTACCTAGAACGACTCAACATAGGACTAGTATGAGAATTATTCCTTTATTAAATACACTTCTATCGTTTTCACATTTGGGAGTGTTTTACTTCTTGTGCTCATTGCCTCGGCCAGACACTCGTACCACCTCCTGCCAGACTGTTTTAGGCCATAGAGGCTTTTGCTGAGTAGCCACGTTTCCCCTCTGTTGCGCCCAAAACCGGGTGGTGCTCTGACGTATATTTCCTTGTCAAGGTCTGCATGGAGGTATGCTGTCTGTACATCAAACTGGTACACTTGTTCTTCGAGGATGGTTGCCATTACTAAAGCGGCCTTTACGCTTTCTGGCTTCACTGTGGGGGAGTATGTGTCTTCGTAGTCGTCAGGGTATCGTTGGGTGAACCCTTGGGCGACTAGTCGCGCTTTGTACATTACCCCTTCATTTTCCAACGATTTTACCTTAAACACCCACTTTGTTCCCACTGTCCTCTGTCCCTCAGGGACCTCAGCAGGGGCATACACTCCGAGGGTTTTGAGGCTCTCCATTTCCCTTTCCATTGCCGCCTGCCATTTGTCCTGTTCTTCGGGAGGCAGTTTGTCTATGTCATCAAAGCTTGCTGGTGTCTCGGGGTAGGTGTTTATGCCCAGCACATACTCCTTTAGCCCTCTGGGAATTTGGCCTTTGGTTGATCTGGTTGACCTGCAGGGCGCCTCTGCTGGGGTTTTTGGAGGTTCAGTCTCCACAACACTAGTGGTATTTTGATGTGACTGCCTGGTCTCATCCATCTCTGGTGGCGTGTCTGCTTGTCTGTTGAGCCTTGAGTTGGATGAGGGTACTTTGGTTCCTTCTTGTACCGACTCATTTGTCAGTACCTCGTTTGCGTGTATCTTACTCCAGTTCGCGTGTTCATGGAACGTGGCCGACCTGGAAACCACTATTCTCAGGTTGTGGTCTAGGAAGCGGTATGCCTTCGAGCCCGGTTCGTACCCCATGAACCTTAGCTTCTTCGTTATCTTGTCCCCTTTCTTCCTTAGTTGTTTTGGTATGTGTACGTCTGCGAACACACCGAAGACGTGAAGGTGGCTCAACTTGGGCTTCTGCCTGTACATGGCTTCATAGGGCGTTTTTCCGATAACACCAGACCATAGCCTGTTCAGTGTGTAGTTGGAGTACAGCAAAGCTTCCCCCCAGTATGAGAAGCTTAGGCCTGCATCTTCAATTGCGCATCTGATCATGGTCTGGAGCACTCCGTTCCTTCGTTCGGCGACTCCATTCTGGAAAGCTGAGAATGGTGCGGTTTTGTAGTGTAGCATCCCCTTCTCGGTTATCCAGTCTTGGAACTCTTTGGACAGGAATTCCGATCCCCTGTCTGTCATCAGTTTCTTTATGTTGGTGTTGTTCTGGGTTTGCACCCTTTGGTAGAACTCTTTGAACTTGCTGAAGGTCTCGTCCTTGCTTTTGAGTGTGTATACGAAACCGTATCGGCTGTAGTCATCTACTATCATCAAGAAGAATCTCTTCTGGCCCAAAGATCTCTCGAGTGGCCCCACCAGGTCGAGGTGGACCAATTCGAAGGGGTGGCTTGACTTCCTGGAGGATGTCTTCGGTCGTGCCTCGGTTTTTGCCTTGGAGCTTTTGCACACGGAGCACTCCAGGTAGTTCTCACAATCCTTGATCCTTAGTCCTTCTGAACATCCTAGCATCTTCTTGACAGTCGGAAAACCTATGTGTCCCAATTTTCTGTGCAACAGATGCGCACACTCATCATGTATTTGTTTCCCAATGGATACCCTCAGTGTTCTATGCTTTGCGCTGCCAACCCCTTCATTTCTTGTGGGGCTGTTGTGATCATTGTTTTTTCTTTCTGGGTCTTCATGTTCGGGTTCCCTGGGGTCGTCTGCGGTGCAGTCCTGCATCTCTTCATCGTCAGTGCCGTCGATTAGGCCTATCGTGGCCTGTACATCCTCGGCTTCCTTGGCAATGAGGTACGGTAGGCCGCCTATGAGCTCCACTCTTCCAACCTGCTTTCCCCTTCTTTCGATGGACACCTTCTTGTTCTCGAAGACTATCCTGAGGCTGGGGTCTTCTGTGAGCTTGGTGGTGGCCAGGACATTATAAGGAATTTCAGGAGAGTAAAGGACGCCTTTGACCTGACCAATTCCAGGGATGAGTACGTCGCCCCTGCCTGTTACTCTTGCATGTTCCTAGTTGGCGACTTTGATTCTGAAGGAATCTTCTTCAAATGAGTTGAATATTTCCTTGTGGCATGATGTGTGGGTGGTTTCCCCGGAGTCGATCAGCCACCGCTGTAGGTGTGCATTTGAAGACCTGTCTGCCTTGTGGCTGCTGGTCCCTTCACTGTGCTTGACCACGTTCACTGAGTCTGGTTTGTGTCTATCTTGCCCCTTCTGTGGCTTAAGCTCTCTCTTTGGGCTAGGTGACCTTCGTCGTCTGTCCCCCCTGTCATTGTCGCCCTTGTGTCTGCGTGGGTATTCGTCCTGTGACTCACGTCTGGGTCTCGGAGTGTCCTTATGGCGTGTTAGATCGCGCGTGGGTTTGTGTTTCCTTGGTCCACATGTGTGACACTCGTAACTAGGGCTCCCCTGCTCAGGGAAACTGACTCTTTTGCGTGGCCTGTCCTCTCTGCGTATGGTGGCCCTACTTCTCCTAAGATTATCCTCAGCTATGAGTTTCTTAGTGATGTACCCCAATGTGGCATTGTTACTTCCCAAATTATCCAGCTGAGTCAGGAAGTAGTCCCAGCTTGAATCGAGGGAGTTGTATATAATGCTAATCTGGTGCTGATCTGTCACGATCTCCCCCCTTCTTATGAGGTCGGATCTTATGCTGTTTAGTTTCATCAGGTGCTCGCTCATAGTTGAGCCCTCTTTCATTTTGTATGCATACAACTCTCTCAATAGCAAGCAGGTCGTAGTCCTTTCATTGCAATAAAACATTTCATACAATATTCCCCAAACCTCATGCACAGTTAGCCCATCAGGGATACTCCCATACATTGAAGTGTCAATAGAGCTTAAAAGCAAACAGAACACTCTGTGGTGTAGCCTGTCCACCTTTAGGGTCCATGGCTTTCTTGGTGGGTCCTGGATCAGGTACAGTGCCCCCTCCCTCATCAGAATTACCTGGAATTGTTGTGCCCAGTCCATCAGGTTCTCCCCAGTCATGTGAAGGATTGGGAAGTTGTGAGGTAGTTGGCTGTGCTGGCCGGCATTGCTTCCTTTGCTGGATCTGGCCTGGTGCCCTGGCCTGTCCTTATATTGGCAGTGGGGAATGGGTACACATATATTTGCTATTGGATGTCCCTTTTTCAGTTTTTCTGGTCGCCTGTAGAGGGAGTTTGCTGGTCCTCTGTGCATGGAGCGACCTGAGTTGACCTGCAGTTCCTCTTCTTCACCAGAGAGGGAGTTCTCCTGCTCCTCTTGCGCCTGCGTGAATCTCATTGTTTGCTGGCTGCCGAGGTGAGCGGATCTCTGTCTCAGAGGTCCTGCTGCTTCAGGTTGGAGCGTTGGTGAGAAGTTGCTTTCGTCGCTGGAGCTGCTTTCCTCATCGGAGGGCCCTGTGGAGCTGTCGCGTGGAGGCCGCCATCTTTGCTGGACTGATGGGGGTTCGGGTCGTCGTAGCTCCGCGTGGAGTTCAGCTTCCTTCTCCGGAATTCCCTGCGCTTGGTTCGGGCAGACAGCGAGTCATGGTAGGCCTCACTTTCTTTGTTCTGCCTTGCGTGTGCTTCCGGTCTTCCCGCGTGGATGCGTGCCTTGCGGGTCTCGCGCCCCTCCCGTTCGCGGTAGCGTGTTTCTGAGGGGGGGCTGCGTCCCCTTCGGTTTCTAGCTGGGAAGGATTTGCGGTGGCTTTCCTCCGGGGAGAGGTCGTGTCCCCTTCGGCCTTTGATTGCGAAGGGGGCCTCTGCCCATGTGAGGAGTTCGGCCCGGTTGTCAGCAGCGCCTCTCTTGGGGGCGTGGTGCCTGCTTGGGGGTCCCTGCTCCTCTTCTAGTCCCTGGGGGCTGAGGGTCGGCATGTCCCGCATTTCTAGGGTCTGTGTGTCCACCCTCCAGAGTCCCAGGGCCTTTTCTTTTCTTCGCGTGGTTGGGGCACGCGGGTTATCTGTGGGTATTGTTGTTCCGGTGGGCCTTCCCACCGGTGTGTTCGAATCTAGTGCCGCCGCTTGTAATTGGTTGGCTATCTCGGCTAGATTTGAACTCGGCGCGGTGCTTGGGGTTCCCGCCATGGAGGATCTCGGGGTAGAGCTTACCGTGCCGTTGGTGTGGGATTCATCTCCGGTGTTCATCAAGGCCAGTAGCTCTGCCGTGGGGATCATTCCTCTCCCGGCTATCGCCCTGTGGATTTTGGTTGTCAGGCTTTCGTCTTGGACGTCCCTTTCGGTGGGTGCCCCTCCGGTTTCGGCCTTCGTTTGGCCATCTGGGTCCATCTCCGTGATGGTCCGGTTCGGGTTGTCCTCTTCCATTACCGTTTGGGGTCGTGCGATTGCCTGTTCCGGAGTATCGGGTCCAGTTGGTCTGGCTCGTGTTCTGGACCCTCCTTTGTTCAGCCGGGTTCTTCTTTTGGTCATTTGTTTTAATTTTGGAGTTGTTTGTGAGCGAACCAAACCTCTGCAACCATTTTGTAAGAGTGTTTCAGATGGCTCGGCCCAATAACTCCAGAGACAGTATATTATAATTAAAGTCTTTTATTCTCACTGCCCGCATGGCGGTCAGTGGCTGTATCAAGGGTCAAAGATGGAAGGGAAGGGTATGAGGTTGAGGTGGTCCTTTAATAGGGTCGGATGAGGTCAGAGGCATAAGGTTCAAAGGAATAGGGTTACAGCGGCAAGGCATTGTGGTATATGTAGTTCAGGTCAGTTTGATATTACACCTGACAGGCAGCAGCAGCAGCACAAAATCTGGGGAGAGGGGAAAACGTTTTTTCCCTCCCAAAGCCTTCCTTCCACCCCTCTGTGACATCACAAAGCCCACCCCATGACATCACATAGTCAATCCTTTGGTCTCATGTTTCAGCTCTGAAATCATAGAGAAAGAGAAGTTGCTGATCTAACAACCCAGGTGTTATGGAGACAAAATCCCATGTCCAATCACCTGCTCTCTAAAAAAAAGTTGAACAGAGACAAGTCAGCTTTTACCCTAAAGGACGAAATAAACCTAAAAGTTGCAAATCAGTGGCTGTTTTGAATAAACTAAGAGTTGTCTCTCACCCCTTGGTTTCTTATGTTGAAGCCTTTAACTTTCAACTTTTTACTCTCTTTTTTTAGTTTGTTTCTATTTTTCTGGTTAACTCCCTGTCTTTGAAAAACAAAATTACAATGCAAGCCGATTTGATAGTGCCTTTAGGGGAAACATGAGATAATTATTTAACTCTGATGCAGATATAACGAAGGCCATGTAATGCTCCAGAAATTCAGACCTTGTCTAAGATGGCTACAGGACTGTCTATATTCCTAGAAAATAGTTGACATCAGAAATAAAGGAGAAAATGTGATAGTCTTCTAAGCTGTGCTCCACTGGTGTCCTGATAAGGCTGGTATGAAGGATCCAAAGATGGGAGGCAAAGTAGACACAAGGAAGGAATCGGACAACATTCCACACAAATTGGGCATATTTCATTCCTATGGGAAAGCAGAAGTTTGGGGACAGTAATAATTAACCCTAACCCTAATCCTCCATCTCTGATTTTCGTGTTGACTGTTTAGTGATGTTCCTGTGTATCTGTTCATTTCCTTGAAGCATGTATTTGCAATACATAGATACAACTAACCACATTGCCCACAACTGAATCTGGACTTTTCTATTTGCAAAGCATGAGATGAAATGTTGAAGCTTTATTTGTACATACAGCAGAAGGCAGCGGAAGTATCCTGACTTCAGGCTGCAGGTTGCAACATGGTTTAAGAGTGATTCCACAATACAAAATCTAGCATAAGTGGGTGTCAACTGAATTTTTCTCTCTAATCAGGATAAGAGTTTTACAAGATAGAGCCTTGAAAAAAAATGTCTTCTTCCTAGTTCAAAGGAGTAGATATTAGTCTACCGGCAGTTCTACCCTCATAACTGAATGTGTAGAGTTAAATTAAAGTCATATTATTTTAATGCAGGGGAAGAGAGTTGAGTGGAAATTGTATGGCTTGGGGTCCCTATGTGGCCCAGTCAGGATTCTACATGGTCTTCAGCACCTCCTTGTCTTATACCTAACATTTGCCAACTAAATATGAAAAACCATGGGTCCAGGAAATGTGATTAGCTGTCCTTACAAATAATGTATGATCCACAGAGTTGAAAAATGAGATGGCTGCAGCCTTCAAACCTTCAGCACTTGCCCACCTCTGTGCTAGAGAATAATGTTAGTTTCCACTTCAATAATGATAATACATACAACGATAACATTATTACCCTCTACCAGGAGGGACTCCCTGATTAAGAAGAGGTGTACAAATGCTATCTGTTTAACTTATCATTTAGAAAGCAATTTGCCACTTTGATGGTGGCAGATATGATGGTTTTTCAGGCAGTAAACTGTGCTAACTGTTCAAAAAATGCACACAATTTAGGAGCTGACAAATCCAATTCAGAAGTAGAGGACGTATGCCAGGATGCTTTGTGTGGGTGCTGCTATTAGCTCTTCAGCTCATTTGACTGCCCTGTCTGTGGGAAATATGTTAATCACTTTCAGGGCAGGTGAGAGCCAAGATGGCACCAAAATGATGGCACAGACCTTATTACTGTTGATAGATGCAAATTGATTGGACTTTGATGTTTCTGTTTGATACCCAACACATCAAAAGGTTATTTGCTGTCCTTATTTTGGGTGGTTTTTTTTGTTTTTTTGCAGTTTTTAAGGTAAAAGAACAAGGCCATTTTCAAAGTCTTGGAAAGATGGATCTCTAGCAGCAAAGCATGGTGATCATCCATACAGCACAGAACTAGAATAACACCATTGTGTCAATATCATTTCAGTATCAAGACCATAAAGTGGTATGAATTGACATGTAAGAATTGTTGCAGCTGTTTAGGAAGCAATTAGCTGCCTTTACATGGAGTTAGAGTTGTGTGTTGTGTTTTAGACTACACATAATTCTGATTCAGTAGCTTTGGAAGGAAAAAAAAGTACATATAACAAATTACTGAACCCATGTGGAATGATAGACAAATAGACAGTCAGGTGGACCTGTACATTTTCTCCCTTCTTATTTATCTTCTGTGTGATTGAGGAGGAACAAGAGAAGACATGCTTAGAGGATAAATTGGCTTTTCATTTCACTCACTTCCATGTCTCTCAAATTTAGCTTTTCAATCTGATGGTAGAATGGAATCCTTATTTAATTTTTATTTATTTATTTCAATTTCTATACCACCCACTTGGCCAAGTACTGTGATCCTTATGGCAGAGGTCAAGCCATTGGGTGTCAATGCTTGCTGGTCTTCTCCACCCTTTCAATCTGCACTTTGTTGAATCAATGGAGGCCTTTGGTCTCTCACAAGATGCAAGTACTGTAATCATTTTATCAAATGTCAGTGGTGTTTCAGTTTATATCAGCAACTAACAACTTTTGATCTCTTAATCATTCACCTGGACCTGTGAAAAGCAGGAATTATAGGAGAGGATGAGTTTGCAAACTGGGCAAAGTTTCTGCTTTCTAGACTAATTATTTAGCCCTATTGGCCTCTGAATCAGTTACTGACACTTTGGAATGTCAATACCAGCCCACAACACTGTTGAGTTTGACAAGATAATTTTCTACAGCTACAAGCCCTGTTAAGTAAGAGGGCTAGACCCTCTCAAGGAAAGGGTAAAGGGGTGCACTTTAAATCTGTCACATGTAATCAGAGCAAGCATAATTGTCATATAGAATTTCTCTTTTCTTTTCAAAGGGACATCAACCAGCTTTCTTAAGGAAATGAGGTGTGGATAAACAAAAGACTTTCTCCCTACTCTCTTCATCAACTGCATAGCATATACACTGCCTCACTGAAGCTACTGATTTTAGACTCTCTGGATGCATAAGATAGGATCAACATTGTTAGAATCAGAGCCCAAACAAGCAAATCTATGTTATAAAACCAACTAAAAACATTTGGAAGATCCACTATGTTATTCATGTTAGAGGAAATAGACATCAATTACTACTACAAGAAAACAATTGAGTTAGATAGA